>VYXH01001516.1:144399-169856 GCA_013397275.1 Burhinus bistriatus | reverse complement strand
AAAAAAAAAAAGAACTATCCTGAGCACTGTCCATAGCTCTCTGTCTACTCATTGAAGTGTATTTGTATGTGTACGTTTGCCTCTGTATGTGCATATAAAATAGTGCATAAACACTTTGACTTCTCTGACTTTTCCAGAACGAGAAACAATTTTTGGAATACTGGATAAGGTATTTACTGGAAATACTGTCTAGCTATTTATTATTGCTGTAGATTTTGCAATTGTCTTACAAATTTTGACAGCTGAAAGAGGAAAGCCAGGAAGCCAGTTTGCCAGATTTCTCTCTGCTGCTGAAGATTGTGATGAGAGATAAGATCTACCTGCCTCCAGGTCATTAGTTTGAATATAGGTCATACTGGTGGTGACCTATGCCATGCTGCTGATGTTTTTCATCAGACAACCTGAAAGTGGTTTCTTTCAAAATCAGGAACTATACCTGTGAGTATATGCTTAAAGCTTAAATGGACATAAGTCCAGCTATCGTTTAATTTTGGAAGCTTGTCCTTCCAAATTAGGTTTTCAGGTACATTGACGTTGTGGGCGTGGCTCTACACTCATTACCACCTGTGTTTGCAATTTCTTTTTTTTCTTTTTTTTTTTTTTTCAATGAAAAGAGAGGGACAGCTAAATGTTTGGGGTTTTTCCTCCCTTTGTCTTTTTTGCTTTCTTTTCCTCCTCTCCCCCAGTATAGCAGCAAAATCCTCTAAATAGATGATGGGCTCTGTTCAAAAATAATGACCAGTTTCTCTACACCATAAAATTAATATTCTTACTGACGGTATTACCTCTGGCTTGCTCAGTGGAGCTGTTTGTAAAGAAATTGCTTGTGTGTCTGACTGTGCTTTCTGTGGTGGAGTAAGATTAATTTTTAGCAGACAGGATCAGGTCACATATAGTAAATGTGATGGTGATGAGGCACTGTAAGGAAAGAACAGGAGAATCATCTTTATCATCACTGTTGACAGCCCATCTATGTGCATTTTTAACAGATTTGAAGTTATAATCACCATATAGGTGACTCAAGATTTTACCTCAGTAACATTTTCATATTCTGATACAGTTACAATGCCTGTTTTAGTGTGCTTGGTTTTGGTTTTTGCTGCGTCTTCATCTCATACTCATTAACCACATTACCACTGGCGTTTAGTTTCTTCAGGGATGGGTGACTACTTCAGGAAACTGGCCGTTTAAAGCTAGAGTTGGAAGAATTGTTTTGATCTTAGATGTGCAGCTCTTTGTGTAGAACTCAATTTTGAAACAGACTTTGCTGAGACAGCAAACCAAGAGCTGATCAAACCTCTTGGAGCCCTGCACAAAATTCAACAATGATTTATATGACACTCAGCTGTTACAGTCACAATTACTCAGTATAATATTCAAGACAACTACTTTATTCTGGAAAACTACTTACAGGAAAAGTGTACAAAAAGTACAATGGGTGCCACGTGTGACAGTCACAATATTTCTAATTTAGAATGCCTGAAAACATGCCTTTCTCAGGACAGTCCTAAAATTTAGAATTCTTGTCCTTTATTATTCAAAAAAAGTCTTTTTTGTCTAGAATTTTACATATGCAACATGAGGCAATTATCCTGTATGCCTTTTGTCACTGACACAGGATTTTCCCTGTCGTCTTTTAAGGTGTGGCTTGGGAAGCTTTGGAGTTTTGGTTGTTTGGGATTGTTTGGTTTTTTTGCTAATCCCACTGCAAAAGACCACAACTAGGGAGCCCAATGCCAGCCAGTAGTCTTACATCAGTTGATGCGACCTGGGAGCCCAGACCCAGCAAGTTTTGATTGTTACACAGCTTGAATATACTGTGTTTAATGCTACTTGCAGATGTACTTACAGAAGGCCACGCATTTTTTTTTAATGGGTTAAAGCTAGATCATGTCTGTAAAACAGGCACTGAAGGCAGTCTAAGCTTGTGAGGGAGAAACAATATTTCAATAAAATTCAAGTTCAAGGAAAGTAAATCTTCAATAGCTGGCAGTTTACCTAGGCAGTTGCCTCTGGAGAAATCTTCAGGGGTATAGTGTTTACCTACATGCTCCACAGGGAGAATCCCTTTAATCAGGTAATTTATACTTCCACTCTCAGTTCTATGGCTTTCAGACCACTAGCAGTGCAATGTGACTGTGTTCAGAGGACATTCTTGGTGGCCAGGTATGTTTTACAGAAAATGGTCACTGAGGTGATGGAGGAATGCAAATTTCTTTCTAAAATGCTCTGAAACATCTCTAAGATACGTTTTTTCTTCCCAGAGGTGATGTCAAATGTCCAGCACACAAGAATTTAAGCACTGCTGTAGCAAATATCAGTACAATAGCCTCTTGGCAAAACAACAGAAGTAGAATTCTGTTCTACAATTTACTAAATTTCCAGATGTCACAATGAAAAAATACAGGCCCAGAGAGTATAATTTGCATTTTATTGCAGGAAAATCTTATATAAAGTATGACATTTATGAAGAAGTAGCTGTGACACAACATTTTACTGTTCATAAAATCTTACAAACTACAGTGTCACAAACTAGTAATTTTAATATATCAACCTTTATGATAAATAACATGCAAAGTACCTTTCAAAGACTAGCAACAAAACTATGAGAGCATTACTTATGTAAACAAAGGGACTGATCCAAAACCCACTCATATCAATGGGTCCCTTTTGATTAACTTTATTGGGGCTTTGATCCGGCCTGAACTGTTAGAGAGATACAAATAATTTTTGTTTCAATATTCACAAAGTTGTGTTGTTAATGCACAGAAACTAGTTTTACTCCATGACAAACTGTACTTTACTTCAGACTGTTGATTTTCATTCTACATTTTTTATATTTTTTGTTCTGGCAGATGTTTATACAAGTGTCTGTATATAAAACTGCTAACTTTTTCTTTTTGGCTTTTCATACAGGTGAAACCAAGTAATAACTTCAAAGAACTTCCTAATGGAAAATAAGAAAGATTAGCATCATTGTGGATCTTAGATTTGAGCTACATTCATGTTCTTATTATTAAGATTAAAAAGGTTATTGGGTCCATAATAGGTCAGAATACATCAAAAAAAGGTGTTCTCAGTGTTCAAGTTCTGCGTTGGAGATGTACGCTTTTATTTGTTCTCCAGCCCCGAGTGCTATAAAGAAGAAACTAGGGGAATATTCAGGACGTGGAATCCAGACCAAAAGTTTGGATACATGCCATCATAGTAATACATGGTTTCAGTATACCTACATTTTCTCTATGAGGTCAGTATAGATCAAAAGCCTATGTGTACATCATATATGCGATTTTCTTGCCAGAAAATGCAATAAATAAAACCCCAAAGCCACATCTCTTCTGCTTGCCTTTCTGCCTGTAAGTGACCTCGCACCATTCCCTCTCCCTCTGTGTTGATGGTGCTTCAGATTTGCTGATTTTAGCTGAGCAAATTTTTTCTGGTTTGCCAACTCTTTGTGTGTTGGCTTTATTTTAAAGACAGAGTATTTGAGTTAGGGATTAAGTTTTGCTGCATGTACATATTTAGTAGAGTACCTCTAATAGCAAGGTTCTTCCATGCCCTTGTTGTATAAAGAAACATACAAGTCTAAGGAACCAGAAGGTGCTAGTTACCTAGGTTTCATTTTCTGTCGGAGACTGAATGACTCTCTTGTACAGTGCACAGTTCCAGAGTATACTTTGCCCTCCCTTCTTTTGACCACAGCATGACATGCTTTTTATACCATGACTAAGATACTATGACATGTGAACAGATACAGGCAATCTGGCAAAATAATAATAATAAATTTGTCTTTTAGCTTCAAACAGAACAAATAAACATAGTTGGCATTTTTACCTGTGTTGATCATATATGTAATGTAGGAAAATATATGTGAAAGACAGAAGATAGGCAAGTTAGTTCCTCAGGGAAACTTTAAGCAGGAATTTCTAATCCAGCTGAGGACAACAAAGTGAGAAACCTCAGCCAAAAAACGATTTGTCTGAAGAAATTTGTTACTGCTAGAGAGTGGCACGGATTGCTCAGATAAAGGTCACATAGTTTCCTAACTTGAAAGAATTTCTCTAAATGCTTTGCAGTCTTTGTTGTTTTTGTTCAAACTGAAAAAGGCTTCACGATTTCATATTTTTTGGTTGAAGACCGTCTGCAGAACTGCTCAATAGAATGTGTTAATACTTTTAAGAAACAGCACTGCTGTCAATAAAATTTGGATGAACACGGTTAGGTCATTGATGGGTAGCGTAATTCAAAGACTCAACCTCTGTCAGTAAGGAAGAAAGGTGAACATGAATCTGTTTTATTTTAAAGAGTAAATCTATACAGACAAAAAGTAATACAGTAGCAATAGTACGCAAGAGCTGTTCTGTAGTTTTCAAGATTAAAATTGAGCAGAGCTAGGGTCCGGAAAAAAATTAAGAAACTTTTGCATACATTGTAAGGTTTGTGAAATGCTGTTGGCATTCTGGGTTGCAGTCATAACATAAGCTGAGATCCTGCTTGGCCTTAGGAACGCTGAACATCCTACATGTAAAGTACTTTTACTATTTGCTTAGAAAAGGCATTATATGGAGAGAAGATAAGGGAAATGTTCCTTGTACTTGTCTGATTTTCCACTGAATTCTGCTTGGGATATCAAATACATTGGGATTTTTGGAGGAGATTATATTATTAATTTATTTATAATATTAATTTTTAATCTTCTACTTCAATCCTGAGGTAAAAATGTTAGCATTGGTCTGCTTTAGATTCTTGTCCTAGTGGAAATCACCAAATATTTCAAAGTCAGATGATGAATCTGAATATATCAACTGGTTGAAATTATAAATAATTTTTCTCTAAAATAAATTTTCAGTAGTGCTAGCATTCATCACAGGTACGGAAAAAAAATACTGAATAATACTACTGGAGGAAAACATTTCTTCATAGTTTGGTCTTTGCAACAAACTTACAATTCTGTGCCATTCCTTCCTCTCTACTCAAAGACTCAGAAACTCATCCCCTCTCTTCAGGGAATCTCAGTCCATGGCTCCCACTTCCTAGGGAAAGTGTGCTAAACACTAAGCCACAAGGTATTCTGGATGAGGTATCATGTTCATGCCTGTTGATATTGTCTGTTTGGAATGAATTGTTATTGCATCACAATCTGGAATTGAAATATCCTATCTTCAAACTATTGTCCTAATTCTGAGGCTATGATTCTCTCACCTGAATGGAAGTACTTTAGGTAATGTAACATAGCTCCAGCAGAAGAGGCTGATGGAGAGTCTATTCTGCGTACGCAAAGTCTTGTGGTAAAATTGCCTCCTGATGGGGTAGGAAAATGAATTTGAAATATTCCTATTGTTAATAAATAATGTTTAATTGTTTCAGCCAGGAAAACAAAGAAACAAGAAACCAAAAAAATAACTAGTGGAGTCAAATTAATTCTCTTTATGATTAATAGTATTTTGGCTACTTTTGGATGCAGCAGCTAGACCCCCCGAGTTCTGTTATTTAAATAATTTTGAAAAATAGCAGTTCTTTTTCTCTACTTCTGTTTACATTTGTTTGTTTTTCTGTCTTCCATTGCAGTCTCTCTCCTGTGCTGCCAGAAGATTTCTCTCAATAGGGTATTTTGCTGTTAAATACACATACTTATTTTCATTCTTTCTTAAGGGTGAATTATAATATTTGTCAGAGGTGTCAGACGTGTAAGGACAAGCATTGACTCCTTCTTCGGTGTTCGTGAGAACTACCTAAAACAATTCTCAATGAGCTCAGAATCTGAAGTGTGAAGTATCCCCACTTCTTACCTATGATTCATATTCTTTTTTAACCTTATATTTTAATCTCTGTGTGGAAATACTGGTTTATTATATAGTAATGCAGAGAAACATATGCATATGTTACTAATAAGATAGGATCATGAATAGCTCTTTTTCACTGTAGCACCTCTTCATCATAAAAAAACCCTCCTGAACTTCATTATAATAGGAACATAAACCATTCTGGGAGCCAGTTAACCTATTCCATTGCATGTTGTGAAATAAATGCTGAAATTCTTCAGGTGAGATAACATTCTAATAGAAAGTGGAAACTCTCAGACATTTCAGATGATGACCACTAATACATAAGCCTTAGGAGGTAGTCATAAAGAAGACATTATCCTTCACCCTTTAGACAAAAGCTTTTCAACACTATGGTTTTGATTATATCTCTAAAAACCATTACATGAAATAAATAAAAAGACTTCTCATCTACCAGTATGCACAGAATTCAATATGACAAACACAAGACAAACTGAGTTTGACATTAGAAAAAATTGAGTGTGACAGCTGCAGCAGTTACATCTTGTAGAAGGATGTGTGTGCTTGCAAAGACTTTACATCAGATCCTGGTTGGGAGCTGGCATTTTCAAAGGTCATGAAACTCCTTAGCACCGTTCAATTACTGCACAAAGGGTACCACTGACAGTTTTAACACTGTGGTTAAATTAGCTGAGCACTAGCTGAGACAATCAAACTTTTGACAGGAATGGTTGGATAATATCTGTATATCACAAAAAATTTCAAATATCATATCCATGTTACCCAGCCCCTCCCCCATCTTTATTTTTGAAAGACAAGGAAAAGATCAGAGAACCATTTAGTTGTCTTGAAGGTTATGGGAGTATCAACACTCTCAGCCTGACAATTTTTATCATTACTTTGCACAAATACAGATATTGATTGAGGTATAAGGCAAAATCTTTGATTTTAGCTGTTTTTGGTTTTGTTCTTTATTTTAGTTGTTTTCTTCTGAATGAGTAAAGTAATCTGAATCGTAACATACTGATTGACATAGTCATACTGCTCAAAACACAAAAAAACCCCATTGTTCTACTGTTTACAAATGCACCTAGTTTGTTGTGGCTTGTCCTGTAAACAGTTTAGATGAAATTACTTCATTTTTTTTAAGTGTTCTATGAATTTACACTGTAAATTGCTAGGTTCATTGAGCAGAAAGCTATCACAGAATCATAGAATCATAGAGCGGTTAAGAGTTGGAAGGGACCTTAAAGATCATCTAGTTCCAACCCTCCTGCCATGGGCAAGGGACACCTCCCACTAGACCAGGTTACTCAAAGCCCCATCCAACCTGGCCTTGAACATTTCCAGGGATGGGGCATCCACAGCTTCCCTGGGCAACCTCTTCCAGTGCCTCACCACCCTCAAAGTAAAGAATTTCTTCCTGAGAGCTATTCTAAATCTATCCTCTTCCAGTTTGAAGCCATTATGCCTTGTCCTGTCACTACATAGCCTTGTAAGGAGTNGACCCCTCCACATAGCTTGGTGTCGTCAGCAAACTTGCTGAGGGTGCACTCAAGCCCAACATCCATGTCGCCAACATAGCTGTTAAATAGTACTGGTCCCAGTACTAACTCCTGAGGAACACCACTTGTCACTGGTTTCCACTTGGACATTGAGCCGTTGACTGCAACTCTGAGTGTGTCATCCAGCCAATTGCTTATCCACGGAGTGGTCCATCCAGCAAATCCATGTCTCTTCAATTTAGGTAGACCACGATGTTGTGTGGGACAGTGTCAAATGCCTTGCATAAGTCCAGGTAGACGACGTCTGTTGCTCTTCCCTTATCCACCAATGCTGTAACGTCATTCTAGAAGGCCACCATATTTGTCAGGCAAGATTTGCCCTTGATGAAGCCATGTTGGCTGTCACCAATCGCCTCCTTATTTTCCATGTGCCTTAGAAGAGTTTCCAGGAGGATCTGCTCCATGATCTTGCCAAGCACAGAGGTGAGACTGACCAGCCTGTAGTTCCCTGGGTCTTCCTTTTTTCCCTTTTTAAAAATGAGCGTTCTGTTTCCCCTTTTCCAGTCAGTGGAAACTTAGCCATCCTGGTCTATTAAAACTTTCAATATGAAATGTGGTAGAGTTTCAAAGGCAGGGGTCAGGCAGAATGTTTTTACAAGCAAAAGAGAAAAAGAAACGTATGGAAATGATAAAACAAAAAAATAATGGTGGTTTGTACTATATTTTATGAAGTGCAGCACAAAGGGATATTACCAGTTAAAGCAGATCTCTGGTATTGGTATTACCTTGGTATTCTTATCTTGTGCTCCTTCCTTAAAGAGCGTTTTCTAATTCTTTGTACTGCCATTTCTGTCTACTGGATGGTCAGCTGAAGGAATAAAGTCTTTTATTATCTAGATTATCTGAGTTTGTGTGGTTGATACAGGCAAACAGAGACTTGTGTTGTCTTTTAATAATGTTTGTGAGTCTTTGTTTTGTGGGTAATAAGAAACACCACTGATTTTACTGACATAACACAAGATGCAATGCAAATACCTATTCATAGGCAACGTTAATGATGGTTCATGTGCGCATTTTCACTTTGTTCTTTAATATTGTTCATATGTGTGTACATTCTTGCACCATGCATTGAAGTGACATAGGGAAGCCTAGATGAATGTTTTAAAATAGACGGTAAACATAACACCATAATGTAATTACCACTTCTGGGTATTTTCACAACTGCACTTGCTTTCTCTCTTCCGTACATATCTATAATTAAGTATATACACATGGTTCTAAGATACATGCATGCGCACTTACAAGTGCCTACACAATACAAATTATAATCAACACCTTGAAGTTGAGGATAGCCATTTGTAAGCTCTTCTGTACAGTGTACAAGTATAAAGTTAATCCCCTGTCTAGGCATATTGGCTCCTTCTGATATTTTCCATTTTGAGTGTGAAGATCTGTTTTGTGTGTTTCTTATGTGCATAACACTGTCTTACTAATTTTAATATAACAGTACAGAGTACAAACCCAAATATATGCACAGATTGGGGGTAGGATGGAGCATTTTTGTAGGATTTATAGCAATGAACCTAGCCATTACAAATATTTAGCTGGGTGTTTTGAAGTATTTTATATTTGTGAACGCAAGAAAACAGAAAAAGATAAGGTACCATTTGACTGGACTCTCTGAAGTCAAAGCAAATTGAAATTCTATTTCAACAAAGCATCCCTGTCCATTATAAATTTCTTTCTTTCCACATATTCTCTTTCTCTCCTGTACTCTCAGTAAGTCTTGATGACCCAAAAGCTCTCTTTTGTAGAATTTGTTTCTACTCAGTTATGAATTCTGTGTCCCTTATTTTTATGTTCCAACCTCCTTTCTACATTTTGTCCTTCCTATCCACATTTTAGATATCTGGAAATCATGAAAAGATGAATATGTGTCTAATCTCACTGTTTTGCTGCAGGTAGAAATTTTTCAGCGTCATTTGTGAACAATGACCTGGGGCTGCTAAAGAAGCTGAGACTTCTGTGGAGGCTTGAGATAAAATGTAGTGCATTTCCGAAATGCATTCTGTTCTGAAAGACAGAAGATACTACAGTGGCGGGCTACACCGTAAGTAGCAGTGTATGAACAGGAAATGCAGGAAACAGAAGGAAATAAACTGTCCAGAAACAACAAGGGTAATGCAGTTTGCCAAGAAAAGCTGCCTGTCACTATGCTCAAATAGGCAAATTTGCTAGCCTTCTCCAGTTGTCTTTCTGACAAGTGGAATTGCAAGATCAGAGGTACTGGGTTTTTGAACAGTGATGTTGCTGATAAGATCAATTGGCAGTCAAGCACAGTACACTTAGGTTCTTATGCACAAGTAGTCAAAAGATAACACAAATTCATGTTCCATATCTCCTAGCAGTGACCTCAAACTCCAATGTATGTATATAACTGGACAATTTGCTGTTACCAAAGATAAATAGTCTCTTAAATAACTCACCTTTTAGGAGCATCATAGAAGTTCTGAGTTTATACAGAAATGTCCATTCTCAACTGGATTAGACATGATTTATTTTGAGTACCAGGAAGAATCATAAATCTTAATTGTTGAAAAACAAGCAAGAATGTTAAGAATTTTGGATGTCCTGGGCACAGCATTGGGACTTCTGTTCTCTGCACAGGATGGATAAACTATGTTGTGTGAAAAGTGAGAAAGTACAGTCAATTTCACTGTATGTTCTGCACATGCTCAGGACTTACAAAAATATGCTCGGTAGTTGTTTTCCTGGAGGTCTGAAAATCCGCTCTGCTAGATATTTGGAAAAATGCCCAGTTACAGCAAAAAATACAGACCCCCTCCCCCCCTGTGTTCCATAAGACTGTCTTAAGGGATATGGAGTTTAGTGATATACACAAAATCTCATTACATGGGAAAACTAGCAATGGTAACTGGCCAAGGATTCTTGAAGGACTTTTCAAGTGGTAGAGGAATGGGGCTGGTTGCTTAAAAGCCACATTATTGGGAGTACATAAAGAATTAAGGCTTTTGTACTGGATTTCAGACACTGTCTTAGATGTTTTTCTAAAAAAAATCTGGTTTATAGGAGGAAAAAAACACATCTCTTTAGGTAGGAACCAAAAAAATTCCAGTATTATCATATTTCAGAGATATTTCGTGAATGTTACCGTAAACCATGTCACCATCTCAGTGATAAAAAAGGCATTAGCTTTTAGTACATCCACTCTCAGCTTATCACATATCCTCAGAGAATCAGCTGGCCACAAAGGTATTGATAATAGTTAAGAAAGCAGCTATAACCTTGAAATTTCTGAAGAGACTTGGTTGGTCTAAACAATATGAGACTTGAAAAGGTACATAGTATTAAACGTTCCCATCTGTTATGAATAAGCATCAGCCAGGTCTCAGTCGAAATAAACTGACAGATACTTTAGTTTTTGGTGGTATTTTTTTCCACCATTTGAAACTGGTCCTTTAAAAACTTATCCAGTGTCAAAATAGTGGGTGCGTATGGTATTTTTCTCATCCTGAGATAACCAGATAAAATAAGCTTGACAAAATAAACAGACACTGCTAACAGTGTGCCTATTAGTAAAGAGACATTCCTTGAAAATTTTTAATAACAAAAATGTTTAAGGAGTAAGTGAAGGTAACGATTCTAAGAAAACCCCATATTGCATTCTGAAGTGCTGGAAATGGTCCCCCTCCAGCCTTGGTCCCAGGGTGCAGAGAATTGTTGCAAAATGTTCCAGCTACAAGCCCCTGTCACTTGTGGTGGTTGGGAAACAAAAAGGTATTAGAGTGACTCACAGTGGGGTGCCTCCTCCATTGGGATAATGTTTTTGGATTGCATTTGTTGTTTAAATCTTCCAGAGAAAATAATTAAATATTACTTATTACCACTGTTAACAGCACTTTCTGTCCCTGCCTTCAAATGGGTAATCTGAAGAAAAGAACCACAAAACTGCTGCAATCTGTAAAAAAAAATAAATCCCTACCATTTTCTTTTCATTTTCTTCCCCCCCACCCCCAGCACTTTGGTAATACATGCAGTCAGTAAAGAGGAAAAAAAAAACCAGAAATGACTGACATCAAACATAACTCAATGTTCAATCAGTGGCATATCATGCATTTTGTGTTAACATAGATTGTAATTACTTTCTCACCAAATGCTATGCCAGATCTTTTCACTGAATAAATGTATGCATGTGATGTTCCATCATTCTATCACTGCCAATTTAATAAGCATCTTTTCGAGGGAAGAAAAGTGAAGGTATTTAACTCATTTCTTTGAATTTGCACATTCAGTATTGAACAACTATGTTAGCTAGGGAACACAAAAGTTTTTATTAAAAAGCTGTATAGAATTAACATCTAAAATGATGATGAATAGGAAGGAAAAACAAGAGCCCTGAGCCCTAAGAACCTCTGACAGTACTGGGACATTAATTCCATTCACTAGGAACACAGAAGAAAAAAGAACAACACAGATGGGATGAGCCTTTAGGTTCTCTACCCATCCTTTTCTTCAAAAAGAAAAAAAATAATGGACATTTTCTCTCGACTCACTACTCGATTTTTGCTGTAGACTGTTGCATATCCATTCTGTCTGGAATCCCTCCTCAGCCAAGTATGCTATTTTCATTGTATGCTCTTGTGAAATGACGGCCAGAAACCTGTGAAGATGAAATAATACTCTAATGCTTGTTTGTGTGATCTTAGAGCTGACACAGCACTGGTGTGTACTACTGCACATTAAAATATATTGTGTCCACAGCTGTTTAGATTGAACTGCATGAGAAATGTGACACTGCAGCATGAGAGGGCAGTAAGGGAGTGAAAATGAACAGGAGAAACAGACAAAATGCCGAGTATAACATGTTAAGCCCTGTTGTTTGACATGCTATAAGGTAGCAAAGAACAAAATCATGTGAGCTTGGAGACAAAGCAGCAGCAAGCTGTAAAACAATTTCACTTTGACAGTTTCTGAACAGCTACAAAACCACTCTCGGTTCTGATGCCTCTAACTAGGATTATGGGATGGATATCATTTTTCTCTGAATTTGTGAGCTGAAGGGAAGAACCTGGGCAGGAAGGGAGTGCCCCTACTGAAATGGATACATAAATAAATTAGCTTCATACAGAAAATAGGTTTTATTTAACATGACACAAGGCTTGTGCATTTTATTTCAGGCACTTCCAGTAGAAGGAAAGACAATGGAAATGAAGAATCTAGACTTTGTTTGCACTAGACGAGTTTCTGGCTTTTGTCTATTAGTCTAGTAGTTTGGTTGTGGAAGACGTCTTTCAAATCCATTCTGTCTGAATCCCACAAAGGCTTACATTAGAATACTTTAGGATATTTTGGAACAGGAATGCTCTCCCCTTTTGTTGAAATTCTATATTTGCTGGAACACTTAACTATCACTTTAAATCAGGACATGCAATTCGAATGTCCAGTTAGGTAAATGGCTTATTCATGACAATGTTGAGTTTGATCTTTGGTGAAAATATTAGAGTATTCCATGAAAAGTGCAACAGCATCTGAGAAAAGGGAATGGTAGTGTCCCACACACCAAACCTCAGTTTAGAAATATGACCTTACTTTGGGAAGATGCAATTTAGATTAATTTCTCAGAGATCTCCAGTAATTGAATGACCTAGTTGTATAATGTTCACAACTACTTATTTGGGAAAGTAGTTTATTTCCTGAAAAGAATTTGCATTTATCTTACCTAGACTGTAATCTGTACCTCCAAATAGTTCTGAAAGAGAGGTGCCACTTCGGGGTTCAGTCTTCTTAAGGCTTGAACTACAGGAAATAGGTGAGATTGCTGGCTGTTAAAAAATACACCTTTGCATGAGCTTTTTTAAGAAATCTAAATGTTTTGTTTGAGCCTCTCTTTTCTAATATATAAAGAAAAACGGTGTGAAAAATATCTGCTGTTTTGTTTTGCTTTTCAGAGACAAGATCGAGATACATTACGGGAAACAAAATGGGATTAGGACTGGAGTTTTATGAAGTATGAAGTCAGGAGAGACCCTGATTTCACTTCCTGCAAAGGACCACAAGGTACTTCTAACTAATATGTCCAAATTCCATTGTTTCATGATGGTATTAATTTTCATAGAAAAGTAAAAATTTTCAAGTAGGAAAACTTGTGAAATGTTAAAAAGGAAATTATACGTTTTCCAGTTAAGTATTGCAAAGGTAGCTTTAGCATACTCAGGGTTTTGAGCCTTCATATTTTCAGGCAGTGTAGTGCCTGAAGAGCTTCCATGGTTTCTTCATTTTACTGGCATGAATTGCACTGAAAAGTGAGAATATTGGCAAAAAGCTACCCTTCATGAGTTCCGTCTCTAAGCCCACAGCATTTCTGAGGATTTGACACATAAATATTTATTCACTATAAGGATTTCTAAATGTATACTTTTTTAAGAAGAGAGCATTCTACATTGAAAGAAGACCACAAGAAGTGAAAAAAGAAAAACTCATCAAAAACGAGCATGAGAGCAACACATAAACAGGCATTAGCCACACTAGAAAAGCACACTCCAACCATGAATGAAAGCACAAACATAAATTAAGAAAAAAATTCATATGCAATTATGAACCAGTATCTTGAAGAGCTGTATTTCGGAAAGCAGAAAGAAGCTTTAAAAGCAAAAAAATTACCCAGCCCCATTAACCAGACATACATTTCATAAATTTATATGGAAAAGACTGAAATCAAAGCAGGAATGAAAAGGAAGATCAAAATCAGGCAAAAACTTTTAGATATTATTAACACTGACTTTAACTTTTTAATTTATCTACTCGGAATAGGTCTCTATTACTTGGGATAACTTGTACAGTGCTTTTTATTTTCTCTGTTATTTTTAGCATAAGCTATTTTCAAGCTGATTAACTTTATTTCTCATTAGTCTAATTTTTTTCATATTGTGCTTCTTTTTTAGGTGAACTATATTGTTCTGTTCATATTCTTCAACGAAAAACCTGACACAAGTTGATGTGGTGTAATTAGATATCTGTGAGCCATATGTGAGTAAAGAAGAAAAAAGAAATAATCTTTTACTCCACAATTTTGCCTTTTATTTATGTAAGTGCAATGAAAGGATCAAATTAGTAACTGTATAAAATTAGTTCTTAGAGTGTATGTTCATTTATCCAAGAAGCACTTAATATTCACTGAATAAAGCTAAAAAGAAAAACACATGAAAATTCCCAGACATATAAAAACTACAATGCACACCTAATAGTAATAATTTTAAAAATCATGAAATAAACTTGTGATTCAGCTTATAAGTCAGTGTACAACAGTTAACATCTATGTCCTGAATGATTCAGTATGAACACATACAAATTACATTGAGAGTGAAAACACCTTTATCCTTTTAGCTCTCTAATTTGTCTTGATGCTCAGTTATCAATTCAGATTTTCAGTCTTTATTCAGCTTTTTTGCGTTTTGGGGTTTTTTTTTGGTATAAGGAAGCCTTTAAGATCTCTTAACTCATGGTAATTGATAAAATAATATTTATATGCAAATGAATACTACGTCTAAAAACTTAGGTAGAATTGTGAAGCCTGAGTAATTTTTCTCTTTGTACTTTGTATCAGGAAATGCCAATGGAAATTTTTAAACTGCAGAACCAAGCAGTGTAACATCCAGGATTAAGGTTCAGCTATATCTAAAGCAAAAATGTGACTTTGAACATCGTTTCTTTTGATGCAGTCTGGTATGGGAGGGACAACAATCCACACACTCCACCCAACTTTTAAAGTCCGAATGAGGAAGACTTGTCATTTCCTTTACCGATCAAGAGGAAGGAGAAGGGTGAACTACCAGACTGCATTCTTGTTCCTTAATATTATTTTATTGCTGCTTTATCTGATTGCATTATTCAATACAATATGCATAAAATATTCCTCTCATACAGCTGTCAACCCACACAACTGGCTACAAAATTTGGTCTCAGAAGGGTCTCTTTGCTGTTTCTTTAATGCTGGGGGGCCTTGGGGGTTTTGTCTTCTAAGATATTGATTGCATAATCCTTTCTGAATCTTTATATTCCTCCATAGAGTCCTATGCTTTAGTCTACCTCTTTTTCCTCCCCTCAAGCTTGTTATCTGTGTTGGACTTCAACATTAGTTTTAAGTCTATTTAGAACTCTTACCGCAAATCAGTTAGTTCAGTAGTAAATAAGCTAGTATTGCCATCTCTGAAAATTTTTTTAAGTTTGAAGCATGTCCACCATTTGCTTTTCATAAAAGGCAATCTTAGTTGTTCAAAAACAAGACTACAGATACATTGATTTTCTCTGAGATATTGTCAGGGCTGATGGTAAATGTCTGTGCTACTTTCAGTAGTCCTAGTGGAAGAAAAGAGCCTAGATTCGTGTTTCCTTCAGGAACAGTGTCAACATTCTTGCTATATTTAGGTTTTTTTTCAACATGAATTTAATGTTGGTGAAAAGTTCCTGATTGACAGTTCCGAAGAATGAGGTCCTCCAATGCAGTTACTCTAATAAAGGCAATAATGCCATTAATACTATTGTAAGCTTAGTTGTATATCAGCTAGTACATGTGTTCAATTGCCCTAGTTGTAGTATAAATTTAATAAGAAGCAAACAGTCAATTGAGAAGAGGAGGATATTATGCGTCCCATTTGCCGATGAAGAACTGTTGGACAGAGTGAAACTGCTTCCTTGATTTCACAAATGAAATCTGTGGAAAACTCAGGGATTGAACCTGTATCCAATGGGGATTGATCCAGGTGACAAAATCTTCCTGGTATCCTGAGGCATTATTTAGGTAGCTGAGCACATATTGTTCCTACACCACCAGTGCTGGGTTAACTTATGGAGAGGTAGCTTGCTGCACTGATGTAAAGTATAGTTCCTGCAACTGAAGGTAAAGGATCATCGTCACAGAATCAGTGGTAAAAAATAACAATGGATGTGGATCAGAGTCCATTAATAATTACTGAAGCAAATATTCACCAATGGAAAAACAAAACTCCAAAGACTGTAATCAGGACTTTACGATTTTATAAGAGGATGTTCAGAGCTCCTAGAGGGAGAAAACCAATCACAGCAATGCCCACTGGTCAGATTCGTGACTGCATGGCAATGAAAGTCTTGATTTTGTGGTTGAGGTACAGGTGCTGTTTTCAAGGACAAAGTAAAGAAGCTAGGCATGTATTCCGCTGACTTACCTTTGGAATGGACTAAGTCTTGCAGACCTTTTGAAAAAAACATAGCCACTGATTTCTTTTTTCAGCATCATACATTTGAATCTCTCCTTTTATAGTAATCTTTTTTCCTAATTGTATAATCTTAAAATCAGTAAATATCTCATACAAATTAAACTAATCATGATCTTTTCCGTATTACAAAGTGAGCCAACTCACTCCCTCAGCACTATTTTGTCTTCCCCTACTTTTTATCTCCTTGATCTAAACTTTTGCACCAGAGGCTGTCATAATCGTCTGTTGTATGATACTGAATCAGTTGTGACATTTCAACAAGTAAGAAATCCAGCAACCCTAAGCTCATGCAAATGATTATTATGGCATAATTCATCAAATTGTTTGGCAAACATTATTCAGCCAGGCCTTATGATAAGCAACACTTATTGCCTGAGTCCTAATTATTTCAAAGATGTAAGAAGCTGAGTTTCCCATAGCAACATGGGAACAATTATACAGGTGTCATATAATGAAGCATCTGTTTTGAAGTTTAGGACTTTTTTAGAATCAGTAGCAAAGAAAATGTTTCCCAAGGATGGGTAGACAAGGATGCATCTTGCTACTAATTTGGCACAAATGGAAAGGTTAGGCTTTTAATTGCTTCAAAGAACAAATTGGACTAATACAGTAAGAATAAAAGAGCAGGTCCTCAGGGCACTGTCGCAAAGAGCAATGCAGTCTCTAATTTTGTATTATGCAAAAGTAATCAAAAGACGTTTAAACAGAAATAAACATAGCTGCGAACAATCTGTTTCCACTCAGTGTGCTTACACCTTAAACCTCAATCCACTGAAACTGGTTTCATGTGATAAGTATTTTAGAGCAAACACACGGCAGGCATTTACCATTGAAGTTTGAAGTTGACTTTTAAGCTTCCTCCCAAAGGAGCAGCAGATTGTGGTTCTGCTCACTGTAGGTTCATGGGAGGTAAGAAAGAAAGCAAGGACAAGAAGCTTGCTTCATTTTCAGGTGTCCGGCACAAGGGCTAACCTTGGATGTGCTGACCTTTCCAAGTACTGTTCGTGCATTTCACCGTTTGAGGTGAGTGTTACCTAGGAGGAGGCAGAAGCTGTGGCCTTTGCTGCTTGTGTACAGGCCCAGCTGGGTGAAGCAACAACCTGTAGAGACGGGCTCAGGTGCCAGGATAGCTTCTCACTAACTTTTTTTCCCCTCAGCTCACTTTCAAACTTCTCCTTTGCTCTGCCCTTTAAGTTGTCCCTTTCTGGAGCAAAGTGCCCCAAAATCAGATTGGAGATATCCTTATGGGCCTTGTTATGCCGTATGTTACCTAAAATCAGTTATGCCAGCCAGAAAGATAGATCATATTTTCAGCGATTTCCAGGGTAGCTACCACTGATACCATTTTTATAATCTAAAAGCATTCTTAATCTTTAACCTTCAGCCCATGAAAGCATTCATATAAAATAGATTGGAAAATACTGACATTTTCTATCAAGTCTTTTCTTTCAGAAGAAATTTGGATTTTCTACTAAATTGGTTTTGGTAGGAAGTGTTTACTTTGTTGGAAAGCTTTTGAAGCATTTGCAAAATGAATTTTCTAAGTGAGGAAGAGATTAGGTTTTTTACTCCAGATTACATTCATTCTCTGTCTCATTGACTTACAGAAGAGCTAAACAAGTAATTTCTCTGAGTGTATGTCTTAATACAGAGGGATTATTGGTTAAAGTTTTAGCAGTTACAAGGCTGCAAATTATGCAAAGTCTAAATTTTATTTCACATTCTCTGAAGAGACAGGTTAGCATTCAGAATGTCATGGACAGGATGCCGAAATCATCCTAGATTGCACAGGAAGGTAAGCGAGGTGCTGCATTTTGAACCACTTGCAGCTTTTTCAGTCCTGTTTTCATTCTTGAAAACAGTGTTGCAACAGCCATATCATGTGTCTCCTGACCACAAGTAGATGGAATATCTGTTGCTGATCGTATGCAGTATTGCAATGCAGAGTTAACCCAAATAAAAAAAAAATAATTAAAAAATCTGGTATTATGAGCTCTGATTAAAAAAGGCAGTCTCCCTTAACTGATGCCATTTTCTAGTTCTTTTTATTCCTCTATACTACCAGAAAGAAATGTTTACCATCTTTTTTCCAGTGTCACTTAGCAGGCTTTTAGGGCCCTATATATACACAGAGCAGTTCATGTGACATTTTTGGGTGTTGGTGATTGATACCCAGATACAAAATTGGCTCCCTTTGGTCTGCTCTTGATGTCTTTAAAAACTGTAGACTTCCCAGTCTTCCCCTTATGTTCCCTTTGTATGTTGAAGACTAAGGAAAAGAAGGCAGGTGTATGAGAGACACTGGATGTATGGTAAAGTAGAAGTTTGTTCTTTGGCTTATCTAGTATGTTTACGGACCCTTTTGTAAGAGTTGTGGAGCCATGTGGGTGAAAGACCTCTTCAGAAAGCTTTTGTTGTAAAGCTAATTGTATGTGTGAAGTTTCACTTCTCATTTGTCATTCTGTGGGCTTTACTTTAAGCTTCCACCTACTTGTTTGTCTTGCTGTTTGGTAAGGCAGATAACTGGTTTACTAGACACCCAGGAGGCTGCTTACCAGTGGCTATGAAGACTTGAATCCTCTCTTAATCTGACATGGTGGTATGGCAAAGTGGTGTAGAGTTTCTGTACCCTAGTTCCCCAGCTGTAAAATGGAACTAGTGTCACTGCTTTACTTCAGAGTGGTGTTGTGAAGACAAATGCGTTAAAACCTGTGAGGTATTTAGCTATTAAGGTAATGAGGGTTCAGAAACATATGGAAAACTAAGACAAATAGATTTCTTCCCTTTCAAAGGCATTTTTTTTCTTTTGTGATTTTTGTTTTTCAATTTGAAAATAATTGAGTTGAAAGTATATGTTTATTCTCTCTGTCTGAAAAAGCTGGCAATGTTCACAGACAGGTGTTTGAGCGTATACACAGGCAGATAAAAAAGGAAGATCACCAAAGATTAACCTCAGGCTATACGAACCTAAAATAAAACACCACCATATGACCTGTGGGACACGTACAGAGACATTTTAATGACACAACGTTACTTGTCAGTAAAGCCATTAACCCCATGACAGTACTACAGGTCCTTTTATATTAGGAGAAGCAATTTTAAACCTCAGTGATTCCTTAAGGAACTAACTATGCAAATAACAGTCCAAACTCACTTCATTAAAGTCCATCCTATTCAGCATAGTTTGTTTTATATCAAAGTTATTCTTGGTTGCAAAGATATATAACATACTTCAGTTAATGTCTTCCTAATATAGCAAGACATTACCTTCAGGAGGTGCCTAGTCCATCTTACTTATGTGATAAAGAATTAATGGTGTAACATAAAGCACATAACTGCCTTGCCTTAGACAAAGTATATGTTCATATATTGTCATGCAGTTACGGGAAATTATGCTTTGCCGATTGTTAAATAAAAAATAAAACATCTTGCCTTACATTTGGAAGAACAAGGAGGAAGAAATGCAAGAGGAGCTCAAGGGCACTCGTGCAGGGAAGGGTGGAAGGTGAAGAAAGAGGACTGGCAAATATGATTTTTCTTTTTATTACCTTTACCAAACCTAGCCCAACAATAAAATGAGTTTGAAAATATGCCTCTGGAGCAGAGAGAAATAATCTGGGAAAAGTTTGGCCCTAACAGCTTCTATTTGGGTGAAAAGAACCCTCAGTCCGTTTGTGTTGTAAAAAGAATCATTATCCTGTCCCTCAAAAGAAAGAATGTGGAGATAAAAGAGAACACCAATCTTGCCTGACTTTTTCTGTCTTGTACCAGTTTTGTGAAGGTCTTTGGACAAGCGTCAGCTGGATCATATCTGTATTATCTCTTTAAAGAGGAACATTAGGACCATGCAGGAATATTGGTCAAGGAAAGTTTATTTTATTATGTGATCCAGGATGAGAATTTGTTGATAATTCAGCTGTCTGGAAGACTGGTTTAAAAAAAAAGGCTTTTTTCTGGCTGTTTTGAGATTGGCATTGTAGATTTTCTTGCATTCATATAGGTGACCTGAATCTAAATGCATCATGCTCATCATGGCTTAACATATTTGACTTAGAAACATGAGATATAATTAATGCCTAATTATTCCATGATGGTGAAGTGGCTGAAGACTTTGAAAGAACAGAATTGTGTTCTGCAGCATCTTTGGGAAAACTACCTCTTCATGGTGACAGATATTCACAGTTACAGTTGAAATGAATAATATATATTACATTTTACGGTTAAGATGTGTATTTTGAACAGTGAAGGGAGAACTTTTTTTCACTGAATCTTTTGATCCAGTGCAATTATTAGAGGTATCAGGAAAAATTCAGAACTTCCCAGTGTGCATGGGAAATTGCCTTAGGATGAAGTAAAATAATTTTTAGAATCTTTTTCATTGGTAATTGTTCCCTCAGATTGAATTCTTTCTGCGCATCGAGACAGAACAAACCCCTGGTTCACCTAAGGGGACGTTTATTCACTACTAGCTCACCCAGTTTCATCTGCCCTGTGGTTACCTGCCTCTGCTTGCAGTGAGTCAATTCACCTCACTTTGCAGAGAAAATGTGCTGTTTTGTGTTCTGGAGGGTCACAGCCAGCTTCCAGCATTCCCTGCAATGTCTCCATAGCTGGAATGGCCCACCACCTGCCTGGCCGTCTGCTCCGGAGCAAAGGGATGAGAGTCAAGGCAAGTACAGGGCAACAATAGATGCACAGGTTGGGTTGGTGTGGTTTGGTCGGGGAGGGAAGTTGTGGTGTTTTGTTTATGTGTGAAAAACTGCACCCCTAATTTATTATTTTTTTTCTTTTTATTCACTCGTTAAACTTGAGTGCCACTAGAGGAAAGTGATAGTTTCTTTGGGTCAGATACTGGGAACCCTCATTTTGCTCTTGCATCTGATTTCTGAACTATTTGCTTTGAGGCAGGGTAGTGCTCTGTATTTGTATGTTGTTTCTTGATTCATGTCAATGCTACTAGCACATAAACCTATCTGCCAACTTTTTTGATACCTTGAGCAGTTTTAAGTAAAACGGTATTCCAAATGTTACAGAAATACATATATTAAAGTTGACATGTCATCAGATTTATACTATGCAATTCCCTAATCTAGAGCATATTTTGAATAATACAATATATGTAAATTAATATCGAATGTGTCTTTTCCTTTATTAGATGTTAGCAAGTTGATGGGATGCATAATATCTGTATAGGAGAGCTGTGTCCAGGATCCCATTATGTGAGAAAATATTTCATCCTTCTGTCTTTATCAAGACACCAGTAGTCAGCAAAAAAACAGTAAGCTATGCTTCAAAATATCAAATTAATTTGTGGAAGGGGCAATTTGACTGTGTTACAGGCTATCACTTTGGAAATTGAATCTCTACCTTGCCTGTTTTACTTTATAAAATTTACTTCTTCAGGCTTTTTCCTAAAAGGTCTTTTAGATTTTCTGCTACTCGCCTTACAGGGTACTCATATGTGCCTCTCTTGAATTTGTTGATTTATTTGCTGAGGGAGCCTTTAAAATAGATGGTGGGTTTTTTGTTACTATTCGAACTTCAGAAAAGCGCTTAGAGATATTTGTGCAACTTTAATAAATGTTTATGAGGAATTACTTGCAACATGCTACAACACTGTTGAGATTCAAAAACAGTTTTCATCAGGATGAAATCAATGATGCTCAGTCAAGAAAATCCAGATAATGAAGTAGGTTTCATACATTCCTACATGATTCTTCTTTCTTGAATGGATCTTGATACTTTTGTATTGAAGTGTCCTTAACCACTCCTTTGAGGATCATAGTGGCCCTAGAAAAAGGACATTTTACTGAGTAGCATGAAGATGATAAACTCTCTCTAGTGAGCCAAATACTTCTAGATTGTAACTCTAAAGTAGCTTAGGGTTGCATGTTAATGGCAGATGTCACAAGCATCCTGGGGAGTACTTGTAAGGAGTTTTTATAAGCAGTTGGCTGCTTTTGGAGTTGGGTGAAAACCTTCTTAGTTGTCTTGTTGCTGACAGCTTTACCCATGTAAAAAAGCATTAAGAAGTCCCTTTTGAAGAAACTTTTGGGATTTTTTTTGTTTTACCATAGTAGAATAGGGCTAAGAAGGCCAAGAAGCATGTCATGGAAATGTTCAGTTCCTCTCCTTCTGTTCTGATATCCATCTCTAAGATGGCTATTGTCTCCTCTCTTACTGTTATCAAAGGCTATAATGCTTGACTATTCTGTTTGACAACTGTACTGAAAAATAGAATTCTCAATTCTGCTCTTTAGTTACTTCTACCAGGTTGATACTGCTTCTATGATTCTGCATTTTGTAAAAGACCTCTTAAATGTTGTTTTTTCAGCACTGTTGTCCCAAGGCTAGTTTTGTTCTTGGTTCTATAGAAAATCTTAATGCATCTCACTTACAAATAAGACGCCTGAAAATAATAATTAATCTGAAGCTTTGCATGAATCACTATACTTCACTAGCTGAACATAGCTTGTGACCTAGTGAATTTCTTTTTTTCATTTATTTTGATATCATGACAGAATAACATTGATATGTTTTGGTCTAAACTTGTGCTGGCATAGAGATGATGTCAAGAAGTGTGTTGAAGTTCATGCTTATTATGATAATCCTAAACATGTTGTAAAAACAGCAAAAAGATGTTTACATAATCTGAAAAGCTTATTTTTTCAAGAAACTAGTACACTAGCTTTTACATACTGGTGTTACTAGGCATGTTAAGCCATTACTGTCTTTTTCTGGCAGCGTGTAACTGTGGAAGGCCTTTATCACAGGGGGAGCAGCCAATGTATATGACTGATGAAAAATCCAAAGTGATAGTCTATAGCAAATTGCATTATGGTCTTTTTCATTTTACAAGTAAATAGATTTTATAAGAAACTATAATTTTTGCCTTACATGCAAAACAACCTCATTGTAAATGTTTGATTTTAATTCAGTCATGAAAGCTTGAATGCCAGCTCAATGGCTATGTAAATTTCATAGAGTCAGAAGTTGGAAGCACTAATTACTGGCCTTTGTGCTTATAGCTGACTTCAGGATTGTTCAATTCATTATGCTGCTTTCACAATAAATCCCCATTAGCAAAGATATTACCAAGAGGCTTGTCATTCAAAATGGCATTGGGTATTTTGTTTTGATTAAGACAAGGAGTAAAGAAAGCTGACCCAGCAATGTATCTCTGACACTCTCTGTGTTTTGAGGTCCTGGCAGTCCTCTGCTGATTAAATCCTTCTGTAAGAGGGTGATTCTGTAAATTTTCAAATATCTTAATTCCCCTTGGTTTCTACAAAGTTCCAATTTTACAGTAGTGACTCCCCATAAAAAGGAGGTGATGGATCAAATTGCTCTACTGCTTGCTGTGTGTCCAGTCTTAAAGAATGCATCTTGTATGCTGTTAAAAAATCAGTGCCTTTTTCTAACAGAAGTATATGGCACCTTTTCCTCCATCTTTTGCATGTCAGTGTTCCATTACCAGAGAGCGGCCACCGTATTGGTGATTTTCCCCCATCATAAATAAGATGTGAATCTGTGAAACAGTAGCAATACTTGTGATTTAATAGATTTTTTTTAATAATTTTCACCACTACCCCACCCTCCTAAATTCTATATGGCTGATGAATGATAACACACTACATCTTTCAGGCTCTTTCCTTCTGGCCCCTGACTTCTTCAATGAAAATGCCACAAACATTATTTACTTCTGCATACTTGGGAGAAAATGAATCTGACAACTGGAAAAGTCCCCATAAAAATAAAAAAAAAACCAAAATGGGTAAGACAAAATATCTAGATTAGTATTTTTTAATTACTATCTCTGTTGCACTAAGTATGAAGAGTAGTCCTAGTGACTTGAAAGTAAGCAGGGTATGATAAAATCTCAAGGTCGATTTAAAGAAAACATTTTTTTAATATTGGCTTTTGAGAGCTTCTTTTTACTTATTTTGAAGTTTTATAATAGATTCTAATCATGTTTTGAAGCTTTCCTCTGCAAACATAAGGACTAGAAACTTATTTTTGTTTCAAATGAGACTTGCATGTAAACGCTTTGTTTCAGTGTTCTGAGTTTTTAGGAAGAACACCAAATATTTTGAGACTTACAGTATAATTATTGGAATTGTTGATATTGTAATCATTCAAATGTAGCCCTCAGCTGCTGTCAAGTATGCAGCAAGTATAAAATATACATTAAATCAGTGATGACAATTTCACAATGCACTTCAGTGTAAGAGGTGTTTTCAGCAAGTGAAAGTAACATTATTTGAAAAGCTACATGTTACCGCATAGAAGAGTTTCCTCCCTAGTCCCTCTCCACTCTCCCCACTTGAGACCTGTGAAAGATTTAAAGAAGCAACGTATATGTCCTTCTTACCTGCAATTTAAAAGGCAGTACAAGAATTCAGAAGAAGAAAAAAAAAAAGGTAGTGATGGTGTTGTGAGACAGAGCAGAAGGTAGAGTAATAAATTGTGTTGTGGGAATCCAAGTCATGGTCCTATGATACTAAGAGACACTACTTCCCTCTTTCTTTTTTTGAATTAACTTTAGCACATTTCAAATGCCCTGAAACTTCTGTTTGAGTTAACTTTTTGACTCTGTGCCAAACAGTTGCCTTTTAACTCTAACATTATCAGCTTTCTAGTTAAATATGATCATAAACAGAAATATCACCATCTGTGGCAATGTCATTCGTGATAAAGATATTGTCAGAAAGGATGTGGAAAGACTTGCTCATTCTCTTGTAATAATCCAATAGTATGGGGGCTAAGTCATGCACCAGAGTGAAAGAAAACAGTTCTGCCAGAGTTGAAGTTTGAAACTTGGTTTGCCACTTTGGGGTGAAATCAAACATTTTCTCTCTCTCTTCTTTTTTTTTTCTTTTTCCTTTTCATCCTCCATT
>VYXH01001516.1:110911-140860 GCA_013397275.1 Burhinus bistriatus | reverse complement strand
TTTTTTTTTTTTTTTTCTTCCTTCCTCCTCCAGGTACCTTTAAAAAATCTGTTTCTAGATTTCTAAAAGATGCAGACAGCACTGATTATAAACTCTTATGCATTTTACTTGTTTATACTCAACATATGCCAAGTTGATCACTTCAACTGCACTGAACAATTTAAGGTCTCTGTGGATGATAACCGTTTTTATTTTCTTCTCCAAGGGGTTTTAAGTTTGGTTTCCTCAGGCACTAAGGTTATATGCTCACAGTTCATCTGTCAGCAGTTTTTGAACTCTTCTTTAATTGTAACCAAATTTTAGATATGATTAGAAGACAGAGCTTCCCCTCCCCTCTTCAATTACCTGTACTTGTGACGAAAAGGCAAGCAGCAGTAGAAAGCAGCTATTCATTTTGGCAATTAGCCATTTCCAAACACTCAGCTTCTTTGGCATGCTGAGTGACAACTCTATACTTCCCACAAGCCATGCTATGCTTATCTCTGGCAGCAATGTTGTTCTTCATCCCCAGAGACAAGGAATTAAAGCTGAAGCAATAGGAAAGAAGGCGAAGGAAAAGATACCTATGCGTAAACAAGCTTAATCAGTTGAATGGCGCTTTTTTTTTTTTTGTCATTTCTGTCAAACATTTCCAGTCTTTATATCTTTCTTTGCTATAGATTCTAGATCATTTATTTCCTTTAGATCTTTATTTTTTAATAGTATTTACTTCCAAAAGTTCTCCTTTCCCAGCCCCAATCTTTGCCAACTTTGCATCGGTTTCCACAGCTCCACTTCCATTCAGTATCTGATCAATTTTTTTTCTGTCATTTTGTGAAAATGAAAATGGTATTGATTGTACAGTCTAACCAATGATCCTGTGTAAACAGATCATCTCCCTAACTATTTCTAAAATGCACCTTGCATTTTTAGTCAAAAAAACCATGGTAGCATACAGGCTTTATTGGAATTTTTTTTTTCTTTGTTGGAAATCTTGAATTCAATAAGTTTTGAACAAGCCTGATTTTTTTCAACCAACAATTGAGTCAGCTGAAGCCTTACTAACAATTTCTGCCAGGCTTGCAAAGTATTTGCATGGACTTTGAAAACAGATCAGAAGAGTATTCTGCATGATTCTCAAAGTATGCAAATGTTGCCTTTAAGGAATATACACAAGATGAAAATAATTTGCTTACCATAAGACAGTATTGCCTGTGTTTCACTCTTTTCTACAAATCATTGACTGAAATTCTTCTTACTTTCTCCCACAGTAGTCTCAGAATTCATTTTCATTTGTTTCTCTTTATCCTTTTCTCTCATGTCTTTTTTTTTTTTCCTCTACACAGAACTCTTCGCTGCTCCCTTATTATATTCCACCTCTGCTGAGGCAGAGAGATATAAAGAGTCTCAAATATATTCAATTCTCATCGCAAATGGCCACAAGGAAGTATAAATTAATGCAGGAACTGGGCTAGAGAAATAATAAAATTAAAGCAGTATAAAAACCCTTCTAAATTAATAAACATTAACTTAAATTTCTATCACCCCTGTTTTTCACCATTAGACCTAGAAAGAGAATCTGGATTAATAGTAGGGGAAATAATAGGTAAAATATGGAGTTCTAATATCAAGGAAGAAAAGACCTGTTATGTTACTGATTGCTTTCCACTTCCCATGCTGCGTACGTCCTTGTGGTGTATTGTCCAGTCTCATTTAAGTAAATACGTAAGAGTTCTTTGAGGAAGAATGTTCCTAATCTAAATGGGGCAAGGTAATTCTTCCAGAGTTCAAACGAATTTATTTTTGCTTCATATCATGTATTTTCTTTTTTTAAATTTAAAAAACAAAAATTGTTTGTTTCTAAATACATGCTAGTCATCTTAATACTGTTTAATAGAGACAGCATTGAAATGAAAAGCAATAAGTAATGCTGTAAATAGCTACTTCCTATATTTTTTAGTATATTAGTCCACAAATTAATTTGTAACTTGAGCATTTTGGATCAAGGTCAGCCCAAGTGCTTTATTAAGAATTGTTGTAAGAAATTAACACAATGGAAACCACTTCTCTTGTGGGCCAGTTAAGAAATGGTACTGGTCTTAGAATGAAATCCTGAGGCTCTGCTTAAGCCTCATTGATTTTTAGTGGGAGTTGCTAGACCTATTGAAAGGAAAATAGATACCTTTGAATGTTCAGCAACAAAGCAGCAGCTCCTCTCTCTGTGTTAGTCTAGTGACAGATGCTGGCTGGCTTCTCAGCACAAAAGAAAAGAGCTCTTTTAATAGACAGAGCTCATACTTGCAATTCTGATGCTGCCAAGCTTGACAAGGAAAATCCTACCACCTCCACTTTCCTTATTGCTGATGTCAGTATGGCTTGTAGGTAATGAAGCCATGGATACATTGTGAATTTGTGTGTACAGAGGTGAAAAAATCAGGACTTCGCTTACAAAGACAGACAGCAATTCATAAGAGTGAAGTAAAAGCAATCATTATGGTATAAAACATTTCAGACAAATCCCATGGAAATAAACAAAAATGACTGTTACCTACCATTCCCCTATGGTAACAGCATCAAGACACTTCTAACTTTCCTAGTTTGATACAGAAGAGTTTTCTCAAACAAATGAGGAATATGGGGATTTCTTATAAGTAGTAGAAAGTGAAACAAGTATTATAGGAATTGCCAGATTGAGGCAAAGTGGTGATTTACTTGGTCCGTTACACGTTAAATTAGCACGAGCAGTGTACTAATAACAGCAACAGAAAAGTTAGGCAGCAGGACAAAGCAAATATGTCCACCCTCGTTGCTGACTATTGGGAACATAATCCTGCATCCTCTCAAATTTGCATGCAGCCTCTCAAAGCTGCTGGTAAGATAAGAGTAGGAAGAAGCTTCTGGTAAAGAGCTAGTTGGTACCCTCTGCTGAGCATGGAGAGAAGATACAATGAAGTCATAAGCGGTCTCAGAGCAGATGATTAGGATAACAAAGGGAGACCTCTGACTTTGATAGCAAAAGTGATGAGAGTTTACAAAATTAATACTAGCACAGTCTTGCAGACTACTCATGGCTTTTGTTTGGGTTGAGGTTTTAATAGCTAAAATGGGTTGTTGTGTAAATTTAGTGTCACATCTATAATGGAAAAAACGGAATGTCGGCCTCTAGTTAATCTAGTGTTAATCTTAACATGTAATGGGATGCTGTTGACCCTAATAATCTGCAGATGACCTAACGTGCAGTTTGGAGGAAGAAGCATTCTCTGATAATAGTGGCTACAAATGAAGGATCACTCTCTCACCCCTGGTCACTCCTCTACCAGTTATTCATGTTCACCCTTGAAAGTTATGTTCCATTTACCACTAGAAAGGCATATCCAAACACTTTGTCCTGTGCTGCTTTTGAATAATAAATCATATTTAAATCAGCAGATATTTTTGTTTCTTTAAAATGCATTATTTTCTGCCTCAGTGTAAGTACATAAGACTCTCTGTTCAAGTCCCTTTACCACTATGACAGTTCAGTTTATGTATAGAAGAGACGCCATTCAGGAACAAGTTTTCTTCATGTTAAGTCTTTGTATACTTTTTATGTGCTTCTACGAAATAACTGAATGACCCCAACAGGATATTCTTAAGAGAAATAGGAAATCAATGTGTCATACTGCTGTAATAATTTTAATTTCTTCATTACATAGTGGTTTTTTTCTTTTTAACTACTTTTCTGTTAAGTATCATAGTAAAAACTTCTTACTGAACAATGAAATATAAAAACACAGCACAGGGTTCATGAAAGCCTCCATTGGGTCAGTCCTGTACAGCTGTACAAGTCCACTGAATTGCATTCCATTACATCCATGTAACTACTTACATCTAGATTAATTTACTGGAAGGATGTTGCAGAAGACAACATTGCTGGGAAAAAAAAAAAAAAAATCACCTCTGTTATGATCATTGCAACTCATTTACATCTGTCCGCTTAGCCACAATACAGAGGAGTATCATCATGGTGCTCGTGTGTGGGTTGTGAATGTCAGGCTGCAAACAATTGCTCTTATCAGATGCATGTCTGATAGATTTTTTTAAGTATTATGACAGGTTTTTAGTTGGTGAATCTGCATGAATTCTAAAAGATATATAATTTCAATTCACTAGTTCTCTAACCTCAGTTCCTCTGTCTTGCATTTTACATCAAAAAGCCACCGTAGATTTTTTACTTTTTAACATTTTTCTTTTTAGTGAGATGTAGGTTGGACTCAATAATCTCAAAGGCCTTTCCCAACCTAAATGATTCTATGACTCTATGAATCTCTATGAATATATTGGTTTGTGTAACTAAAAGCACTTAAACATATAATTCAAACTCAAATAGACAGCTAAACTAAAAGCAGGACTAGCACAATTATTCTTTGTAACATTTTCTCTAAGCTTTTAGTATTTCCAGGAATTTCCTCAATTCCAGCTACTCATTAACACCTTCATAAAAGTGACACTTTTTTTTTTAAGAAAAGGGGAACAAAAATTCTTGTAAAACCGTGTAATTTCTTTCATAAAAACAGAAACAACAAACTCATTTCTTGATGCTTCCTAAAATCAGACTGACGATCCATTAGAGAGGCATAGTTCCTAGCAGGAAATACTCAATTTGTTCCTTACTAACTAAATTTGTATGACTGTTCATGCAGGGAGCCATGAAATTCCAGGAGGGTAACACAAAGAACAAGGGCACTCAGCATGGTTTTCACAGCATTTTTGAAGACAGACATGAGAGGATAGGCCATATGAATATTAAATTTTAAAAGCCTCTTATACTTCAAGAAGCCTTTAAAACTATAAAAAATTTAAAAGTATTTATAAAAACTATATATATGCAGTCTTCAAAAGAGCTTGAAATATGTTTGGAAAGATCAAAGAGAAATATCTTACATTATCATATGATGGGGGAAGGAGAAGGGAAGGAGGAGAGAGAACAAGCATCTGGAATTTGGTGTTACAGGTGAAGAACAGAATTGAGGATAAAGGTCTGCTTTTCACAGTCTTATCTGGCTCACACTGTTTGCCGTCTTCACTTTTTATATCTATCTTAGTGCTTCTTAGAAAATTGTAGAAGGAGGTGGGGTGTGAAATGTCTGAATAACCCATGATATTCTGTGGAAAAGAAATGTGCCAGTTTTAGTGCTTGAATGGCTGTAATTACCATATCGTGGGCGAGAGTGCTGAAAGCTTAACATTTCAGTGAAGTATGGTGGGATTATACAATGCAAGATGTTGGTATGTACCTATAACTTGCACATGATATAGTGTGACATTAAAAGCAACAACAGAATATCCGTTGCCTTTAGGCTAAAACGGTATGTGAAATTTAGGTCTTTTCTAAAGGGCCCTTTATAAATGTTGCATGCAGTATGTTGCAAGAGGCTTACACAGTGGCACTTGACAGTTCAAAGAGTTCCTTTGGTTTTACTATGGTGAGCGTGCTTCCAAACTTGAGAAGCCAGTACCCTCCCTCCTAAGCAATTACAACGTCTTTCAGGATATTCAAGGAGCTATTCATGAAGCCTACATCTTTTGCTCCCTTTCTCTGTCTTCTTTCTTCCCCCCTGCGCTTTAAGAGGTGATGTCAGGTTAAATTTAGTTCAGGTTTTAAGTTTATGAAGCTTTTCTTAAAACAAACAAACAAATGAACAAACAAACAAAAACACTAAAAAAACCACACAACCTCCACTCCTAGTTAATGTGAAACAAAACAGTAACCTTACAGTTATAGTTCAGGTTCTTGTGTGTTTGCAAGTGAAATATTACACTGTTGGTTTAGTGTTGGAAAGAAATTAAAATTAACAACAGTTAAAAAAAAAGAAAGAATCCACATTCATTGTCCAAGTACGTGGTTGCAACTAACCCTCCCCAAAAATCACGGTCAGTTTCTCGCTGTAACTCACTGCTGTGTACTGTTTCACTTGCATTTTGTTGTTTTTCGTGGATCTTTCCATAACTGTTGGTGGTTTGTGCCCAGATAGGTCACAGTTATTTTCTGTCCAGATTATCTTCTCCAGAGAGAGAATGAATTTTTTTGGTTCAGAATTTAATTTATCTCAAACACTCACAATCAGTGCCAATTGCTGCTACTCTATTCTGCTAAAATAATTGTCGCCTCAGAAACTATTACAGTTCCTGCTTCTTAGTGTTTTCCACATTGCCACTCTAAAATCTGCTGTACCTGCTTACTGTTTTTTGTCTTTTCAGGTCTGGAGTCTTCCTGCAAAACACACAGGGGCCGTCAGTGAGGTGCCTCTTCTCCCGCTGCCTTTTGCACCTGAAGTCACATAATAGCTGTTACCATGTGCTGCGCTAGGAGGATGACAGATCTAATTTGGCTGTGGTGGCTGCTTTTGAGCCAGGCTCCTTTGGTGGCCTGCAGTAAGGAGGCAGGAACAGTCTAAAAAGCTTTTTGAGCTTTTTTAAAGACAATAACTGTGTGAGCTAAAGGGCTGCAGCTGCTTGACTAATTTTTTTTATTTAGGTGAAATTGTAAGTAAACACATAAGGAACAGAATCCAGTTGCTTCCACTGTCTGTTTGAAACTCCTATATATCAAAATTAATTTACCTTTAAAAGTCATATTTTGAGATTTTAACATTATCAGAGCATGGAAATGAGTAACTATGCACCTATAGATGCCTGTATACTTAACATGTCCATGAGGCCTTCCATGATCCACTGAACTCTTCCAAGAGAGGTGCACTGCCTTATGATGATAAACTATTTATTTCCTCTCTCTTTTGTATTTCCTCTCTCTTTGTGTTTAATGCTATCTTTGTGCTTAATGCTCTTACCTAAAACTACAGCATTTTTCGCCAAGAATGATCCCAACATATTTTACAAATTGAATATTTTGAAGTTATTTAAACTGTTAAGTTATTAAGTAGCCTCTGAAAATAGGTATGTGCATGTAGAGTTCTGTATTTCTGTCTACCCTATGAAGCAGGCAGAAGTGCTGCACATCATATTTATAAGCTCTATCTTGAATTCTTTCTGCAAGTAAGACTCCCACTGAAGCCATCAAGCAAGTTACTTTCACAAGGAATGCAGACTCCTACTCAAAGTGAATATTTCTTGTTATAGACCAAGCCAGGGGATGCTGAGGGAATACTTAGTGTTGCCTTTAAAAGTTACAGTAAAGTTTTGAGTCTCTAAGCAATAGTGTTGCAGGAGAAGAGTAAGGGTGTGCAATGAACAATAAAGTAGCATTTCTCTGCATAAGGAAGCCAATTCACTTCTCATCAAATTCCTCAAAAAACGGAATATAGGAGGATGATTTCTGGCACAAAAAGGAGGTCATTTTTGTAAACAAATAGGCAGAACAAAGGAAGCCAAATAACATCCTCCCTGTGTCAAGGTGTGGCTTTAGCTCCTTAGTTTGACCATTCTTACTTGTGAAGCTGACATGCTAGATTTGCTCACTTGTGTTTGTTTTAGGCAAATTCTCTTCCTTGCTGAATGTCCTAATTACCAACAAAGACTCCTATAAATCTCTCAAGATCTTTCTGTCCCAAGTTACCGTTTGCCTGTTTACTGTGTCCACATAATGTTCTGGTCTAAATATTCATTCATTTTGAAACTTGTGAAGTCAAAGTGCATTACTGAAACAAAAACTATTGAAATATTTTGAAATCTGAAAGGAATTTTGGCTTCACCAGATCAGAATGATTAGTTGCCATAGTAACAACATCATGCAAGGGGGAATTGAACATCATTACAATAATTCCTAAGTATTGAATAGCTGGTCAAAGCTTTTCCTCTTGGCATGTGGCAAATCAAAAGGTTCACAACTTTGTTGTGGCAAGGAGACAACCCAAATGGCTTTTTTTCTTCTCTGGCAGCTCATGCTGAGGGACAGCAAATTCTCAGCCTTCCCACCTGTAACAGCCAGAATAACAAACTGTAGTTCAGTGAAAGGTAGTGTAGTGCTTAGGAGAGGTAATGAGAACTTGGCTTTTGGTCGTGGAACTTTTATCAAGCTAAATTCCTGTAAGTAATATCCTTTAACTGCATATGGAGGATGAAGGATAATGGAGAATGTCTTCACTCTGTTAGCACAATAAACTGCATGGAATTTTGCAGAGTTATATAACACTAGCTAGTGTTAATATGACACCAACTGATGTTAATCAGTTTTTTTAAAAAAAAAACCCTCCCCCCAAAAAAAACCCAAATCCAACACATTAATCTCAGAAAACTTATGAGGGAATGTTTTGCTATCACATAGCTTTCTCTTTGTTTTTAAAGAAAAGGTAACAAAAGCCTGAGCGTTCACAATGTTAAATGCATTGAAAAATGTTGACAAAACCCAACACCGAAATACTATGGAGGATGTAGCTTGGCAGTCTTACTACATGAGTTAGGAAATAGGGAAAATCCAACACTTCCTGTAAGCTTTTCACTTGTGTTCTAAACTTTTCCTGTCCAACAAGCATGCCAAGAAATCTTAAATACTTCTTTAATGTAGTGTCATCCCATAAAAGTGCAAGAAAGTCACTGTAGTTTTACAGAATCCTGTGTTGATATTTTCAATCATTCCAAATGAAAATTCTATTTTAATTATACAGTTTGGCTGTTAGTCTCCACTTGTGTTTACACATCTTACACTTTTGGCCTTCTGACTTCATATCCACTGATCAGAGTGAAAGAAATACCAAGTGATTGTCTTTGCTTGCTTGTTTGTGTTTTAGTGAACAATTAATTTATTGCCTTATCTGAAACGGTCATCTAACCTTGGATATTTTTTCTCTTTCTTTTTTCCCCACCATACCTAAGGAAAAGAATCAATCAGTAGTGACAACTGCTACATTAGTATGTCCTCATGGAAAAAATTGAAAAGCAATATAGTGTATTTTGAATAAAGATAAACTCTACTTAATAGCCTTTAAAAAAAGTAAGGAACTTTCTAATAGGTGGGACCATTGTCCTGTGCTGCTGGTGTTTGAAACCTTTGTTTTAGAATTTAACAATAAGTACTCTGGGACTACATCTGGCAAACGACTTGGGCACCTTCCAGTTAGATGTTTTCAAATCTTGTAACTTTTAGGGGTCTGACATTCATATTATTATCCCAGACCTCAACTGAGACATTGTCACCTTTATTTTGCTTTGGGCAGGTCCCATTTTCTGTTCAGAACTTTTTTCTAGAGGTAGAGAGGAGAAGAAAAATTAGTGATTCTTGCTAAATAGATATCGCATTGTAGCAGACATGTTGAGCATTCTGACAGATAAGTGTGAAGACCACATTGCTGATTATCTACGTGCCTATGATCTGCATGGGCACAGAGAAGTTTATTGGAGGTCTGGGGCTTGGTGTGCATGTATTGATTAACTGTGCAGTGCACACGTAGAGACCCACTCTGAACCAGATGAACACAGCATGGTGGCCTTTCACAGCACTGGAATGCACAGCTCCAGGAAATACATATTTGGAGGTCTCAGCTTCTTCCACCTCCACTGAGAAGGCAGGCACCTGTTAAATGCTCTTTTATAGAACTCAACAGAGATCCCAGGTCTCCTAGAAGAGAGCTAATGGTGCTTTTTATATGTGTGTGTGGTGTGTATATACATAGATATATAAACAAAAGCTAATAGAGAATTTTCCGGGCTGCAAGGTCAGATCATGTGTCCACTTTTGAGAATTGCATGTAGTGAACCATATCTCTATCTTTTGTCTCCTGCGCTAACCAAAAAACTATTGCAGAGGTGGGAAGAGAAGATGAGAGGAATTGGAGGCACTAAGTTGAATGGGAACACTTCGTTCTTATCTTTGAAATTCCATCAGTACTGGTCAAAAAAAAACCAAAGCAAAACTAAGTTTTCTGAGATGGAGAGAGTGCTGTGAAGTGAGTATAGTTGAATAACCTGGTTCTTTAGAGCACCTATTTGACAAAAGGCAAGCTCATATTCCTATCCCTGCTCTCAGAACCATTTCTATATTGTTTTCAAGTAGTGTTCAAGTAATTCACAAAGAAATCCTTGCATTAGGGAATGTACTTTATGATCATAGCTTTTAATATCTTTTTAGTCAACATGCCTCACAGAATAGGTGGCAATGCCTAATATCTGCTTAAGATTCTTCTATTTCTTTTTTTCTTTTTTTCCTTTGCAAGGCTCTTGATTCTGTACCCCTGAATGACTAAAAGACTAACTACCTGCCACATCACACCAATTCACAGCAGTGTCCTGCAGTAATGCGCCTTCTTTCCTGTATTTTCCAGTGCTTATGCAAAACTTCTTGGAAAGATCATTTCTACCCCTGATGCAAACTGCAATTAGTATTCTATAGATAGAGAAATGTCTAATATGCACAATATCTCATTTGTCTACTGTAGCCTAAAGAATTGGTTTTTACTCCAGAAGAGTTCTTGAATAAAGGTATGTGATGTATATGCCAGATCTATCTCATACAGATAATAGACCTCTAGGGAGAAAATTGATAATTCTGTGTTTAGTGCCTTACCTGCAGCATGCAGTAAAGAATTTATGTGACAAACATTAAGTAATGACAGTATAGGAAAATGTGAAGTAACTCTTCCTTTATGAAGTCAGCTATGCCGTATATGAAATGGGAGGGTAGAGAGGGTCCTCTGGGGAGAGACTATGTAAATAGCAATTAAATACTGTATTGTAAGGCATAAACACTAGGGAAAAAAATATAGGTTCTGCAGGCATACTTCTTTGTAGCATCTCCTAGCTCTCCATGAGCCTGACTTTCTTCCAGACTAATTAGCAATTTCTGTAATCTTCCAGAGTGATTTGTATTTCAGTTGCATGTCATGGTTATAAAGAAAAGGATCTTATGCATATCTCTGTTAATATTACACTTTTACTATTTTTAAACAAGAAGAAATAAACACAAGGATGTGTGGTTTTGTGCATTCTGTGATACCATTATAACCTGTTAACTAGAGCTAATAAAATACTGCAAGCTGAGTATTCAGCTGAATTTTGAGTGAGTCCCAGTTCAGGCACATTCATGAACCTTTCTTCCTGTTTTTACCCGCACAAGCAGATTTATAGCTAAATGTTATTCAGAATACCCATTTGATCACGTGTACTTCAATAAAAGTCTTGCATAAATGCCTAAAACATAATTTGCTGTTGTGTGTTTATTATTTTTCTGCTTTAGAAAGCTGTAGTCAGTCAAAGATGAGGAATAGTACTAAATAATTGAGTTTTGTTGTTATTGCATGAATGTAAGACTTTGACTGTGCCCTCGAAGTCTTATCTCTTCTGACAACACACTCTAGTAGTGATGAATAATGTCCCGACTTAGATTTGTCACAAGGATCTGGAAATCATCTTGTGACCCGTGGGGTGGGGTGGGACATGGGGGAAATGTTCTGTGGGCCCTTTGAGTCAGACATAAATTGGTTGAGATTGCAGGTTGGCCATACTTAATGGCTCCCATGCTCTGTTGTCTTTTGTTCATGAAAAGAGGGAAAATGAAAGGCAAATTTGGAAATAAAGCACATAACTGATGAAAAACCAAAGCAAATGTATAATGATGACCTGCAGGCAGAAGGTGTTTATTTAAGCTGCTGGTTATGAGATCCACTAATACTCAGAGTTCTTGTGCTGCAAAAGGATATATTTCATCCTTCCTGAATGCTTACAAGTACTGTAAATATTTTCAGAAATTAGAATTTGTTGAAGAGTGCTCGGTAGAGTTAGATGTTGCAAAGTATTTTGTTAGCTATATGATTGTATAAGGGTTAGTGAGGAGCTTTTAAAACTTACCTTTGAATTGAATAATTAATGGAAGTAGTACATTGAAACTACCATATAATTAATACTCAGTCAAGCTTAAGAGAACTGAATACTGAAATTGTGCTAAAACTGAGGTTGGAAGAAAGTCTTAGAATATAGAATGTCAAATCTCTTCACAATTGCAACAAATTATTTAGGTATCCATTTTCTTTTTCCATTCCACAGTTCACTATCTGGGAAACAGGGAAAATGTTTTTGTTCCGTACCTAAAAAGTCAGAGGCAATAAAATAATGTAGAAATTGCTTAAAAAAACAACCTCCACAAAACTAAAAAAAAATCAAAACCTTAAGACTCATGGAACGAATTACAGAATGGATAAGATGTAGGTGATGATACCAAAAGCAAAATCTACATAAATATGTGGAGTATTGACTCTATACTGTTACTATTTATTTAATGAGTTTGCAGATACTACTGCCCGCGTGGTATTTATCAGTTTACATAGCTGTCTGTCACTGTATAAATAAAGAATATTATACATGTTTTAGAGCAATCTAAAATAGTTTTCTTTATCACATTAATAGATTTACCTACATTTTATTAAAGAAGGTAGAATAAACTGTTCCTAATTAAACAATAGTGATCTCTATTGTCTTTGTATTAGCAACAGCGGCCTTTAAAGTGAAGATAGTTCTGTTATTTTTTTCATTTTTAGTATGTGATGTAGCAGGCTAATACAGATGTTTGTATATTCATCTTTTTCCTTTTAGAATAGCTTGAGAATTATCTTAAAATGTCTTTTGCTAAAAGACAAAAGAAACTTCCGCATTTACTGGTTTTATAGTATGTATATAACGAAAGAGAGAGCACTGCTTTCTCAGAAACATGTTATTGATAACTGGTGTTTAGCAAAATCATTAATTTAGTTAAATATCAGCAACAAATTTCTGCCAGATTAAGGGTTTTACACAAAACCTGAGAAGACTTAAAATTCACGGGGACAATCAAAACTATATATTGATTATGAAAAAATTGCTTTTCAGATATTGATAAGTTTCTAAAAATATTTAGAATTAAGGTTGTGTGAAATCTGAAGCTACTGACTGTTTAGTATAATGGTGGAATACATCTTAACACAAATATGAACATTCAATAAAAACTGTGCTGCTACTTACATTTTTTTCCTTTATTTTTGAAGTACAACTTAGTTCAGTAAAAACACCTAAAAATAAAGTGTAACATCAATGTCTTTATCTAGTTATACAGCTGTCAGCAATACTGGTCATAGTTTAATCAAAATATCAGTAAAGTTGCTGCCACTTAACTAAGTAGGCCAGAAAATTAGATCGTGTTTTGCAGTGTATAGTAATGTTAGTCCTTTTTAATGTGTTACTTAACAGAGGAAGCAACAACATAGTAAGTCTTTTATCCATGGTTTCAGAAGTGTAGCAGATTTTCTTTCATCTTTTTACTGTTTGGTTTTTTTTTTTTCCTACCTGATAATAATATTAATGATAATGAAACAAAACTTTGTATTATGACTGATCTCAGTAAGTACAGACTGTGCCCTTCAACTGTAAAAAAGTAATTTAAGTTTTCACAATATCTGAGAATATTCTCATGGTGCTTTACCAATGAACAAGAATTTCCTATACGCTACTCCCTTGCTTAGTGCACAAAGAATTTGCTTGAGCATGAAACCAAAGGCATTTTTTTGACATATCAATTCGATACTTTCCCAGTCTTTTAAAAAGTCAATATTAAAATTTATATATAAAAATCGTGTAATTTCCATGTAATTATGCACTCAGTTGGCAATTATTTTCTTTATGTTCTGCATTGTGCTTCACAAATATGTAATAAACATTTAACATATTTGATGTGTATGGCTTTTGTGACCTTTGGTTTTTGATACTGCCATGAAATGACTGGCTTCAGAGAGTAATGTGAAATTTTTTATCGGAATCTCCTACAGGTAAATCCTGTGAACTCCAAAATCTAGTTTACAAGTCTCTGAAAAAGATAAAGGAATGAAATAGCCTGCCTTCCTATGACTGATTTCTTTTCCACCTTTCCTCCATACCTACATCTTCCAGAAAGATACAAAGAGCTTGCATCCTTTTACTCCTCACCCCACTTCTCCTTCTTACCTCTTTTTCTCTTATGTTCTTTTTGGGTTTTGTTTGTTTGTTTGTTTTTTAAATTTATTTTTAAACTTAACAATATCTTGCATATGCTCTTGATTCTGGACAAGACAAGAAAGGTCAAGAAGAAAACACCACAACATGGAAGCAAGCTCTCTCTGTTATCGCCTCTCACTCTTGCATCATGGTGCTCTGGGTGCTTTGTGTGTCACAGTACCATGAATCTCTCTACTGTTGAACTCCTGATTTTTTTATTTTTTTTTCTTTTTACAGGGGTATGAAATCTGTTGTTGCTTATCACATTTTTTAGAAGTGTTTTCTTACTCTGAAGCAATTTATTTGTCCAAATTCAGTAAGGGTTCTGCTGTGGCTTCCATAGAAACCACTGTCCCTGAAGTCGTTAGTGTTCTCTTATTCTCTGCTAATGAAGAGTCCTCAACCTCATTTCAGTACTTGACATTGCTGATAATCCCATCTTCCTGAATGATCTCCATGGCAATCCTAGTTATCCTACCATTCTAACCCATTTTGTCTTTCAAATTTGGGCTACTTTGTGTTGATAAACCTTCTGCTTATAACATCACAAGATTAGACTCATGATCTTCCATTTCCTGTGTTCAGCCGTACAGTCTTCCTCTGTTTCCTTGTCTACATTTAAGAGGTTCTCAACATTGGTTTACAATAACAAATTCTAAATGATTTGTTACATGTTTTAAGGAGAGGAAGACCAGGTTACAAATTTAATTACTGGCATTAGAATTATTACTAAGACATGATTTCACAAAAAGTTTGGCATCTTTGTTAAAGAACATGTGGATAAAGTAAAATAGCTATATGCAAGACAGTTACTTCATTTTTTAACAAATTGAAGGAAAAACAATGATTTTAGCACTGTGTTTTCTATTTTTATCTAGATGCATTGATTTGCTATGATAGGATGTAATTTTTGGTCATATTCCTCTTTAGAATAAACTCTCTGGCGGTAACATTTATGATAGCGTAGGGTTGGTAATTTTAGTGGTTGAATGAACAAATCCTAGCAGTGGTACAAAATCACCAGGGACGCTGGAGGAATTATTGCTGAACCAATAAGGACTAACAACATTATTAGTGCATCCTTACATCTACAATCTTCGCCTGGTGTACAGTGAGATGTTGTCCTTTTCAGTAGAGAATAAAATTTAATTTTATCTGGTATTAAAGTTTGTCTAAACCTATACAGAATAAAGATGTGGAGGGTTTTGTCCACACGATGCACATGCAGGAGGACATTGCTTTTTTTTCTAGAGATGACTGCAGAAAGATTTCACAGGAAAACAGAACTTAATATCATATTTCACTTAACAAATGCAGATTTCTTACTTTTTTGAGGGGGGGTCTTGTTTTTTGTTTTTTGTTTTTTTTTTTAAATTTCAGAAGAGTCAACAAGTTACATAGCACAGTTAATTATGGCTAAATTTTAACAAAATCTTCACTATGGTTTAGTAAATATTCAGAGTACATCTACATTTGACATATGTATATTTGCATTTCAATATATTTTGACATTGTTTCTAAATTAGCTATTCTGTGAGCATAACTGATTAATTAGATGGAATTCTAATGATGAGACTAAGCATATTTTAATACAGAGATATGAAATAGAAGGTTTGATTAACAATAAAAATTGCAAAGTATCATCTTTCATTGGAAACATGGACACAGTTGATCTTTTAAATGAGGGGAAAAAAGACACTCATTTGAGATCATCAATGCTGACGTAAACAACACGTGTTTTCTGACATACTCTTATTGGCCTGGGGGAAAAAATAATCCACTCAAGGAAATATACTAAAACCTACATTTCAGATGAATGCAAAATAAACTGCAATTTCTTTTTAAATACATTTGCTGCAAAATAAATTATCATACATAGTGTATTGTGAAAAGTTCAGTTGTCCGCATCTAAGTACTCTGTACATCTAAGTACATGAATGTTTAGTTGTAATAATCATTTCATATTTTGGAGTCAACATAAACTCTGTCCTGTCTGTATATTGGAAAATTCTGGCGTCTTGTAGACCATGACTCCAAAGAGTTTGTATATCGCACTCATGCCAGGCTTCATCTAGTTATTTAGCTTTAAAATCTTGTCTTGAACCGATCTGAGGATCCCAGAGACAGGGAACAGGGGTGAATTAGCACTCTGAAAAGAATTTGGTGCTCGTTTCCAGTGGTGAAATGACATGGTCTTCACAGCATTTTCACTTGGATAATTCATATCCTGTCAGTCATAGGTAAGGTCAAATTGACAATGGAGACTTCAGACAATTTGCCACTTCAACATGCAGTTTGAGTCAATACTTGTTTTTAAACATTTTTTAAAGGCACCTACAAAAATATGTTTCATTAGCACAGTGAGAAGTTTCATTACGTTCAGCTAATACACTTCTCCAAATGTCAGGTTCCCTCTCTAACCATTAAGTTCACCTGCCAGACAGAAGTTAACAGAGTCTGTGCTGATCACCTGAAGCAGTCTGTGGAGAAGAAAAGTGGGATATAAAGTTTATATGGTAAATACAAAACAATATCCTTTTTCTAGGAATAGAGATGTGCCTAGGCACATAGATGTGACTACGGCTGCTGAAGGACTGTTTGTGTTTTGAGAGGTGTAACTTCTGGCCATGATGTAACCACAGTGTAAATTGGCCGTGTATCTTGTTTGCCTAAGTTGCATGGTCTTACCTAGCAGTCTCTTTGGCTTGTATCCTCATTTTTACGCAAGCTGCCCCAGGTGGGCAGAACAGCCCTACCAAGTGCAACTACATCCTTCTCCACCAAGCTGGGGAGTTGGCAGAGTGCAATGTTGTATCCTGCCAAACGTCTCCGAGGAGCACAGCAGGCACAGTGCATTCTGCAGTGTATTTCTGAGGTTGCCTGTTTGTCTAAATATTCATTCAACTGGAAAGCTGTGTTGGGATACAGCGTCACAGATTCCGGTATGGATTCTGCGAAGAAGTGTGTGTTGAAAGAAAATTACAGAAATAATGCAGAAGAGTAGGAAAGTAAAAGTCTTGACTTGAGACAAGGTTAAAACGCAGTAACTTATTGAAATAACCTAAATGCATTCAATATAGCTCGAAGTTGGTGTTTGAGACCTTGTTTGTGTTTTTCTGCATGGCAGTTTCATTGATGTATTTGACAATGGCAAGTTTGCAAGCGTGCAGTGCACAGTTCAACACTTGTTTTTCTTTAGAGTTAAATATAAGTGTCTTTAGAAAGCATACTGTTATTCAGTGATGTCCTATGGAAGATAACTGCTCTAGAATTTTCCTCCTGACTGTTTAACTAGTAATAAAAATCCTGTACTGGTACGGCTTAAGTTTAGAAATACACATTGCTGTTAAACTAGGTTTGTTGCTTGTCTGAAAAGCTCTCTGTAGGGTCACATTAACAGAGCATAGTATTAAGGAAACCTTATCTTCTTCATTATACTTTAAAAATTATTAAAAAAAAAGTAGGAGCTGACAATAAAAACCTAAAAATATTTATCTATAGTGATGTTTTTCCTGTTCTTTACTAAAAGAAACTTTTGAAGAAACGTGTTTTAGCGCAGTTTTGTACTCTTTTCTAGACAATAGGTTTCCAACTTGCTGTACAAATGTGGCATAGTTGTCAAGCAGTATGTGTATGTTCCAGAAGAAATTCTAATATTCTTAGGTAAGAAAATGATAATAAAAAGTACATTTGAAAATTTCCTAAGAAAAAATTTAGGAATAATTAAAAATGTGTATGTAATAGGTAAAAATTCATTTTAATAATTTAGCTTAATTTTATACATTGGGCATGTTGGTTTCATTGAACCTTTTTCTAGGTAAAATAAAATTTAATGAAAAGTAACGCATTCCATGGGCCCAAATGATAATTTTCTTATTTGACGCTATAAAGTATTTAAAAAAAACATGAAATAGGTTTGAAAGTCAAGGATTTGGCCTCAAATATTCAGGTGTCAATATAAGACGACAGCAACAAAATTGTGAATGAGATCAGCTTCACAGACTTTTTGGGGCTACATGCTGAGATGATGACTTGCACACCTTTTCCCCCGGCTTTCAGTGTGGGAAGCTCCATAGTGAAGAGCTAACCTGTGTTCTTGAGTGCACCTTTTAGGTTCTGCTTTATTTTCCCCCTCCTCCCCAGTGGCGCAGGCTGTGACTCAGTGGACCTAGAGGGCCCTGGCGCTCTTTCTCTGCCTGCAGAATCTCATCCTTTCTTGTTGTGAGGGTTAGCAGTTTTGCCTGTGGGTGGTATTTTTGGTAGCCGCCTGGGTGGCAGCGGAAATGGGACAGAAACAGCAGAAGCCAGTCAGAGAACCCTACACCTGCTAGCATTTTCCCACAGAAAACAATGAAGTACTCTTCCTCTTTCTTTCTTCTTTTTTTTTTTTTACCACCTTCTATTCTGTATATATCCCAGTATGATAATGGCAGTACATCAAATATACTTCAGCGCCGTATTATACAAAAAATGGGAAAGAATAAAGAAAATGTCCACATGGGAATGATAATATTTGTATATGAATGTAATGTAGAAATGCGTATATGCTACTGAGATTAAATTTCCATATCTGACATATTGATGATTTGTTTTTCTTTGATTACAACCCGAGAAGCAGCATGAGAAATGTATGCTGTTAACAGCTGATAGATTGAATGTCATGTTTAATAATTTTCAAATATAAGCAAAATATTTAATATTTTCTTGTGGTTTCTTCTGTATAATGTTGAAATTAAGGCCAATGAAACACCATATTTTTTTATATTCCTTAGGAATGCAAGAGAAAATATAAATGACACATACTGGGCTGATTCAAGCATTTTGCTGTATTAACATAAATATTACTTTTTGAAAACTCGCCTATAAAAAGCACAGTAGGATCGTAAATTTGGCTATACCATGCCCCAGAGGGCTTATGCTTATGCTGCAGTGCTAAGAAATGAGACCCTTCCTCCAAAACAATAGAATTTTGCTCTATAAAGATGATTTGATAGGGGTACTTTGCAGGTATACAAAGATTTGCCAGTGGAGAAGCTCTGCAGGACCAGGTTCTGCATCTCGATACTATGTAATAAAAAAAAAGGAATCTATGTACAATTATTTAATATTGTAGATGCTACTGCTGTAAAAGAGTGATATTGACTTAGTAATTATCCCTTCATTCTGTTTTCATCCCTTATGCCTCAGCAGAATGGTTCTCTACTATATTATTGTTTGTTCTCTTGGTTAATTTAAATTGTAACAAGTAAACGAGCTTCTACATTTTTCCTGGGGAGATAATTCTCCAGTTTAACAAATAGCAGTGCTTGGATATTGAATTTCCTCATAGTCACTCTATACATCCCTAATCCCAATTTTAAATGTAATACCCTATGTTTTTGAAGGGAAGTGTCTTGAAGACTACACCTGGTATCTAGACTTTTTTCCATCGGTCTTCTCAAATTTGAATGGTGCATTTCTACTGTGGAAACCTGCTTGATTTTAAAGGACACCTCTTGGTTTTATTTATTTTAATTTTTTTTAAACATTTTGTAGTTTACAAACAGGCCATTGGCTGGATTATTTCTTAACCTATGCAATATCAGAAGAAGCTTTACCTTTTGACTATTGTTTTACACCACAAAATCTTCTCCTTCCTTCTGTTTCCCTTTTCACTTCATAAGTTCTAGTTGCAGAACTGTGGGTGATGCACGAGCAGGAAAGTGACACAGCTTGACTACCTGCTTCCTAGCTGCACTTGAGGCACGACTAAGAATGAAAACAATATTTCTACTAGGAGGCTGAGCAAATATGGTCTGGAAGTCACTGGCAGTTAATAAATTTGGAACCCCCATTTTTGCTGAGCTATTTATTAGGCAAGAACTGTGTTGACTGTTAGCAATCACATTATACGTGTAAGTTCACATCTTAGAAGGAGAAATTATACTCAAATTATTTTGAAGATACCACACAAAGTTCTTAAATAAGAACAAACTAGTTTAAAAAATAAAAGTCAGGTTTGGGAATTACTCAACAGAGCATGTGTCATTTGTTTCAGTGGCCAGTCTGTCCCAAACCACAACAGCAAATAATAAAATATTTTTAGGATTGGTGGCTGAAAGAGGTTTAAAAGTGATCACTGTGGATCCCATGATTAACAAAAACAATTTACAAATTTAACCTTTTATAGTTTTGTGATTCTCCCCACTACTAAAACCAATAGCATAATGCAGGCACATAACCAGACTTCTGGTTAGCCAATTTCTGTTCTTGGTCACTGGCCACATCTCTGACAGTCCACTGTCTGTCCCTTGATCAGTCTGGCTGCATTCTGAGACCTTTGTCTTCTTCAAGATGTGATCAAAATGTTATATTTTGATTTTTTGCTCCTAAATTTCCGTTATGTTTCATCCTCCCACATGTCTATCGTTTTACGTTATCATTCTGATATCTGTATATCTTTCTTTTATGATATATTTTGATGTTTCCCAAACTGTAATCTGAGATCTATGATTCACAGTAATTAGTAATGAACTTGTGTATAAATATTCTTCTTTTGTCCTGTTCTTTCTCCAAAGGTCCATTTATTGTATGAAAGTAAAAAAAATAAATCTGTTTTCTATTAATTTTTCATCCTTAAGCAATTAGTTGCCACAAGGATGCTTTATAGCCTCTAATGAGCATACTTAGTTTTTCAGGAAACTGAAACAACATTACATTAATCACCTGCGAATGAAATGATATCCTTCCAAACTTCAGTAAGTTGCCAATGCCATTTGACCTCCAGGTTGGTTGTTTTTTCCAAATTAACTATTCAAAACCTATTTATGCATGAGAAGATGGTCAAATAACTTTAAAAAATAAATTTAAAAAACTATAAAACTTGATCTCATAGTGTTTTGAGAAAATCAGGTAGCAGGCATAAAGTAAGTGCAAGCTCAGATCATAATTAAATAGAAGCTATTCAAAGTATAAATGGAATCAAAAGAGATTTTAAAAGCTTCGTGGAAGATAGGTCTATTAGTGGCTATTAAAATGGCAGTCCAGAATAGGGCAGGATGAGTATTGAACCAAGCTCTTCTCTTTTATTTATAGAGGCCACTTGTTAGAGCTTACTGGCGTTAATGTTACACAGAGGAAAGAACGCATGTCCTTTAGTGGGGGAAAAAAAAAAAAAGTCTTTTATATTCCTGAAATGAAAATGAATCAATCTTTCATAAATGAATATAGAGAAATGGAAACATTTAAGACAAACCAATTATTGCCTTACAATGCATCTCTTAGGAAAAATAATAGCCCCCCAATATCTAAACCAACCTGAAAGAGCTGAACTGCTGGAGGGATCTCTTTGTGTGTCAGGAGGAAGAGGGAAAGCACATCAGTTTTCTCAGTCCACAGGTTTGGCTGCTTGTGTGACCGGAAGATTAACAGCAAATCAGCCACAGCAACAATATTCTGGAGAGCAGAACCACATCCACAGTTGCTTTTGCAGTTTTACTCAGTGAGAAAATTAATACTACAGAATTAGAAGGCAGCAGTACACTGATGTACGTGGATGCTTAAGGTGCTCTGTACCAGTGAGTCATTTCCTGTATACTCAGAGACTGCAGGTGAAAGTCCTAGGGTTAATGGCAAAAAGTGGGGAGAGGACAGCAGAGAAAAAGAAGCTCAGGGAAAAATGAATTTATTCTTGAACCTGGTAGAACATGAGAATGTTGTTCAGACCTGCTGATAGGCACTACATAGGTTCAATGATTTATATATTATGTAGATTTATGCTGCCTAGATTCGTATTTTTAAGCAGTGTATACTCTCTATTAAGGGAACTTTGTGCAGTTTCATCATGACATCATTCACTTCCGTCACACTCCATAAGGAAAGGATGTGATGCTATGGGACAGATGGCTGAACACTCCATCCAAATCGAAAATAATTTGCTCCAAAGGGAACAGAAAATTAAATCTGGAGCTGCTAAGTATAATGCAATAATGACTTTACCATGTTCTTCTCAAAGCTGGAAACCACTGAAGCTCTGTCAGTGAACTTGCATTCTTGTAGGTGTATTCAGCCATGTTTGCAGTGTCCTGTTTCACTAGGATATTTAGCACAATAATCCATGGCGTTGTTGCAACTTGAGAGAGTTGCCTGTAACAGTACGCTGCATCTGAGCATTGCTGGCAAGGAAGACTTGGATTTCACCGAGACCTTTATTGAATCAGAAATGTAACTGACTTTGGAACAATGAAGGTTCAGAGTGAAATGTTACATTCTTGCTCTTGATTTTTGCCATCCAGGGATGCTACCTGACAGTTCAGAGTTCCCATCTTTGGCAGGATAACCATGACACGGCAGGAATGTTCTTAGAATCCAACTTCTAGCTGCTATAACCCACTGGCTTCACACAAGTTGTGTGCAGTGCTTTAGAGAACTGCATGTATTAGAAGAGACACAGGATAAATTTTTATTTAATTACATAGTAAAATTTATTTGGAATATGCAAGTATTATGCATATGAGTTGTGTACTACTTTGTTGCAAACTGGTTTATCTAATAATTTTGAACTAGCTGCTTTGAAATTCTGCTCTTCTGCCTCTCTGGGTATGCTGACAGTCCTATCCTAAAAAATTGAGGCAGTGTGTTGCTCTGCTGGCTGAAAAGTGAGATTAGAAGAATGTTTTCTCATAAACTGATTTGCTGTATTTATACACATAAGATGAAAGTGAATTGAAAAAAGTATTAATTGGCAAAAGTCCCTAAATGTAGCTATAGGGCATGTCAGCACATCTACCTTGCAAATGTGTCCTTACCAAAAACCTCAAAATTTGCAATTTGTAAGTGAGAACTTCTGTTAACAAACAATTTAAAAATTAATTTAGCATTGGACTTAAAAAGCTTATATTGCAGAGTGGCACTGGAGATTTTTCTAGTCTTTGTCAGTCGTGATGAGAAGGGATTCATAAGCCTAAAAACTTGTCTGGTTTTATTAAAGCAGCTAATGTAGTTGGATAAAAGATACTACCTCTCTCCTCAGCATTTCCTTCTATTACAAGTATATAAATCTTTTTTATAGGAAAGTCCCTATTTGCTAGGTAGAAATGTATCACCTTTCCTTTTTTTTCCCTCTACTTTGTGTAAGGCAGTATAGATTCATAGTTTTTGTAAGATTGTTTAAAAATCTGTACCAAGAATCTTTCTGCAAATTATATGTACAATATACAATACTATCTAACCCTTTAATATTTGTTTAAACCTGGTTTATGGGATTGTTAGGATCTAGTTTTTAATTTATGTGCAACAATCTGGTTTAAAAAATTGAAATAGATTTCCTCAAATACATGTGTAAATTACGTCAGATTACATCACTTGTACAGGAATGTGTTTGTATTTATGATGTAATGCGAAACTAATTCTCATTTAATTTTTAAGGGCTTTCATAAAATCAAGAGCAACACAATTAACATGAGGGTTTTGTTTCCTCTGAAAAATTACAGTGTGTGATTTCTCACAGTACTTTGCAATGAGTTTGGTGTTGTGAAGTACAGCAGCACGTCACTGACTTTGGGAGAAAAATGCAGTGGGGGAAATCTGGCCCTTAATGGTAGTGCTGTGCAAAAGCTGGCTGTGAAACAGTGCAGGGCTGGCCAAATATCAGTGACAACAAATATTCTGGCACTACTGCGCAGGACGGCTGAAGGCACTCAGCCATGGCACAGAGGAAAGCACGCTGACATTGCTTTGGAAAAGATCAAACTTCCCCCTTGGTCAGTAAGTTGCAGATGGCAGCATATGTGTTAGCAGGTGGGGAAGCTGTTTACTCCCTTTGGCTCTCACTCTGGATCCCGTTGGATGGTGCTGTGCTGCCTGGTGTCCATTCTGTATCCTAATTTGAGCATTAGTTGAAACAAAGCCCTTCACTTACACAGGGGATGGGGCTGAAGAGCCTCTTTATGTCTTGTTTTCTCTCTGCATCTCTGCTGAGTGCCGGTCAGGCTGGTTCCTAAAGATTTGTCGTTAAATTACCAATCTGAAACTGCTGGGGAAAAAGCAATTTTTTTCAGCAATCAAAAGATAATGACTCATCAGGAAATCAAATGGAAAGGCATGGAGGGAGTCCTTAGAAATAAAAAATAATTAATTCTGAAGGAGCGGAGACCAGCCGGTGTTGGGTACTACAACCTGATATTCTTCCGCTGTCCACCCCTTCCATCCCACTGTCATCTGCTTTAAATTAACTTTTAGGTTAAAACTACTCCTTTGCCAAATCTGGGCATGTTCCTACAGTTTTTGGGCTCGCTCCACATCTCTTTGTCTCTCCTTTTCACTTGTACCTGGAATTAAAGGCCTCTTTCTTTCTTTCTTTCTCTTTCCTCCAGGAAGGAAGCCCAGGAAGACGCCTCAACTTCTCCACTTGCAACTGCCTTGGACCTCTCTCAGACACACATACTTACTAAGCACAACCTTGATTTGGAAAGGATCTTTGACTCACGGTGTCCCATGGAAGGGCATCTTCCTTTAAGATGCCTGAAAACGGTGGGGCAGTAAAAGCTAGTTAAAAGCGAAGTTTCTGATCAGTTTAAGCAGTGAAGGTACATAAATTAATGCCTGCTAAATGATTAGCCATCCTCAAGGCAGCGTGGCCTGCAAAGAGAAGAGCAGGCTTCTGCTCCCGTCTCCACTACTGTCCTCCTGGGTGTCCTTGGGCAAACTGGTGGACAAGTAAGTGCTTTTCCTACCTGTAAAATGGCGATAATGATACTGACCTTCTTTGTAAAAAGCTTTAAAAACTAGGGATGAAAAGCATTATATAAGAAGTAAGTATTATTATTGTTGCCCCTAGCAACTAGCAGCCTGCTTCCTGACAGCTGCAAGAGCAATTCGCAAGTAACAAAAGTCCCAGCCCTAATTTCCTTCTCACCATTTTTACTCGTGAAACTCGAGCTTTCACCTCTTCTTCCAGTAGTAAGTGCCAGATACGTACTTATGTGATGCAGTCTCTGGGAGGGTCATTCTGCCTCCTGCTGCTGGAGGGAAAGGAAGACTGTAAGGATCCCGGACTGTGTTTTAAAAACTGGGGGTTTTTTGGATCCTGTGCTGCTCTGAAGATATACTTGCTCTACTCTAACAGATCATAAACTGTTTCTAATGTGGTCTAAATGTCTACCAGTAACTCAAAAGGTAAATTGAAGGACAGAACTGTAAGCAGTGAACGTTATTATCATTTTACTCCCACCAAAAATCAAAATCTGTGTTTGTGCAGGCTTACTTTGTGCAGCCTGTCATTCCCCCGTGAGAAGTGATGGGAGAAATGCTTGGCACATTGATTCTAAAAGCAAATGCTTTTTAAAATTATGGAGTTCATTCCAAGCTTGATGAAGGTATATTAATATGTGTTATGACAGGACCTGTGTCAAATTCCATGGTAAAATGAACAAAATCAGGAATATGCTCATATTTTAAGTCACAGGACTGCTATGAAAATGTATTTCCTGCTAAAATAGTGCACGCTAGCAAGAGGAAAAAAGACATTGAAGTGGTGACAAGACACTGTCACTTCTTAGGCTTTTACTGGTGATCTGCAATTTGCTAAAAATTATTCTAATGAATTTTGCTGGAGTGGGCGAAGGGTGTTGCAGGGGGCTTTGCTTTGAATGGGGATGGTGGGGGGCGGGGACTAAAAAGAAAGAAGTAGATGTCCCTGGATTTCCTCTGTGACATGGTGCCCTGTGACAGCCAGTGGGCTGATTCTGCACAGAGGCACTCACTTCCCCTGCAGAAATAACGTCAACATGATTTCTCTGGAACACAAGAACAGTGATATTCACAACCCTCTTTTCAGCATTTCCCTTTCTGTGAGATTTTAATGGAGATGCAAAATTCCAAATTTGGAAGTGATTTTTAAGTAGAGTTCAGGCCAGATCCTTCCTAGTTTGAATTATGATTCATGAACTGAAACTGAACCAAAGTGTAAAACATACCTTCTAACAGCAGGATGCTAGAATGACATAAAACAATCTGTAAAATCAGATTGGTTTATGTCCTTTGGTCCGCACATAGTTGAATGTGTCTTGTACTCTGCCATGGCTTTTTTCCGCTTAAGTGGGCATCTCTGTTTGAATAGAAGTGCTACCCAAGGGTTTCTGTTCGTTAACCTTGTAGTTAATAAAGTGAGGGTTTTAGATATGCATATATATACATTCACCCATACATATAGACAGACAATCATATGCACACGAAGTAATGTGCATGTTATGTTCCTGAAAAATGCTTCTAGAATTCATCTCTCCCTCATTCATCTTCCCATAGCAGAGGCAAAAATGTTTGATTTCCCCATTCTGCTTTTTATTCTTTGTTTTTCTTTCTGGACCTGCTCAAGTTCATCTACAAATTGAAACGGAAAACATAAAATATAACAATAGTCCAATATCCAATGACCCAAACACTTGTGTGTTCTGTCTGTTTAGCACAAGTGAGGAGTGAAGTGTAAATGAGACTTTAAAATACAACTTTCAGTATAAATTAGACCATTAGCAGTTGAAATGCTTTTGGTAGAGCAGAAGATGTAAATGCCTGTTGTTATCAATGTATGATAAAAGTACTAAGGGAAAGTTTTGTATACGTTTTTTTTGTGTGACTATTCTATTCTGAAAACAGCTATTTCATCAAATGTCTAAAAATTTTAGGCATGTTTATGTATGGTAGTGGTTGCAGTTAGGTTGCTTAACCTGACGTAATGAGGAGTCTGTTTCGTCATTTCACTGAAAGGTGCAACCTTCTGTGGGAGATCATCTCCAGCATTATTTTTTACTGATAAGACTGTTTATCAGGATAAGCTTGTAACTCTATGAGGATATTACAAAATTCAGATAAAGTGAAAAGAAATAGAAAATACATGAACATTACAAAACAAGACCTTTGTCATATGTTCCTGGTTTTGGTTGGGTTTTTGGTTGGGTTTTTTTGTTTTTTTTGCCTTCAAGATGGAACGGATTTACTTTTTTTTTTTTCCCCTTGGAACATTCACTTGGAATTCTTCTGTGTTTTTACTCATTTTCAGTCCTTTTTCTCAGCTTATTTGCTCTTAATCCTGGGGAGAGTCCATTCAAAATCAATTTAAGACTGTTCAAAATGATGACTAAATCAGACTCATCTCCCACAGTATTTGCTCAGGAGTTAGTAATTTTATCTTGGCCCTTAGCAGTCACAAGTAGTTTTTCTGCAAGAGATCATGAATTAGTCTTGTACACCCTAAATGTTTCCAGCTACTTCTTCTGTGGAGTGAACCATAACAGATCCAAGTGACAGAAAAGTAGATCCTTGGTGAGATTAACATAATAAAAAATGACCTTTCTCCTTCCTCTTGAGACTCTTCTAAGATCTCAAGGCCTTGAACTTCCCAGTGAGATGTGTTTGAGGTCTGAGGCAATCCCATGGATCTGGAACTTTGCTAAGTACAGTTGATTTCACAGAGGATGAAGATGTGCATAAACATGAAATGCCCAGCACTTCTGTGCCCCAGTTCTCTCACAGAAGGAGGAACATCTGCAGAAGCATCACTGGAAGGAGTTCCTACCTCTTATCCCTCTCATTCTTTCCTGATGTTTAACCAATATTGCATATCCCATTGCATCAATCAGCGCTTCTGCCCTGTATTGGACCAATATTATTTGCCTACTCAACTGAAGCTTGGTCTTTTTTGTTGCACCTTTTGTCAGTTTTACTCATCAAAGTCACTAATCTTAAAATGCAAAAGAAAGCTAATAACTTCACCAGTTTGTATTGGACAAGTCAAAGACATTTTCTATGTCAGTCAGCTCCTTCAACTGTGCTAGGGTAGTGGTATCCGTGCAGGATGTTACCCAGTTCCTCTGAATGTGGACCTGTGAAACTGCAATAGCCATCAAACCCTAAGACAGCTCTCAGGACTTTCTTTTCCTTCGCTGTATCTTTAGGAATCCAAATACAGTATAATAGTGGGATCTAGGTGTGATGCTCCCTTTGAGACTTAGAGAAATCATATAGCCATTGTTGCGCTGATGGTTAAAAGGAGATGATGACTTAACAGTAACTGGACTTCAAAATGAGTAGTCCATGTACATGTTTATTATCCAATCTCCTTTCCTTCTCCCTCAAAATCCTTGTTTATTCATTGAACAATGAAATTTGTTAACATTTACAAAAATATTGTTTAAATTATAAAAAAAAAGATGTACAGAACTCCATCAGTCTGAACCTATTACTGGAAAATAGAGGTTAATCAGAGTTATCTGAATTTTTTCTTTCACCTTTGTAACCAGACAAGGTAGGTTATCTGCCAATGCTACGCAAGTTCCTGTTGGTTCCCATATCATAGAATCATAGAATCGTTTAGGTTGGAAAAGACCTTTAAGATCATCTAGTCCAACCACTGACCCTACTCTACCAGGGCTGCCACTAAACCATGTCTCCAAGCACCACATCTACACGACTTTTAAACACCTCTAGGGATGGTGACTCAACCACCGCCCTGGGCAGCCTGTTCCAATGCTTGATAACTCTTTCACTGAAAAATTTTTTCCTAATGTCCAGCCTAACCCTCCCCTGGCACAACTTGAACCCATTTCCTCTTGTCCTATCGCTAGTTACTTGGGAGAAGAGACCAGCTCCTGTCTCACTACAACCTCCTTTCAGGTAGTTGTAGAAAGCAACAGCCTTTTCTTCATCCACCAGGCAGACCATCTGGTCATAAAAGCAGATCAGGTTGGTCAAACAGGACCTGCCTTTCATGAACCCATGCTGGCTGGGCCTGATCCCCTGGTTGTCCTTCACATGCCATGTGAGTGCACTCAGGATGAACCGTTCCATGATCTTTCCTGGCACTGAGGTCAGGCTGACAGGCCTATAATTGCCTGGATCCTCCTTCCGGCCCTTCTTGTAGATGGGTGTCACACTGGCAAGCCTCCAGTCGTCTGGCCCTCTGCCTGTTCAGAGTCATAGAAAACCTGATGTTTAATAAGCTTCAGTAAACACTAGAACATCCAGAGTGGCTGGCCACCCAGCAGCCTCAGCCTCTGCTCTGTTCATCTCAGAATGTCCTCAGGTCCAGAAAGTGATACAGCATGGCTTTTGCAGACATAACCCTTTAGCATTTCAGGTGGGCAAACTCCGAGGCAGTGCAGCTGCTCTGCTGAATACCCATCGCAGCAAAGGTGCATGCCTCTGTCACAGACTGGGGTGGCAGTGGTACCCTTCAGGGATATGGCTATTGGTCTGGAAAGGGACTCCTCCATGAGGAATACCCTAGGAATCAGTCTGGCTTATAACACCAGAAGAAGCAGCTCATCCTATTGCATATGGTTGTCAATCATTGGTTCTGTTGTATAAAATATAATCAAAAAGGCCACCCAAAAAATGTCAATGGATGTAAACAGATAAAAATGGTACAGAGCAAAATGGAGATCTCACAGTAATTTCCAGTGTGAATTCCTCATCCGTGATGTGCTATTTACTGTGTTGTTTCAGGTGTAAGAGTAAAAGAAGATTCATTTTTTAAAAACGATTGTAATAGAAAAAATAGTTTCTGCAATCCGTTTGAACGAACGAGCCCTCATAACTACCAGTTAGGCATGTCAGGTGATAAACTTACCAGCTAGTTTTAGTCATTTCAAGAATGCTTGAAATTTTAAGCAATTTTGAGAGAGTATTTGTTTTGCTATATCAACTATGTGAATTTCTGTGAACTGTAAATCCATGTAGGTCATCTTTTAAACATATATTGCTTTAAGTGGTATAGGGCTCTTGGGCTCACCACTGAAGTAATGGGAAAGAACAGGAAAGTCTCATTCTCTTGCTGAAAACAAAGGCTAAAGCTCTTTCTCTTTGCTTTAGTGGCGATGACTTATAGGATGAGAAAACCTAGAGTGACAGAAGGAGGGGGTGCCCTTTTTTGATGATCTTCTGGAGTTTCTGCTCTTCCCAAAGTACCACAATGGTACCATGACATAATGATACTGAGGACATGTCTCTACCAGAGAGTTCTGTGAACTGACTTCTACAATACTTCTTTTCTGTCTTTTTCTTTCCCTT
>VYXH01001516.1:53836-110339 GCA_013397275.1 Burhinus bistriatus | reverse complement strand
CATTTCTCCACAGGGACATAGTTGTTTTATCATCCATTTTTTTCCTCCTGTCCCATCTTAAGACAGTGCCTTAAAGTTATGAAAATTGCATTGAAAGACTAATGCATTCCTGTGTAATTTCACTTTACCAACAACACTGCTGAGAACATATATTCCATAAGTCTTTTGCTTTCACGTCCCAAAGACACAAAAAAGAAATATGCATTCTTATACCATCAGGCTATACACTGATGTCTTGTTACTAGATCACACACATGTACAGGCTGCCATGGGGCTGCAGGTTATTTTGACTTTTTTGTGTCACTAAAGTTTTTTGCTGACAATGTAATGTTGCAGACCTGACATGCAGCTCATGATGAGCTGTTCAGATACTTGTTTGGAAGCCAAATCCCCTGACAACACCCCTGCCCCCAAAAAAAAACAAGGAGAAAACTTAAGATGCATCCTTGGGGCTGGCAGAAGAATATGGCAGAGGGATAAAATAAATAAAAGTAAAGAGATATTTTTGAGAAATGATCTGAAAGTCAACATAGTAGAGAGGAAAATATTCACAGTAGAGAGGAAAATATAACGCACAGGAATGTTTTCCTACATCTGGGTGAAATGACCTTGTGTGTAGGCTCTTTATTATCTTTTTGGTAAGAGATGAGTGCCTCAGTAGTCCACATTACATTGCCAATGTGTATCTTAAGTTTCTTTCTGAAAAGATCTGAAAAATAGCCAAGTAACCTACAGAAAACCTTAAAACATTATCATTTTGGACATCTTAGGTTTTCCCTAAAGTTGATATGAAAAATGGAAATGCTATGGATAGCGTACAGCCTATATTGTTGACATTATTGATTCTTTTTCATACATTTGAGGGTTTTTTTGTTTTTTTTTTTTAAACAAATGTGGATAAACCTTGCAACTCTGAATTAGACCACATGTGATCCATGTAAATTCCTCCTATCCTGTGTTGTGAAAAAAAAAAGGTGCATTGCATGAAAGCTGATCCAGTAAATAGATTTTAAACACAAATATATACTTGAAGACTGACATTAATGCTTTAGAAAATATGCAAATGTATGCACTTCTTTGAACGAAGAGAACAGTAATGTCTTTAATAAAATGTTAGTTGGACTTTGTTTTTATTGCTTGGCTGGCTTTGATTTAAAAAGAAGCTATTAGTAACAAGTCTGTTTTGCCTAATTGCCTCGAAACCCAAAAATAAGATTAGAACACAAAGGCTTTCCTTTCACTATTGATGTTTGCTTAATTGTTCCATTTTTTTAAAAGGCATATTATAAAATTGTTTTCATATCTACCAGAATAAACCTTCATGGTTCCTTAAATCCCCAGGCATATAGCTGTTAAATCCTCTCACTGGTCACCTGTTCATATAAGAAGGTGTGTGGGGGCGCGTTTCATAATGAAACTATATTATTATGCCATATAGTAATACACATTGCAAGTCAGACTGCATTTATTTATAATCACTTTTTCAAAATAACTTTTCTTTTTTCTACACTGCATTCGCATTACAGAGCACTCTCTCAGTATTGGTCTTACACAGTACATTTCAACCACTAATCCAATATAAGAAGACGCATTCGAAAATTAAGTATTGCACAATACGCAGTTTCCTTTGTTCAGAAAGATTGGACAGTTCCTTATGGTTAACAAAGTACGTGAGTAAGTAGTGTTTTTATAAATACTCATTTATTTAATAAAAATACAAAAATATAAATATACATATATAAAAATATCATGATGAATCAGCACACAGACATTCTTTAACTCAATAAATATGGCAGCAATATTAATCTTTTTTAAAGTATATTTTTGAGATTATGTTACAATGCAGGTGCACACTGTCCCAGCTAGTAGGAAAGGTGATGCAAAGCAATTTAAAAAATTAAGTTTCCATCTCATTTTTAAAGGCACAAAAAGCCTTTTATTGTCTTTTCATTGTCAATGAAATCCTTTCATCAGAGGTTTCTAGGCAGAGAGGGTGAATTACAGATTTTTTTGAAATCTAACTCATTCATATTCATTCACGTTGACTTATTGATTAAGCAAACCCTTACTAAGACAACACCTATCTTTTGTAATTTTTTTTATTCCCAAGAGAGAGTAGGCCACTTTATCTAGTAACATAGACATGAATTCCACTAACACTGACTAGGTCACAGATTACTTTCTCAGTCTCGATCACTGTCCTCCCCACCGTACATATCTGCCAGTTTTTTAAACCGAGGTCCCCAGTCACTGAGGTAATCATAGTCTTGGTTGCCCTCTGTGGTAAGTGATTCCAGGGAGCTGAGTGAATTTGCTATGGAATCATTTCCTTCGTAGGCGTATGTTGCTAATGAATCATAAGGAGGGGCAGCTGGGTCTGAATCATTTTCCTTTAACCTTCTATGAATAAAATCTTGGACATCAATGTTTTCCCAAAGAGGTGCAGTCCGTCTTATCTGAAATATAGTTTCTGGAATAACATCTCTTCTCATCTTACTATCCTCCCTTGCTTCTGGATTTCTCAGTGCACCGATGTCAAAAGCTTGAGTGTCTTCTTCCCCACCTCCTTCATCATTGTATGTCACAATGTTGTCCCGAACATCATCCTTTGAGATGATCAAGGGTTCTTTCTTCCTCTGTCTCTTGAGAGCCGTAAACAAGACAACTAATACTGAAAGGGAAAAAAAGATGTATGAAGAAATGGGTAGTTAGAAACTAAATAAATGAGCAAATATCTCGCGTTATCTGTCGAACTGGAAAAGTTTTAAGGCTGGGCTGGAATTTTTAGTAGGAAAATAGTGATAAAAGCTATCTCCAAGTTGAAGTTAACAAGAAAAAATATGAATGATTTTATAGCAGTCAAAAACTTATGCTTTTTTAAACGTATGACAGCAATGATTAAAATATTACATATTTGAAATAGATATACAATTAAGCTGAAGTTGAAAAGCAGACAATGTCTTAAAATATATCATCCTACTAGGGTTTAACTTTGATTTTAGTTTTGTGAAGTACCACCCTCCTGGCAGTCACTAAGGGTGATTTCATCAAATGGAGTTCAATCTCCTTGGCAAAAGTAATTCACACTCTTGAAAGCTAGTGATTTAGGTATTCCTAAGTGCCTAATTCGCTTTTGAAAATGGGATCTACAGGTCTTTCTGAAAATAAGAACCTGAAGACCTTCAGCTATCAATATTATTGACAACACTATTTTTGGCTTCAATGACTGCATGAATTGAAATCCAATCTTTGCTACTAAATGTTTCTTTTTAAAAACATGATCCCCTTAGTTTAAAAAATGTTAGTTGAATAACTATTCCATTTGGAGAGTTAAGGATTGACACAAAAATGAACCTCTACAGAGGGAGATGAAAAACTGAAGTTACATTCTGGTGCCTAAATACTATTGATTTCAGTAGGAATTCGGTGCTCAAATGCATTTAAAAATCTGACTCTAGCTCCAGTAGCTGGAGTAAATAAGGGAGGCCAGCGAGATCATCTGTCAATGAGGCATAGCAGTGGTTGCCAAATCACGCATTACAGCAGTGCTGAGCATGTTTGTTGAGTCTTAGGAGCAAAGTTTTTACTCTGAATGACTTGAGTACTGGTGAATAAAAGGGAAGACCGGACATGCTGCGGGTAGGGAGAGGGGAACTGAGATCTTCCACATGCCATGGTACAATGCTGTGAATGTAAAGGCTGTTCTGTTTTGTTTGCAGTTTTTGTACCTGTGCAGGAGACATTCTTTTCAAGTTTTCCTAGTGCTAGACAAGTAATAGCCCACTTAACTAAGTTTAAGAACTCCTTATACAAGAGTAGGGCAAATCACTAAAAGGTTATTATGAAGTGTCTTTCACAGCCAGGTACTTAGTATATCTCTCCTATTTTGGGCATGACAACACCAGTCTACTATCCTAACACACTCCATCTTGTTGAATAATTAAAGAAGGTGCCGAGAACCACACCAGCTATAGACTAACAATTCTGTTTAGATGCTCTTCAGCCTTACGCTACTCTGGCTTCAGCTATGTCTGTAGCACTAAGCAGAGCAGGGTCTCTGACCGTGGCGCCAAGAGACACAGAGTGGTCACACTTGTTTTGCATGGAACTGGTCCCTGAGCCTGTTCTGAGTCTCATGTGCTATCACTGTGGTCCTAAGGCACACTTTGATTTTTGTTTTTAGTTCAATGTTTCTGTGCTAAAGCATTGCAGCTGATCGGAGTGATGTTTTCATAGTGAACAAGTAAGGATATGTGTTTCATGGTACACATTTCACGTCTATGTTGGGGCATGAAGGGTGTCTTTGAAGATGCAGGGCCTGTTAACGTGGTACTAAGAACCACACAAGGTGGAGAGCCAGATCTGGCAGAGTTTGAGCCATAATTATCTGCTGGAAGTGGTGCCCTACAAGTTCTGCTGCTCAGACTGTGCCTGGGCAATGTCCCGGGGAATCCAAGCTGCAGGCCAGCAGCAATGCTTGAACCTCAGCAGTATGGCCAATCAGTTTGTCACAGCTCAAGTACCCTCCATTTCCTATGCCCAACAGTACCGATATAGTTCCTACATGTTACCCTCTCCTAACAGCCTCTGTGGTCCTCTGACTATTTACTGGAGGTAGCTTGAATCCAGTCTAAAAAACTGCAAAAAAAAGTCATCCTTTTAGAATTGTATAAATTAACACCTGTAAGTTTGTCACTACCCCTTGGCAACCTGAGTTTGCTAGGACAGGTGGAAAAGGAAAGAGGTTTTCCACAGACGGTGACTGGAAAGTAGAGATGATTGCACTTTTAAGGAGGCACTTCTCTGGTAAGCAAAAACATGCAAATTGCAGTTTTTATGTTTTTAACACCAGGTCATGAACTAACATTTCTTCTAGTTTCTTCATATATCACCTCATCTTTCTAATGCTTCTGCTCTCCAACCACCCATTTAACTTCTGTGCTCACACTTTATTTAATCAGCTGCTCTTGCTACCACTTGCAAGCAATTGAACATTTCTTTTTTATGCTTTTGAGCTAAATATTTCCCAAGTATAAAAATTACAAATCATTAAATATCTAGTATAATCGATAATTTTTTAATCACTGAGAAACTTATCACCGAGCTTCAGGAGCATGATTTTTAAAGTCCGCTATCTAAATGAAGAACTGTTTATAACATAAAACATTACTCAAATGAGCATGGTATCTAAAACTGAACCTAGATTTTCAAATTTATTTCATCTAAATAATATTGATAATCTCATTCCTTTTGCACATTCTTCTGAATAGTAACGATGACAAACAGCCCATAGTAGCTCCCTCTCCCACTCTTCCAGCTCCTTTTCCATCTTAGAAAACAGTTGACAAAAAAAAAATTAAAAAATAAGACCACATCAGGTACGAAATGTTGTTCTGCAAGGTCATGTGAATAAGGGATTGAAGAATATGAGGGGTACAGAAGACCTTTGCCTAGTCAACTAAACATCTCATCGCAGCTACTTACCTAGCAGGATAATGATGCAGAGGAGAATGGCAACCAGCGCCCCTGTGCTGAGGCCAGCAGGGAGGAGCAAGGCCTCAGCGTTGCAGGACTGCATGTTGCCCCGGCTGTCGCAGGCACACACTCGAATGGTCAGCGTGCCAGTGCTGCTCTGGATCGGGTAGTCATTGTCAAATATTATGATGGGCAGGAGATAGGTACTCATCTTACTACGGCGGTATCCATTTCTTCTAGTCACAATTCCTGCTGTGTTATCTACAACGGAAAAGCAGAAAAAATAAGTGTTTCTGGATGAATTATGTGGTATTGGGGCTGGGGCGGGGGGGGTGGTGGTACAGGTCGGCAGTTACCTTTGTTGTCTACAACGGAGAAGTTTGGATGAAGAGCAAATTCTGGCACCAACTCGAAGAAAAATTTGTGTCCTCGAGGAGGCTCGTCTTTGTCAACTGCACTCACAGTCTGTATCAGCTGTAAAGAAAACAGTATTTCATGCTATTTTAGAAATCTTGTGTTTGAAATCAGGTCTCTGCTTTTCACGTCCAGTAAAAATCCAATGAATCTCTATCTGAAGACACAAACTGATGTCCTAAGACAAATGTTCCCCACATAAACACAGGAGAGATTACAGAAAGCAAATTGTTTTTTTTTGTTGTTGTTTTATTTTTTTAAACACATAATGGGGGATGAAAAAAGGGCCAGTCCTCACTGCAAGACAGCTGTTTGCTTTGTTTTGTACTCAGTATCTTGCAGTGATACAGAAACAATTGCCCTTCTGAATAAGCCATAAACCTCCTGTGGCCTTATGTAGCAATGACACAGAGTAGTCTGTAAACCGGTTGTTAAGTGCGTCTAATTCCCAGTCCACCTCATCTGCTCCTGGCAATAAATTGAAGTACCGCACTGGCAGGATGCTCAGTTCTCCTGAGGTAATAAAAAGAGATGCTTTACTCCCTCCTAAATCGAAACCTCTGGCCGTGGAGCTCTACTGCTGCCCTAACAAGAAGTCCACCCAAGCCCAGCTGGGAAGGAGGGATAATAGTGCCCGTATAGGGTCAGAGTGGAATGGACTCACAAAGGGGCTTCAGCAGTACCTCTGGATTGCACAGGCTTTCCTGTTGCAGCAAAACATGTACAAATACGTGTACTCATGTACAAATAGACACACATACACACTAGCAATATGACTCTTTTTCTAACTATCTGCTGCTAGACTGACAGAGGGAAGGAAAACAGCTGCGGAACTGAGGAAAGAAAAGCTGCCTGGGAATAGCTGTCGTTTGTGAAATGACTTGCAACAGTTAACACCATGCCGGGTTGCATCAGTCGTAGTAACTCCAGCGAGCCGAAGGAATGACTGCTATGTCCTTTGCACTCCCTAGTGAGCACCGCGCTGGAGAGTGACCCATGCTCCGCCTTGGCTTGCAAGGACGTGTTTGAGTTCAATCACAAGATGACAAAGCTTGGTGGCATGAGGATGGGACTCAGCTTCAACTGAGGATGCTGCAACTCAGTACAGGCGAGTTCCTACAGCACCTAAAGTTAAAGGCAGACAGAACTCCGCAGTCAGACTTGTTTCTTTCAAAGCCATGAGGAAGCCAATGCCTGTCTTGAGGTTTTCAAGTGTTTCCAGCGTGTAGGGTGTCCTGAAATCCCACAGACATCAAAGCCACTTGTTATCAAAGACTTACTTCGTGGCTTGTTTTTCTGATATTTCCAGGGAAAGTACAGCATGACTTCTTCAAGAAATACAGTAATTGACAAGTAACACTGATACGATTTTTAAGCTTTGCAGCAATCAAGTAAGGAATGGCTTTTTCTTATGTACTTTCTCTGAACATCAGCCTGAGTGGGACTTGAGGATACAATTAAATTTTGGATGGAACACTGTATTAGAAAAACGTAATTATAGGGCTACCAAAAATACTAAAGTGTTTTTCTTACTGTATCATTCAGAAACCTGCTGCTGCTAGTGGTGTACTGCACAATGAGTATTTGGCCCATTTTTTCTAGTTAGTCTTGAGGTACTTTTATTACAGCTAATAATATTAAGTTATTAAAAAAAACCCCAAAATAGCAGTAGAGAAGGTCTGAGTTTGGCTCATTCACTTTCTAGCAGCTCCTTCTAAAACAACCACAAGGTTTATTTTATTTTTTTTTTTTACCATTTTCTTTTTATTTTTGAGGTATATTGAGGAGTTTGAAAGTTGATCTGTGAGCATCAGCCTTGTACAAGAGGCTGTGACTATGCTGAAGGCAAGATTATATAGTTTTTCTAAGTGTGATTAGGATAATAATTACACATTAAGGTATATTTACATTTAAAGCATTTGATGGCTCTTTAGATTTTATTTATTTATTTATTTATTTATTTTTAAAGTTTTAGTTGTTTCCCAAGATTAGCCAAATCCCTGTTTATGGCAAAGTAGCCTGTTCAGTATGTTGCTGAGTCTCTGATTATGCCAATGTTTTTCCAATGTCCCGTTGCTTTTCTCTTTGCCATAATCTGCCTCTGAGTGAAAATACAGAGAGCAAGACCAGGATGGTCCTTAATTTTAGTTTTGCATTGTTTAATGCAAAAATGTAATATTGCTACCAAAAAATAAGTCCTCTGATAGGACTAAAACACCAAATTGAAATGACACATTTTTACAAGTTTGAAAAGACAGAAAAGTGTAAAAGTGTCAGAGAGAAGAGAGAATTAGAATAAGTGATAATATTTGCACACTTACTTGCTGAAAAACTCAAGGAGAAAATATCCTGATATAATAGCTACCAGAAATTGCAGCTGAGTATCTTGGGGCTTTTTGAGATGTAATCAGTGGGATATTTGTAGGATCTGGATTTGATTCCCTTCATGTGCAAATCACATGGAGGAGGACAATTGTGCCAGGCATAGAGGAATCTAATTACATTGAAAACTTATTGTTGAGTGTAAGGCTGAAGAAGAAAAAAAAAGAAAACCAACTTACTACCTGCTCTAACTATTGGATGCATAAATTGAGAACCAGCTCTTCTTCCACCAGGAAAGATGGGAGAATAAAAGAACAATGAGAAAGGACGATTGCAGGTGAATTTTTCCAAATAATGAATAGGTGAAAGGAAATTAGAAATGTTATCTAATTAAGTGGTTTTTTTTTCAGTTATACAGCTGTAAATAAAAGAGAATGATGTTAACGATAATCACTGCACTAATGAAAGGGATGCGGCTATTTTTTTTTGAAGTATCACAGTTATATGAAAAATTCAGTATTGTTTCATGTACATTTTCTAATTTCATGTTGGAAATGTATTCTTCTGTTTTGAAGTAGTTATGGACATTGAGTTATGATCACTCTTCAAGAGATGTTCAGAGAAAGATCTCTGGCACTGTAAGATTTATGAGGGAAGAGTTATTTCAAGAAAATGACTTTTACTCAAATATGTTTCAAGCATATCAGGCTTAGAGAAAATAAAAAGCATTCCTATTTTTTCCTTTCTTCCATAATTTCCCATGTGAATGAGCACAATCTGGAAAATACAGCATTATTGTCATTAATTTGAAGGTTGTGTGTGCGTATGCACGTGCACTTCTGTGTGTTTAAGGAAACAGTCTCATACACTTGAGTTGATCTTATTGAGTAAATTCAAGTTTTTAGTGGTCACTTATCTTTGAGGGCACTGAAAATTTAAACTTAGGCATTGGCACAAATTTTTCTCTGTTACTCACAGGACAAAGTGGTTGTAGCAACTTGACAATGTAGGATGAATTGTGAATGAAGAATTATTCCCACTTGAAAAATTTCTTGAAGAATTTCTTTCGTGATGAAGCCAGAAGTTCTCTTAAATGGTTTGGACCTATTTCCCATTGGCATCACTTTTTCAAATGGGGAAATGGTTCAATTGTAATACTGGTTTGTGGTTGTTTTTTTCTCCTGGATACTGTGTTTTTAAGGCCATGACTTACACCACAGTCACAATTGTGATTGTAGTTTATGTTCAGGCTATTTTATAGCTATTCATACTCATCTCTGAAAAAGGGTTTAGGGATGAATAGACTGCCTAGTAGTATCTGGTACATCCCCAGACGTAGCCTGATCTCCAGTTTTCTTCAAGTTGTTTTAAAGACAGAAGGTGAGTAAAAGCTAGATGGGGCCATTCTGAAATAGCAAGGGTCACTGCGCACTTCAGAGCGTGCCCTTACTCATCCTGAGGCTGCATTTGTGGACACGGAGAGCCGCACAAATAGGACACTTGGGTGGTGGGCTCAGCCTTGGGACTGCCTCTGAAAGGAATGTAGGAACCATTAAAGCAAACGTTAAGCTAGTAGTGCATCTTTAACAGTACAGAGGTCAGCACCAGCTAGCCACTTTTTAGGTGGACTTTTCAACCTGTGCTGGCTTGGCATGTCATGCAAATAAGCCACAGTTGCACATTGGCTCTAGGGTACACCCTTTAAAAATGCAGCAACACGCTTCAGACAGATTCTTCAAAGGTTCATTGAAGAAAGCTGAAGAAGGTGAGGTCTATGGGTGGAGAGATGCAGTGTATTTTCAGGTTAAAAATGTCTACTAATAGAACAAAATTTGAGACAAACAGAATGTCCGCAATGTAATCTGCTGCTGTCTCTTTTCAAAAAAGCAACATATTCGTGGTTGCTATCATATTTTTAAACCTATTTTTTTGAAATTCCTTCTTTTAAAATTCACCATAAATAAGACAGTGGAAAAAAATGCCACTTTCACAGGTATTTAAAGATGGTCTGCTGTTGTAGACAGTGCCTTTCTGAAGTTTTATATGAATGTAATTGACATATAGTATGAAAATTGTACTTCCAGTCTCAGAGAAGTAAGACCACTGGAGACGGATATTGTTGAGCTAGAGATACAGTAACAGCTGCTGAATTTTTTTGTTTTTTGTATACCGTTATAGATATGCAGAGGAGTAGACCATCAATCTATTTGAATCATTTGGGCTTTCATTCTTGTTATATTATTCTTAGTTAAACCTACATATTGTACAACAAAGAAATTTTTCAAGTAGTCATTTATCTACTTTCAGCTTCTTCTGAGGTAAGACTTAGAAAATATCACTAGGCACTTGAGAAAGGAATATTTGGGACATTTTGCTGTTTTTTTTTGGCTGACACTTTTTTCAGAAGTGGTATAGGAGAGAACAGAACAAATCCTGGATCTTGGAGCACTGGCTTTGTCAGTCTTGAGATTTATTAAATTTGCTTTGTGTTGCAAATATTTCTCAAGGAGTCTGGGAAGATCTCATCACTTTGCAATAAACTATGAAAAAACCCTGTTGATCTGGTAGGGCCGATCACTAACTAATCTTGAATGTATTAATGACACAGCACAGTGTGAGTGGGATGAAGATTTTGTAGATTTCGAAGTGGCTACATTTCTCTAGGTGTGAAGTGATAAAATAGTTCAAGTGTCCCCACAGAGAAGTGTTTCAAAGTCAATCCAGCTGTCAGTGGACGCCCATCTTGTCATTTTGGAGCTTGAGAGATCACACATGTTCAAGCGCAATTCTAGCCTATACACCTGTATGGTGCTAGCTGCAGAAAGCAACCTCTATCACATGTGTGTAAGCTTGACTAGACCTTTGGTCTTGGTGCTTTATGGCTTAAGAAATGTTCTAAAATGCTTGCCACTTAACAAAGCTTCATGTTTGGTAATGAAAAACAGTTCAGTTTTCAAGTCTTGGCTCTGTTCCACAAACACGTTGGCAGTTTTAAAGCAGTACTGAATGCTTATCAGAAGCTGGAAAATTCTCCCTTGAACTCCAATTCTTACTTCAAAAGAGAGACAGACTGTTAGCATGGGTCTCTCACTAAACGAAACCAATAGGTGTCTACCTAGAGAAGGCAGCTACAATGTATAAACAACCCATGAGTGATAATTAGCAACAGCCACATGAAAATTGTGATCTCCGTCTGCTCCATCTGAAAAAAGGAGGGGGGGTACAGAGATTAATGAAAAGAAAAATCTGCCAGCTTTCTGAAAGAAGAAACAAACTCTTTCTCTGTTCTGATGTGTGAAAGCCCCTGAATGGCAGGAAAGCATACAGCATCAGTGCAAAAGAGCGACCGAGGTTATTTTCTTAAATATTATTATTGATAGGTGTTGAAATTAGCTAAATTGTTACTAGCAAATTCTTCAGTTAAATCAGTCTCCTTTTCAAGTAAATCTTCCTGGTTTCTATGGAAAGGACTCATCCTCTAAGCCAGCTAAAAAGACCCAATTAATTCCTATGACGAGGGCATGAAAGAACTTGTACCAGAGCTTTCCCCACAACAATCCCTGGGGCTCTAGCACGCCATCAAAAGATTAAGGATTTCTAAATCGTGTGAAAGGAAGGTTGCATCATAATTTATTTTAGCCCGTGTATTAACCAGTGGAATGGAACTCTCATGGCGACAAATCTGTTCCAGCCTGATGAATGTGGTTGTTTATGCACCTCTAGTGATAATGTTGCTCCCCGGATATACCATTGTTGTTTGGAGACAAAAGAGTGGCAGGGGATGAGGAGAGAGTCTGTAGGATTTTCTTTCCTCTGACCCTCCTAAGGCTATCTGAAAAACACAACAAATGCAGACTCTAGTATCTGCTGATGTTGAGAATGAGTAATGTCACCTGGTGACAGACAGCAATATTTGATCATTCTGACTGCCTCCTGATGTACCTGAGATTTAGAGAGTGGTGTGATTAATAGCTGGGTCTGATTAAAAAAAAAAAAAAAATTAAAAAAAAATTAACGAAATATATTTATCTTCTCAGTCAGGCTCTTCTGCTATGGGCACCAGATGTAGAAGCACTGCTGTGAAGAGTAAAGAAGCAATAATGATTCTAATAAGACAGGTGCTTTAGGTGATCTCTAAAATATGGTGGAGTAGTACTGAATGAACACAACATGATTCCATATCCTGATTGTATTATAGCAGGACTGCTAAACACAAGCAGTACTGGAAACACGAGTAATATCTGAAACATAGCAACCTTGGCTAAAATATTCAAGTGTGTATCATTGCTATTTTTAGGCACCAAAATAAAAGTAGTCTCATGTACTGAAGGTAATCTCTTTTCTGAAATACTAAGTCAACTGTATGTAAATATCCAGACATGAACTCAGATGCCTGTCTTGAGGAACTCAATTATTAACGAATAGAAGAATGATCTGGATCTCTCATTCTTCTGCAGCTACACTTGATGCACACTGTCTTTCTATTATTTTTGTGGATTTTTCAAATTAGGGAAAATAATTCCTGGAATTACATTGGTACGCTAGATGTAAGGGAGGTCTGAATAACAATATGTTTATCTATTGGGCCTTTGTCATCTCTGTTAGAAAAGCACAGAATTTACCAGAAAGGTAAATTTTATACATTAATGGATATTTCATCAAGTATTCTAGACTAGATGGAAATTAGGTTAAGGAAACTGACAAGCAGTATGCCTGGATTGAACTTTGTTCAAATACATGACAAAAGTTGTGTTTGATGGTTGATAAATTTGCACATGATTAATGAAATCTTCATTTGTAAGCTTTGGAACCGTTCTTTGTATTATGCAATTAAAGTACATTACTCACTTTGCTATCAGTCATTATACTGAGATTTTAAGGTTTATTTGTCCCAATTTCATCTTGTGCAAAGAGATTTTGTTGCGCAGACGCAATTTTGGTCATATGCCAGCTGTTTGAAACTAATGATTAGGATTATCTGAATGTATTCCACCTGGAAAAACAGCTTATAAATCATAAAACAAAACTATGAGGGTACAATAACCAGAAGTTTAGGGATTTTTTTTATCATTTTATAAGGCTTGAAGTGTATGTATGTGACAGTTTATGTCAGTGGCTAAGACATAATGTTCTGATCATAAATCTCAGTTGTTTTGAAAGGTGCTCCTTGTTCATTTTTCTGATATTGTAATTCCACTGTTTTAATTTAATTCATCACTGTCTTTGATATGCGTATACCTCTATGTCATTTGCAACAAAAATATTAAGACTTCCTTGAAAAAGAATTAAGATAATGGTCAAGTACCTGTTCAAAGCCAAGTGATTTAGCTCAAAGTATCCTCTGTCTTTCTAACCCATTTACCTAAATTCTAGTATCAGGCGCAATGGATGGAAAGTAAGTAGAATTGAACACAAACTCCAACAATCCACTGTATCCTCTTTTTCTCCCTTTTTTGGTCTCTCTTTTTTTTTCCCCCCCTCCTCCTTTCCTCTGTTAAACCATTCATCAAACATCATTTGAATTTCAACTGGTAAATTGCATGTTCTTCCTCTGTCTAGAGTTCTGCATGATCTGAAATTTTAGACTCATCTCAGGTACCATCTATGCTACTTTTGGTGCAGCCCCTGTGACTATGTTAAATACAACACCAGGCAGCGACCAAGGTAAAACACGAGCTTGTTTCCTGATGTGTGTCCGTGTCTCCCAGCCCTGTAAAGACTTTGAGTGTTGTATGGTCACTGTGCTCTAAGGAAAAACAAAATATCCTACGTTCTGATCCTTTCCACGTACCTTCCATGAAGTCAGCCAGCTTTGGTTGGATGACATCATCAGAAAATAGTGACACGCAAGGACAGACCTAAGCTGAGTTTAGGGCTCCATCCTGGCCTCTCTCTGCTTGAGCAGGAACCCGCTCAGATTTTTGCTAGTGAAAATAATGATCTCAAGCTTTTTCTTCCACTCAAAAATACATCAGTCTGGAGAAGAGGCGCATGCAAGGACTTAGACCCATGCTTCAAAGACAATCTTGAGGTACCCAATCTACCATCAAATCCAGTTCTTTGGTAAATACTTTCAGAATTAAAAATCAGCAAACATACATCTTTCTTCACAGGATTTAAAACTGAAAGGCTGACTGGCATTAGCATAAATCGATGTCAGTTGTAGCGGCAGTAATATTAAAAGATTTCTATAATATTCTGGCTCTGAGTTCTGTCGATTTACCTCCTTTCTCAGTTCCCAGTTATCATTTTATTTTCTCTACAAATCTTGTTATTATCATTTTTTGATTATTACAGAATTGCTGAGATAGATAGTTTAGAAAGGGATATACATGAGCTTTGACCAAATTCAACTCAATTCCAAATTAAAGTTTAACTTACAATGGAAACAGCAGCATTCTCTTTTGTATTTGTAAAAGGTTTTTTTTTTTTTTTTCACATCTCCTTTACTGAAGCATAATAAAAGATTTTGCTGCTTTGTGTACTTGAAGGTGTGGCTACATTAACTAAGGCTTTGAAAAAAATCCAGAAAAAAATGGAATTATCAAACAGTATGAAGGGTTTTTTAGCATTACACATAACTAGTTCTGAAAAATATTTTCTGATATTAGGAATGAAAAAACACCTTAAAGTATGATTTTGTATTATATGCTATGTCATCATATTATGGCAAAATCCTGCATCTTTTATCCCCTCGAGCCTTTTTTGAATCAGCTGCTAGTTTCTATAGAAGGTAGGGAATAAAGAGGTTGGGTCGGTTTGCAGTTGTTCAAATTAAGATACGTTGAAGTCTTCATGATGGTATTCCAGGATAGTTTTATTACAAGTTCTTCAGTAATATAAGTATTTGTTTACCTGTCCTGCTTTTGCATTTTCACAAACAAATGTTTCATAGTACTTTGCAAATTCTGGTGCATGATCATTTATGTCTAAAATCCGGACGAAGACAGGTATCTGGCTGCTTTGTTTAGGATTATCTGAAACAAGAAAATTACTTATATTACAATGCAAAGATTTACAGTCGATGTCTATGAAAAGATCTGAAAATATCTAATATATTTTTTCCAATAGATATTAGAAATTTTCATTTATCCTGACTATATTAAAACAATTGTATTTCATTTCCTACTGGCATACATTCCATATGCATAAAAGCCCTATTTATATTTGAAACAAATTGTTCTATTATAGTATATATATTTTGAAATAATACAACATATACTTAAATTGATTTGCTTTAAAAACAGGTCACTGAGCTATTATTGACTTGTATTCCATACATCAGTGCTGTAAATGATTCATTGCAAAAGCTGTTTCCTGCAGTTGAGCTGTCAAGAACATTTACTTGTTCAAATCAGTAAAGCAGTTAAACAGTGTCGATCAACAGCAATACACACACGCAGACACACAAAACACCAACCCAAAGTTGTCCTTTCTCCGCAAAATGTAAAAACCAAAACAAAAAAAGGAGATATGTAGATGTTATCATAAACTGGTCTTCACAAACGATGTCTAACATCAAGCTATCACTGCAGATGAATCTCACAGGACACATATTTAAAATGGAGACCATATTTGTCCAAACAATGAAAAAGCATTTATAAGGAAAAGGTGTCAACCTTTCTGAAAAATGCAAATATATTTTGTCTCTCTATGTTACCCGACTCCCAGACTGTTAAGCACAGAGACTCCTGGGGAATCTACAGGGAGAAGGAAGGAAGGGAGAAAAGTTCTTCCCTAAAATCAGTGTCTCTGTTTCCACTCTGTTGACTGTGGGTTGGAAAAAAAAGGCACGTAAGAGACATCCAGATCTAAAATGGTCTAACAGAATAGTAAAGAATCCAGGTGAAAGAGTTAGGGCCAGGATTTGCTTCAGACATGGAGGGGAAAGAATTTCTCTAGTCCTGGCTTTAAATGAAGCTGTTTCCTGAGACAGTTAAAGCAGTTGAGGCAAAACACAATTTCTTCCCCTGTTAACAGTGGTCATTCTGATAATGTGTTATTTGTCCATCATGGACATCTTTTTTTCCCAATGATTTTCCCAGTAACTTAGCTTGGGATAAAGCCAGTGCATCACACCTGCACCAAATTATTTGCTGGGAATTCTGAAGGAACCAGTTAACTTGTCTAATATATACTGCACAAGGTTTTGTTGAGCACGAGATTTCCAAATTATGTTTTCATAAATAGGCAAAGATAATCATAAAGTAGTAAATTGAACTTTTAGATGTGCATTTAAAGATAGTCTGCCTATTCATAACATCTGAATGAGGGCAAAACTAATTAAACAAGATAAATCATAGATACAGTAGAATTTCAGTCTTTTCTCAGTTCTAATGTTCGTCTGAGACAAATGATCTCCAACTTACTGATTTCTGTTGCTATGACAGTGATGTTGTGCCAGGGAGTTTCTTCCCGGTCAAGTGGCTTTGAGATGAATAAGGACCCATTTCCTGAATAAATGTTGAATATTCTGTCAAGGTCAGTGTGTCGATCCACAGAATACCTGTCAAGGCACAGTATAACTGAGCATAAGTATCTCCTGTTACAGTCTCTTGTTTAGCTCACAGCCACCTTTAAAAGTTTTCTAATTTTAACTGTGGTTAATCAAGAAGGTTTTCTTTACAATTAACCTAAGCTTTCATTTAGCTGCCTGAGGAGTGCAGCATGTTACAAATACTGAGAAATAATTTTTTAAGACTAGTGAGTGGGATGAAAAGCAAACTATTTATGTAGGTACTTTGTTAGACTGATATTTGAAATTACATTTTAGCTTATAAAGTGAATGCTTGAATAACAACTACAAGTGGGCATTCTTAGATAATGATTTGCAAATTAATTGTTTCTTGGAAAACTCAGTCCTCAAAGGTCAGGTATTGCAGATATAATTAAGTATCAATTTACAACAAGATATTTTTGAGATGTCATAAGGACCATTAAAATCACCAGAAAGATCTTTGGATTAGTTGTTATTTAAGAAGAAATTTCTTAAAATCTTATTTTATGACACTTGCTTTTGCTTTGTTCTTTACCAGCAAGGAAAAAACTTGTTTTACAGGTGTTTTTTAATTAGTCTAGTAGTTACCAGTCACTATCAGGTTAAAATGAGATTTTATACATAAATTACCTAAAAATATTTTATTTTCTTCCTCCTCTCACACCTCCTACCCCAAACTGTACTGCTGCAGGCCATAACAGGCTTGTTCAGAAATGCAGAAATCAGGTTTCCTGATCAGTTGTATGGTAAATACGGACATTTCAGTGCTATGGTCATCATGCAGATAATAATAACAGATGGCTAACAATTACAGCAATTTCACAGCACTGAACTTTTATCTCTACTTGTTATGACTTTCTTGCAATCGTTTGTTTTTTAACATAATGTGATCATTAAATAGTTAAGCTATGGAACATGGTAGACAGTGTTATATCTAGGGCATTATGAAGGTACAGAAGGCTGACTGCTGTCAACCAGCAGAGAGCACAGAAATATACTATTTTGAGTATTGTACACAAATTTGCCATTGGAAATATGGTATAAAAGCATAATCTTACGAATAGTTTGGTGAAAGTACTAGAACATGATGCCACTTAAATGCTGACCTCTCCTTTCTTTTTACCTGGTGCCTATAGGCTGTTCTTCAGAAGCATAACCTGCACTGTTAACTGTGTTTGCCTTCACACGCTCCCATAAATATTTTTCTGCTCGACTCTTTTCAGTAGCCCCTATGGGCTTAATTACTCAAGTGGCCCCCTATTACATTGCACTCTCATCACACTTTGTACATGAGACTTCACTCACGTCTAAAGCATTTTATATTTTTTAATGGCTTACTTTATTGCATTCTTTGTTATATCTGGATCTTGGGCTACAACCTGCCCAATGATGCTTCCTTCTTTTGCATCTTCATCTACCTCTATTAAATACCAGGGTCTGCTGAACACTGGAGGTTCATCTACGTCTTCCACAGAAATTTTGACCAAAGCCGTGTCTTTGAAAGGCCCCAGCTGAAGGAAACGAGGATCAGGATGAGTGTTGGTTGCTTCCACTCTTAAGGTGTATAACATCTTGTTTTCAAAATCCAGGTGCTGTGGAGCAAACAGTAATAATAATAAAGAAAATTGTGTCACTTTACAAGAAATGTGAGTCAGTTTTATAATGGTGAATTAGAAGCACAGGCATTTTTAGGAGAAAAAGCTCTAAAATTTAATGCATCTTGGAGAAGATGGAGTATATTAGGGTTTGTTCTAAGTATAAGAAAAATAAGGAGCATTATAGGTCAGCAAAGCAATTAGGATTCCCCTGCCTACTACTTTTTCAGATTCCTGGAAAACCAGGAGGGGTCAATCTATAAAAAAGTAGAAAGAGAAAGAAACAGGGAGGTGGGACTCAATCCACAACTAGGAGTTCCTAAAGGTCTTACTTGTCTCATCTCATTGGTAGGAAGAACAATTATCCCAACTCTTAAATGCTCTCTGTCCTATTTCCTTTTACTTTGCTCCTCCCCCATTGCCGTCTACCTTTGCATATTTTGAATCAGGAGCAACCCAGACCTGTCCCTGGCTTACATGTTCCAGAGTGAAAAGAAAAACTATGAAGTCTGATTTCCAATCTGTGTGACATTTATATTATGCATATCCATATATGCATCTGTATATATATATATACACACACGTATGTGCACACATATACATGCATGCACATACATAAATATACTTAAGTTTCCAAATATATGTGTATAGCTCTATATTTTATATATATATATATGGTATGTTCAGTAAGAATAGAACTGAAAATAGTATTCAGAGTTTAACAGCCTGAACCAATAAATCCAAAAACCAGAAAATAAAAAGCAACCAATAAATCTGTCAGAGGTGGTTTTTTTGAATAAAATTTCTGACCATGCCTTTGCTCTTTGGATTTCCTTTAACATAATACATAACAACTTAAATTTCACCAAGTTCGGACTTAAACTAAGACAGATTTTAGGTACTGGAGAAACCTGATTGTTGGACGGATTAGAGAGAGACAATTTAGCCTTGGATGTGTAAGTTCATCAAACTTCAGGTGGGCCTCCAACCCTTGTGAGCCTTACCGCAGCATTCAGCTGACAAACCCCTCTGTGAACCGAACCCCTCCAGGTTTTCACAGCCCTAATTCAAAAGTACTGTGTGAGAGAGTATATATATTGAACAGACAGCAGCCACTGAAATATTGCTTTATGTGAAGTGACATGCCAGTAAATTTCCCTCGAGACTTGAAAATAACAGATATCTACTGAAGAAAGAGAAGAACAAAACTAATACAACAACTCCTTGGCAGCCTGACCCCTTGTGAGATCTACCCTCCCTTCCCCTGGAAAAAAGAAAAATAACCGTAACACCTGGAGAGCTAAGTACATATAAAAGAGAGGGAGAAAAAATAAACCTTTTTGACAGTTATAATCCCTTCCTGTGTGTCCTTGTCAGTGACGATATCAAACATGTCTGATCCATCCCCATTGGAGATGCTATACTCAATCTCTGCATTTTCACCCACATCAGGGTCATTGGCTTTAATTCTGCCAAGAGGAGTCCCAGGCGGTGCAGACTCAGGAGAGCTGAACTGGTAGGTGCCTGAAAAAGTGAAATCAAGCATTTGTTATTTTGAGAAGCTTTGTTCTTCTGAATAATAAACATCTTCAATTTTACCTGGATTTTTAAAGTAACTTGATTTGGAAACACTTTAAGTAAAATGATGTTAGTATATCACACTGAACTTTAAGACAGGGTTTGGGGCTGATTGACAAACTGTCACAAAAATTTCAAGTGATTCTTCAAAGCCAGTTATTACTGTGCTTTTAATATGTTTTTTTGGTTTGTGGTTTTTTTTTTTTTTTTTGGGTTTATTTTTTTTTCCTCCAGCTATAAGAAACAGAGAAGGTCAACAATAAGGCACCAGTTTTAACCTCGATTATTTAACAGTTCTTTTTTTTTTTTTTCTTCTTAGTTTTCTATAAATGTTCCCAGATACATGTAGAAGTAGTAGGGGATTTTGTTTTGTTTTTTCAAGGCACAAGAGTTCTAGAAACCAGTGTGGAATTTGGAAAGAGACTAAATAATAATAATAATAATAATAAAAAAAACCCTATTCTAATTCTTTGAAAAAGATACTCAAGATTTGCAGGTGTTCTGTGTGAAAGTAATTCATTCATCCGTTATTGGTAATACATACTAAAGAGTCATGGTAAACAGCAGTTGGATACATGTTCATGTTAATCGCTATATTTAATTAAAATGCAGATACATTCAGTTTTTCTTTAATTCACTCAACACATACTTTTTGTGCTCTTTCAATGCTTGGTTTCATTTAATGTTTTCATAATCACAGTTTACTAGAAAGAATGCTGATTACACAGATATTTTAATCTTGCCTATGTGTATGAAAATGGAATTTATATGTATTTTTGACAATATTTACAATAGAAATCTAAAGACATGCTGTTGCAGAAAAAGTGTTAATCAGATGGTTTTCTTGACCAGTCAAAAACAGACAATGAAGACCTTTCATCACTAGCAAGACACAAATGTTTCTAAATCAGTATTTTTAGTTATTTGCTACCAAGAAAATCTTTAAAAAAATCTGATATATTCAACATTTTACATGTGACATCCCAGATTTTGATATTTCTTTTGATCTGTTTTCTCATGTAAATTAATATTGAGTGAAATAGGGTATTTTTCCAATGCTGCTAAGAGTCTGACAAAATTAGCATCTGATAAAATGTGTGATCCTTACTTGAAAAGTCCAATAAGAATCTTTATAAATTGTATTGACTTGTAGTGATGTACAGTCAGTTATCTTTCTTGCAACTAGCTTATTTCTTACACTTACATTTCCTTTGCCTTCTTTTAAGACACTTAAAGTGTCCTGAAGGTTCCTCTTAAGTACAAGGAATATACCAAACTTCTGAGTGCTGAATAAGTTGCTATCCCTGATTGTACAGACTAAGTACAAGAGTGTCACTTTAAATACCTTATATTTATATAGACGTGTAACAAAATGGAAGCTAATGCTTGATACTAAATTGTATTCGCTGTTAGAAATTCAAAGTTGTAAGTGAAAAATCAGCAGTAGACCAGCTGCAATCCACACAGACTAAAAAGCATATTATTCCCTTAAATGAGGCTGAAAATGGGATGAAAGTTAGGATTCTTGGCAGTTAAACCATAAGTTTGAAGGTTTGCTCCAATTCAAGGGTTTGGCAGGTGAGCCAGAAATACTGTAAGAACAGATTTAATCATGCTACTTATGACTTCTTCCAGAATAAATAACTCCCTTGAGTGCTTTTGTATCTGAAAGTATTCCTTATTTTTGTGGTGCTGTGTGACTGCTACACATTTTCGGCATGCAAGATGGCTAATTTGGTTTAGAGTACAACTGAATTCAAAATGTAGATCTTCATTATGGTGCCATTTAAATTCAGGTTAGGTCTATGTCTTTTAACTGTCCAGGATTACTTTCAGGAAACAAAACAAAAGACAAAGTCTGTTCCTTCTTAATGCAGTTTGAACAACCAGTACACTCTGCCATTTTCCTTTCTTCTGTCCCTCTAGGATATCAATCTTTAGGTCTTTGATACCTTGACATTAACTCCTGTTGCTTGCATTTGCAATTCACCCTCTACTTTGGGCCACATTTTCACTTATTATTGCCTCACATAAGAGAAAATGGAAGATCAGTGTTTTTGGAAGGAGCAGACTTCCAGAACTAGACAGTTCTTTGAAGCTATTCCCCTCTTCATAACTATCTAAGAAGAAAATAAAACCTCCAGATCTCTCTCTCTCTGTTTGATTTTCTATGAAGCGTTGAAAACCACCCTGCTGAGGAGAAAGGAACTGAGAGGGAACATCAACAAAATGAAAACTGCAACATTGAATAGATTCCACAGCAGGTCTTCTATAGCCCATCCAATCTGTTTCAGTGATGTTCAAAGCAGAAAGCTACAGAGAATATTGTATGAAGCATCAAATTGTGTAAATTTCTCTATAATTAAGTACCAAACCCAAAGCTTATTGAAATAATCAGAAGAACTTCCATAGTCTTCAGCTAATCTTGAAAGAGCATCATAAGGAACAAAGGCTAAGGAGACTGAAAACCCTAAGTTATTTTACAGTCCTATTAATTCTTTTTTTTTTTCTTTTTTAACTTTAATTTAATTTAACTTAAATTAGCAACAAAGCTTACAATGCATTGTGCTACACTGCATTCTAATTTAGGTTCAAGATTCCTATTTGCCAAAGTATTATGGGGGGATATATCGTGCTATACATGTTTAAGCAGTATCCCCTCCTGAAGTCAAACAGGGAGGTTGGTTAAAAATTGTTGTTTGAGTTTGCCATGTGAAGGTGATTCTCAGCAAGTAAACTCTGAATGTGAATTCAAATGATATTTTATTTATGAGGACTGCAGTACTTCCCCTCCCTTCTCTTTTTAAAAAGCAATCTGTTATCATGAATAGAGATAAAAAAAGTTACATGCAATTTCAAGAATCCTTTCTCCCACACTGTCAGAGTTTTATAATATTTGTAAAAATATGTTCTAGGTTGACCTGTTTATACTATTCTGAGTGTACTTTTTGCCATGGTACTGAAGTGCTTTTCAAGTTTCTTCAAGTCCAGGAGAATGCTTTCTAAATCAGCTCTAGTTGTTCAGTCCTTGGTGAATCTGTAAAGAGAACCAGTCAGGTCCCTAATCAGTGCCAACAAACAATTCAAATTTCATAATGTGGACATTTTTCCAGTAGGCACTGAACTGAGGCTGTAAATTTCTTCTATTCGCAGTCTATCGAACAGTTATCAGACACTGATTATAACAATTTGGGATTGGATTTAAATCAGTGGCCTAGGATGAAAGGATGAGTAGAATGCTACTGTGAAGCTTTCTGTATTGTGCAACTTTCTGTTGTTTGCCATTTTTTATTCTACAGAGTTATTTTTAAAAAACTTAATTGTGTCAAACAGGTCTAGATTATCAAAATCATTCAACATCAACAGCTGATCACATATTACAAATACCTAAATCAAATGCTTAGGCTTCCAGCAGAGCATACCACCTGACCAACTCTGCCTGTGCAAGGTGGTACACTAGAAAATTTGCTGACCTATTTGCTTGCCTAAACATGTGGAACTAAAAGCGTGTCCAAAAACTGAACCCTAGGTTTTGTAATTATATTCCTCTAAAGGCTTTCAAGTCCCTGCAGTTAGCCTAGGTTATTGTTACAGCTCACATCCCTGTAAGCAAAGTAAGGATGGGAAGTTTATCATGCCAAGAAATATTTTGCTGTTAAAAATTGGAGTCAGAGATTCTTATTTGCCTTAATAATGCTGCAACATAAACAGACACAGCAGTGGGCCAGTATTTATACTAAAAAAAAAAAAAGGGGGAAAAAAAAAAGATCGTCCTTATGAAAAAACAAACCTCTCCTTTTACTTGGCACTTAACAGTACTGCAGACCTTNAAAAGGGGGAAAAAAAAAAGATCCCGGTTGGTGACAGTAAATCAGCTGATTTTAGAGAAGTTCTTTGGAAAACAACAGAACTATTAGATGCTCCATACTCTGGGGGAAGCGAGGTGGGTTGTCATTGACATCAGTCAGCGTGATGTTCACGATGGTGGTCCCTGATAGTCCTCCCATCTGGCCTCCCATATCTTTGGCCTGGATGACCACTTGATACTGTTCCCTGTTTTCTCTACTCATGTCCGGTAAAGCAGTCTTGATTATGCCTTGGAGAAGAGAGGAAAAAGGAGAGACAGAGAGGTGAAGGAGAAGCAGCACCACCCACTTTAATCTCAGTGTTTTTAAATGGATTCATGTAAGATACACTGTGCAGATGTTAATCCATAACAATCAAAACAAGGTATACTGCAATGAGCCTTTCAACCTATGGCTGATTTAATGTGATTTTAAGAAAAAAGAGGAATAAATGTAACAGAGACATTATTCATTGTTTGTGATGTACTAAATCAATTTGATTATTCTTTCAATAACAAAAATATAAATATATTTGGTGAATTAATTAAATTTTTCAGCTACTATCCCCAGTTATTCTTTTAATGCATTATGTAATCTCTAGCCCTGGTGAGGTTTTAGTACTATAGCACAAGGCTGAACTATAACGTGCTCTGATTCATTCTATTGAACTGCAATAGATCATAGATTTTAACGCCCAGTGATGGCCACTGTAAGTCAGCTTGGGCTATAGCTAACAAAAGAATTGGACAAGACTGTAAAATTAGTGTTGGAAAATCTTTTTCGGGTGTCCAATATCAAGAATTTCATAAGTGTAATTTAAATGTCTCAGGCACTTGTACAGCACACGCAAAGAGTAGGGACCTCAGGTGAGAAAACCAAAAGTCCCATAGCCTGAACACAGACATGACCTTAATCCTCCTGGGATCAAGAGCCCAAAAGACCTTTTAATTAAAGTGGACACACAGGTTTTCCTTTACAAAACCAAGCAGAGCTGTTATTTTGTATTTAGAAGGGTGGTGGCTTTGCAAGGTTAAAGTGATGAGAGCTTTCTCTTGTGAAGTGGGAGTATTTAAATACAGAGTCCTTTTTTGCTTGGGGGATTCACACTCCTGCCTTTCCTTTCTCAGAAGAAAGCTGTCATTACAAGCTCGGGTTGATATGGAAGCTGTTCTATTATGCAAAAAAAAAGCAACCCTGGAAAACTCCTACTCTTATAAAGAGAGTGAAACAAAGAAAAAAAAACTCTGTAGTCGAGTGGTTATGGCATTCCCGTCTGATCCAGGATTACTTGGTTCTGATTACCATATCTAGGCTTGTTAATATATGTAACACTAAGAAGCAAATTGGATAAAAATGAAAGATAATCCCAGAACCAAAGATGAGAGCCCAGGTCTCCCCCAAACCATCTGACTGCCTAACCACGTGCTGCCATCAGTTAATGATGGTATGGTACCAGTAGGTCCTGTTTCCCTGCTCATGCCTGGTAAAGATGTTTTGAGTAGGGGATTGGAGAAAAGAGAAAAAGGAAAGAGAAAGAAAAAGGTGGAAAAAACCCAGACACTTTAATCTTAGACAAAATTGTTACGCTCCCTTTTAAAATTGTAGCCGTGTGACTCTTACTATCCTTTTGATATAATACCCTTGCTGTATTTAAAAAATAAATTGTTTCAAAAGGAAATTAGCCATCATTTGAGTATGCTTGTTGGATTAGGAACTTCAGGGATTCTGGGCACAATTACACTTAAATTCTGGATTCTTAAACCAGTACAATTTTGGTAACATGCAGGAACTAAGTAATGTGCTCTAGGCATTCCTGCGTCAGCAGGGGAGTTGGACTGGATGATCTCTAGGGGTCCCTTCCAACACTGAAAATTCTGTGATTCCATGAACAAGCTAATGCAATGCCTCCTAAGTTTTATGTGCATTAGGATTAGGCTCTCTGGAGGGGGGGAGGGTGTTGTTTCTTTTTTGAACCCAAATTTTGGATTATAGATATCCAAAGTTCACACAAGTTTTTCATCTTTGTGTCTGTCTCTTGTCTGATTTCCTGCATAACAGTGAAAAGGGCTTCCATTCATGCTCTACAACTTAAAAACATTAATGCTTCTTGCTTCATTTCTAATAGCTGTTGGAATCAAAGAACAGTTTCAAAAAGCATCTTGAGTTAAAAATTGTCAATGGTCAATAATCTGTCACAAACTTTTAGAAATAATTAATTCATCTTTAAGGATTTTTTTTTCTTTACCTTATAGTCTTAGATTGTCCAGCGCCTTTTTTCTTTTCTTAAAGACAAAGAGATTAAATTCCCAGAAACTGGTGTAAAATAAGCTTTAATCCTTGCATGACTCTTTGGACCCTTTACAATATTCTACACCCTTTCTGAACTGTAGACCTCTACAGTTAATAGTCATCTTCCAGAAGTTTTATTCATAGCAAGTAAAGCAGTTCTTCTGTAATAATATTATTATTTTTTTTTCTAAAAAAAAGCATACTTTTATTGTGATTCCAGTTTCCATTTAAAAAAAGTGTTGCAGCTTTGTGTCAAGTCATGTGATGCCATACACCTGTTACAATATTTAAATGCAAGTGTAAAGTGTCTCAATCCCTGCATCCTGTCTCTGTCATTGCAAAAAGTGAGACTGAATGAATTGCTAACCTGTTTCTGGATCCACTGAGAAGTATGGCTGTCCCTGGAGGATGCTGTACACCACTTTGGCACTGTTTCCATAGTTGGCATCATCAGCATCTGTGGCTGTTACTTGAATAACAGATGTACCTAAATGGGTACCAAACAAGGAATCAGCAGATTTTAAGAAAGCACCTGCTTCTTGTAAACCACATACAGTGGTTTCAGTATAGAATTCAGTAAAAAAAATGAACAGCATCTGGTGGACAAATCCAGTGTTATCCTACCCAAGCAAACAGTAAAATAAATTCTCATCTTCCTTGTGACTAAAACTAAAATCATTATCACTCATGTTTCATGCTTCAGTTAAACATGAGTAAACGCATAGGGATTGACAAACGTCTTTGAAACCCAACACAGCACTAAGTTTTTTTGGTGATCAAACAAGTTTGAAGATTGTTCTCTGGTAATAACATGACCTCAGTTGAAACTACTTAAAAGGTAGGTAACTGCTTTGTGAAAAGTACCATTATGATTCTTAAGTTTAGCTCAATCCGTAAATTAACCTAAAGCAAATCTTCCTATACTCATTTTCTGCTTAGTTGACAACTCCAAATATCTGAAGTCAGACTGAATAAAAAAAATCTTGTCTCATCCTAAGTTTTAAGATGCTTTTAAAAAATAAGCTTGTTTTTGCAATAAAAAATGCTAGTGTTTTTCTTTTTTCTTATCTTGATCATATTTGGTGAATAATTGCTATTAAATGATAGCTACATTTTTTCAGCATTCACTTGTTTTGCATGAAAATGGCTTACCCATGTCCTATGATCACAATGAGGAGAATATAGGCTATGTGGAATTAAGAGCACTGTGAGCCGCCACATTTGGTGTAGTTTATGGATTAGAAGCAAATTAAAACTTCTCTAAAGCTTTTCTTATAAGATATATAAAAGGACAAAACTGTTCTTCGCAAGCTCTTATTTCTAAGCAATTTTGAAGATGTCAGGATACATTTTGGTAACACAATCTAGAGTTGACAAATGTCTAGATAAATGCAGGCAGTCCAATAGCTATAAGCGTAAAGGTCCTTAACTCCTTGCCAAGGACAGAAGGCTGACTGAGAAGAAGCTCTTTATCCTATTTTTTGCTCAGTATTTTTTATGTATCTTACTTTCTTTATAAGAAAAAGGTGTAGTAAGCACTGTCCAGTTAAATGATATCATTTCCTATTCCTTTTTTTCTTCACCCTCAACCTCTCTAGAGTGAAGTTCACCCAGATAACTTGCAGTCAAGTATCTGTCTTGACTAAATTTACAAGATGCTCATTTACCCGTGACTAATGGAATTGAAGTGAAGCATCTCTACTGTTGCTCTTTCAGTGTACATGAGGGATTGGGGGAAAGTAGAAATCCAGAGTAATCAAAGCAGATTTATGAAAGCAGATGTTATTATTAGGTACTGTTAGATGCATCTCTTTTCTCATAGTACATAATACCGCTTTATACATAATAGTTTTATCTACATAGTAGTTGCAATTCCAGGTTATCTGAACGGCATGACAAGAGGGGAGGAATATTTCTTTCTCTGCGACAAACCAGCAGAACAAAGTTGTAAAAATGCTTTGTCACAATTCATCTAACTCTGAAGAGAATTTTTGCTGCCAGCAATCTAGATTATTTTTTGCCTGGTTAAACAGTTAGAGGTCATCTGCATGCAAAGCTGAGGTGTAAAGATAATCCTGAAGAAGTGACTATTTAAGGACAATTTTATCACTAACAGTGTCCAGCAGAACTCCTTGTCTGGACAAAAAATGAAAACAGATTTTTGAGAAATGTAAAGTTCCATGAGTCCTATCTGCTTTCAAAAAAAGCAAATAAGTTAAATCCCATGATCCCCCAAGACTAACAGGGAAAGTAGAGTCAATATCACTTTCTAGCCTAGGAAAAAGAAAAGTTCATCACTAAAATCATATGCTTGTACTCTGTGACACTGTAGCGTAAAATAAAGGGAATATGTATATGTCCATTTCACCCTCCCCTCAAAAAACCCAGAGTATCTTCATCAGAAAAACTCTTTGCTGTAGCTTCCTCATCTAGGCACTGTCTTGGAACTGACACAGAAGTTTGAGTATGGTCATAACAACTGAATGCACATTAACTTTCTTCCTAGCTTACTGTTTTGATGAAAAAAAGAATGCTGAAGCCTGTTTCGAGAACGAGGGTTTTGGTTTGTTTGTTTTTTCGGTTTGTGGGGGTTTTTTTTTGTTTGTTTGGTTTTTTTTGTCTTTGTTGTTATTGTTTTAAGAAAGACATTTCAGAGTTCAGGGCGACCTTTGGGAAATTTCTGTCTTTGTCTCATTGGAATGCATATCTTTGTTTCCTGAGGCCCAGGTACCAAATAGTTATGGTTGCTGAGGACAGTGCAGAAGCTGTAACACTACAGAAACTTTGGAGGTCACTACTAGATAATTTAAGTGGATCTTACACAGAATGAGGTCTCATTACAGTTTGCAAAATATCGATGTTTTATTTTATTTGTTGAATTTCATAGAGTGGTGAAAAAAATAGTGTTATAATAGCTGCTGCTTCCTAGTAAAATAATAGTACAATCATGAAAAACAATTAACTAAAGTATATCCTCAGAAAATTTATTGTCAGCATGCAGTTCACTCTCTTCTCTGCCAACAGTCTGCTGTGTCATAAAGGAGGATCCTCATGGACAATAAGCAATGCTTATGCACGTTTTTTTAACGAGGAAAGAAACTTTTCTTAGTTTTTGGGGTCCAAAATTAAACCAGGAAAGGCAGTGAAATAAAGGAACTCAGTGCTAATTACGAAGTAACTGGTAATGACACAAAAACAATTTGGATCTTTTTAATCAAAGACAACTATACCCTGGATTATCTCACAAGCAGCCATTTGCCCACATTTATCAGCAGAAGTCAATGTGATTTAGAATACGAATCAGGCTGCTAGGTTAAAAATTAGAAGCTTTCCGACATACTTCCTCAGCTGCCAACATGAGCAGGATTGAAGAAATGAAGGGGAGCCTGGAATTGGGGTTGGGGGGAAGGTGTTTTAGGTTTTTTTGTCCTTGTTTTTCACCGTCCAACTCTATTTTTAACAGCAATATATTAAATTAATTTTTCCAAGTTGAGTCTGTTCCGCCCCTGATGGTAACTGGTAAATGACCTCCCCGTCTTTATTTCAACCCATGAGCTTTTCCATCTTGTTTTCTCCCCCCGTTCTGTTGAGGAGGAGTGAGAGAGCAGCTGGATGGGCCTCTGTAGCCAGCTGAGATCATACACACCACATGAGAAAACTGGTGTGAAAGATGACACAGAAAATGTGAGAATGACTACAATAGCAGCCTAAGGAGTAATAACATCACTTTTCTGCAAAACAAAGTGAACTTCAACCCAGTTCTACCCAGCAAGCCTATCTAAATCTGATCTCGACATCAGAGTTCTCAAGAAGTATGTCTTATTTTCTTTTTTTCTTCCTTTTTTTTTTATTTGTTTTGATGACTTCAAGACTTATTTCACACAGCTTGCAGATTGTTTTGTTGGCTTTGTCTCTCAAAGATTCTCTCTATGTCTGCATACAATGAGCAAGGAATAACAGTTTCCTGAATATGTTGAATTTACCAAGCTTTATGAGTGCTATAGCATCAACATTAATTTATTTTTTTTTTCCCCCCTTTTCTTCTTTGCTTAGATGTACATTTGAGTTTGGAAGCTTAAGCACTTTGACAACACATCTGTGATGTATGGGGTCCTAATGTAAGGGTAGAAAAATGCAGGATAATTATGAAGATAACCTGAGAGAAGACAAATCTAGACTAAGTCTGTGCAAGTAGTGTCTTTGTGTGTGTGTTTGTGTATGCTTATGTATGCATGTATGTGCGCATAAGACTGTAGAGTCCAAAAAGGAAAACTGAATTAGAGAGAGCATCACTCCATATCTAGGACAGTATAACTCGGTGTCAGAACAGAGTCCCACTAACACAGATTTCCAGAACTCATGAGAAGCGAGACATAAATTTGAAAAGCATTTGAAATAAGAATGCTTTTCTGAATTATTTTTAAAATGCTTTCTATTTTTTATGCTATTCAGTCTTTGAAAGTGTTGCTCTGGTATAATTAGGTCTCCTAGCACAATACCAGAGTGCATTTCAAAGCTGAAGTAAATAGCTTGCAGAGGATTGCTGTGGTGCAAGAAGTCTTCCACTAGATGAGACAGGTACACATTTTGTTACCTTTTCATGTAAGGCCATACTCTTTGGCACGCAACTCTTGTTCCTACTTGGCTCCTTTGGCTGACATGAATTAAAACAGCTTCTGCCAGCCAGAAGAATATGTCTGTGTCTATTTGAAAATGCTATTTTTACTGATAACTTTTTCTATAACCTTCATTCTGAACAGTAATCTCCAGCTTGGGTGAAGAAAATGAGCAGATTATGTTGTTAGCATAGTATGTTTCAAAATTCCACCACGAACACTAGATCAAAAAATGACAGACAGTGATTTAAATATCATTCAGAACCATGACATTTCTTTTCCAAAGGGAATTCTGTAACTTCAAGGTGCATTTTGAGTTTGAGTCTGACTTTTTTTTATAAAAGTAGGATTTCAGATAAAATAAAACTTTTGATTTTAGGAAAAAAGATGTTTGGTTTATACTTTGGCCTTAGAAATTTAGAAATAAAAAAGTCTGAAAATGCTGAAACAGGGTGTTTTTTCACATTATCAGTCAGCTTCCTTTCTATTTTTAGCTCGAGTCAACTTCTATCAAAATTGGCAATTATTGTAAAGTTAGATTTTTACAGAGAACGTGTGTGCGTGTTTATCTAGCTCTGTTTAGGAAAGAACTCCACACAAAGCAGAAAGGCTGTTGCATTTTCAGAAATAGAAGACCAGCTGGGGTAAGTGGCAAGGCAGGAAGGACTCTCCCTAAAGGAGAAGCTCTTGTGCTTGCTTGCTTCCTGTTTTCAAGCACGATGACAATCTGCTGTTCATCAAGTTTATTCATGGAGGGAAGATTTTAGAAGTGGATTACTTCTAAATGCTGAAAAAAATTTGTGAGTGCTCTGGAAAACCTCTGGAGTCAAAATTAGGAACTTTGTTTGACTAAAAGCCTAAAGAAGATAAGTAGACAAAGATAAGACGAAGAAGGTAAGTTCAGACAGCATGGCTCCAAGGATTATTTTAATGTGGACATACTATGGAGATGCCCCTGCTGAAGACATGAGTGAAATTTTAAGTGAGCTACAGAAATATTGAGAGGTATTTGTTTTTTGTTTTTGAGAGCAGGTTGTTCTCTCTGGATGGGAGTCTGTGCTTAGGCAATGAACTGGAGAAATTATGAGCTAGGAGCAGTCATATGATGCTACCCAAGCCTAAAAAGTTTAGGAACATGTAGAATTCACCACCAAGGATCTCATTACCACATCAGTTGGACTATATCACTTCAGACTGCTTTACATACAAAAGGCAGGGCTAAATAAGGTTGAGATATAACTCTTGTGTCTTGACTGGGAGATAACCCTACCTAGAAAGCTGAAGGAATAAGGAATTGCAAAGTGAACTTTGATCTTTTGTACATGACCACAATTTAGCAGCTATTTCACTAGACAGCTTTTTCTTTGATGCAGAAAAGGCCAAAAGGTTGGTAGCATGAAAGATCTGTAAAAGCAAAGGAAAAGGAAGAGTAGAAGCAGAAAAGGAGCAAGTGTCAACAAGTAAATAGATAAATGATGCAAGCTAGGAGAGGAATAAATGGCCATGACTGAGAAAAACAAATAAAGCCAACTTAGAACAAATAAGAAACTGAGGAACCAGACTCAAAGGAGCAATAACATGACACTGGAAAATTAAGAAGGAACTTAAAATGTAGTTCAGCCATATATATTGAGCAGAAATGCATAAAAAAGAAAAGAGAGGAGGTAAAGGTGGCACCAAACAGGAGATGCAGCATTTCATAAATTACTTTTAACCAAGTTGATGATTTTTAGTAGTCACCGTATAGGTATGAGGTGAAATTTAATTTCACTTGCAAACATGCTGTCTCTTATTTTTGTTTATATAGTCTCATATAAAGGCTGATTGAGAAGTCAGTTGATGTGCTAGCTGCTGTAGATGGGTACTGTACCTTTCTTTTGGCTGCCCACTGTCCTTCCCTCCAAGAACCACAAACTTTGCACCACTGTGGTGTACATAAACAATCGCTGTAATCCCTGCTAATGTGACTAAAAGTAATTTATAAGACATGCAAGAAAACCAGGCTGTTCTGTGTGGTATAGCACACTTCTCTCAGAACTACCTTTTCCTCTCCATTTCACTTTATACCAGTAAAAACAGACGGACTTTACCATCCGTTCTGGAAATACTCAATGGTATTTTTATGCAGCTTTACTCCAGAAGCAGCCCCTTGTCTTTTATAAACATAACGCAGAACTAATTCTCATGATTTCTTGTGTGTGTTGTGTTTTGATGTTTTGTTCAATGCTTCCTTTTCTGTGACAAAATGAAGTCACGTTTTAGACTGTGTTATCAGAACTTGCATTAAAAAAAGCAAGTATGTGCTAATGATTGTCTCGCCACATAGAAAGATGCAATGTGACTGAACTACTCTGTCTTTAATCTGCCTGAAATGCTGCATGGGGTAGAGGCTTTTGCCAGTGAATAGAGTACATATACTGTTGTAACACAAGGTTTGAAATTGAACTGGAAAAGAATGGCTAAAGCTGAACAAAGCCTCTAGCCCTCGCCCTCCCACTGTTCAATACCTTGATACAGGAACTTTAGTTTTCCTTTGGCGGTAATTGTAACTGTGAAGTGCATCAGATGCCCTGCATGAGAATTTGAAAAGCATTATGGATGCAATAACAAGTGACAAACAGTAAAAAGAATGAGAAGTAGTTTGAAGTATTGGTGGGTGAACAACTGTGTGTATGTTTATTCTTTTGGGAAGCTTCTTTTTCCTCTTTTCACCATAAAGAAAGTCACTTCTGAAAGACCAATACTGGTGCCATCAAACAGCAATGATAAACAGAGAAAAGAGTAGTCAGAATCTTTCAAGTGTTAATGTTGACTAGCTTTTATATTGCATTTCCTAGTGACTAAGGAGGTACAGTATAAAGTGATCTGCCATCCATAATAAATGAACAGCAGCTTAAAAATATTTTTCACTTTGTTCAACATGCTGTACATACTTATAATTAGAGAACACACTTCTTTTAGACAAAGCAAGTATCTGCAGTCTATGTTCAAAAAGAAATTAAAACCAAAAAACGAAAAGGATGAATCACAAAATTATCCTCAAAATTTCTATTCAAAATAACAATGAAACTCACCGCTAGCACGTTTCTGAGTCTAGAGCTACTAGGCATCTGGTAAAGTTGTTCCAAATAGAGTTAGCTGCTAATTAAACCAGTATGTTGAAGGAGCAACACAGAATGCCATAATATGGCAGTTAATTACCTTGGTTACTCTTTCTCTGACCACAATGTTTTCACAGAGTATGTGGAAATAGGTCAGCTTTATAGATTGACAGCTGCCATCCACAGCAGGTCAGTCACAGGAACTCCACCACCTGTTTCCTTTTTAAACATGAGAGCTGGTGATCTTGGCCTTTTGCCCCATCTTAATTTCTGGAATACTCCAAAAGAAAGAGCTTTCAGCTGTTTTTATGATAAACCTAGGAACAGCTTGTCCTCGTTGATCCTACTAGGAGAAGTAGTAATTTGTAAAGGCTGCAATGTGGCTAGCTATTGATTAAAAACCCAGATTCCTAGCTAACAGTTCCAACCAAGTTTTTAGTTCTATTTATAATTTTTAATTTATAAACTATTGAAGTAATCATGGGGGTGTTATTCATCCACGACTCTCAGGGCTCTTTGTTCATGTAGCACAGCTTTAGGAAGCTTTCTGTTTTGCCTTTTTCTTTTCTCAAAAGAAGTTACCTCGGGTGCTTCATAAAATCTCTGAAGGTTTCGCTTAAGACCAACAGTTTGCAATAATTTCCACCTTTTAGGATTAAACTTTAAGTTTCTGATGTACATGTCTGTACAGTTCTGTGTTTTACAATGCAACACAGACAGGTTTATGAATTTTTTGGGAAGGAACAAGTTAGGTCTCTACCTGTTTTTCATTTGCTCTCTTTTTTTGAGCTCAGCTTTTGCAATACTTTATTAGATGTTTGAAGAGTCTCTTTGCTATGGATTTCTATCTATGACTGGGAACTAGAACCTCACTCTCATTTGCAACTTCCAAAATTCTTCTGTAATACAAGTAGATAAAAATCTTTACAGAGTTTCTACCTTTTGCCAGCACTGCAAACAGATACAATTTGAAACCATATGTGAATCTCTATTATGACCATAGGAATGTAGTACATTATTATTAAGACAACAGGCTGGCCTCATATTTATTTTATTTAGGGGCATTTTCAGCATCTGTGGGAACTCCCGTTTGGGTAGTGATAAAGTCTGTCTCTTTAAACATTAATACAGCTGTGGAAAATAGTAATTTTCTATGAAAATGCAGTAAATGAAGATATTATTGGTAAACTTCAATTTATTTTAGTGAAAATATGTGATTCATGAAAGCCTCTTGCTTCTGTTGTGTTTAGATACTGTCCATGTTGTCTCTGGAAATGACAATAAAGACCTGTATTGTGGAAGACAAATGGAGTCTAAAGCAGGGAAAATGAAACAAATTCCAGGGTTATCTTAATCATGGGCTTTTAAAAATTACATTAGTTAGACTACTATTTTTAGATAAAAGCAAAACAGTTCTAGAGCTCGCATGGACATATATAAGTAAATATAGATGCAAGTATATATGTGTGTGTCTGTGTGTACATGTAGACAAACCCCCTAGAGTATTAAGTAGGGTCACTCTAGGGACTTTTCTGCTATTATTTCTAGATATTTCATTTATCTTCTGATTACAGTCACAGTAAATGATGCACATCACGAGATCGATCTTATTTGGACAAATCGCATAGATTTGAAAACTTCTGGTTGAAAAAGATTAAAGGTATTGATTCCAAATTGCTTGTTTGGGAAATAATCTTAGAAATGCCTGAGTTAATTTCCAGTGGTTTAGTCACTGGGGTGTCTCGGTCTCAGTGAAAATTAATTGGACATATGGTCTTAAATAACTACTTTATCTTTCTCAGATAGACACACGTTCCTGATAGCCGAGGTATCTTTTAAAGTCTTATTCATTAAGTCAGTAAGTATTAGTCTTATGGACAATGAAATATAAGACTCTTTTTTCCGTCCTCTCTCTTAACCACTTCAGTGCGCTAAAGAGGTGGTTATTATTTAGGTGTCTTTTTCACAACTGTCACATATTTTGACTTCATGAGGAAATAAACCTTTCGATTATTTGTTTATGTCTTCAGTATATTGTGTACATAGCCTTATATATCACAGGCTATTTATCATTTGCCTTGGAGCAGAGTGAAGTAACTTATTGAGTTGGCTTTCTGATGGGAATCTTGGATAAGAATTTGCAGTTTATTGGCAGCAACTCTGTTAAATGCAAGATATTCACACACATGTACATACTTCAGTGGATAGAAAGTTAGGTTGTTTTGTTTTGTTTAAATTACCAATTAGGTGTGAGCAATATGTGTTTTAAATACAAAGATATGAACAACTTTCATAAGCAATAAAATTGATACTTGTACAGATCTTAATCATGCTTGATCTTAATTTCACAGTGTCACGTATCTATGAGGTTGTAGGAAAAAGGTATTCTGGAAAGTCTTTTGAGGCATCTGGTTAGACAGTAGATAGCAAAGTAAATGTGAGCATCAGGATTGCTGTCTTTATGAAAACTGGCAGATGTGCATTTTGCTAGATATTAAGAAAAATACAGTGATTGCCATGAGAAGTGCTGTAAGATATCTTGTTCCATGTACTTATTAAAAGATGAGTGTCAATGGGAATAATATAGAGTAGTTTTCATATAAGGAGGAGTTAGACAAGATAGTCCATGAGAAACCTTTTCTTACCTTCATTTTTTTGACTCTGTGAAGGCTGTGTATGACACAGAAAATTTCCAAAATGACTATATGACTGGCAAGAAGGAAAAATGGTGACATATAATAGAATTCAAGCTGAATTGTTAATTGAACAAAGAAAAACACACATGCAGTAACTGCCATTTCTATAATTCATCTTCTATATTGCTAGAAAGTTCTCATATACCTATCTTCATGATCTAATTGAAAGAAATGTTGTATTTTATTTCCGTAATATATATAAAAGTACATATCTATTATATACACATATATATATGTATGGGCACATTTTAAGCGAGAAATTTACTGATTAAACAATGCTGTATCCATTATGGGCAGACTTTCATACTCCTTCCATCTCAGTAGAGACCCATTTGAAGGTGTCCTTTAGGGAGAATAGTCAACTTCTTTTGGGGGAGTAATGTTCCTTTCCTGACCGTGCTACTCTTAGGCTGGTGGTATGCTGCAGCTAAATCATTTGTAATAGAAGTATTACTAATCATTCACATTCACATGAGATAAAGCTTTCATTTCTCAGTAGCTGTACTAAAACTGAGGGTTAGGGGTGAAGGGAAATAGCTCATGAAATGAGGTACACAAGATAAATAAAGATGTAGGAGTCTGGACTTTTGTTTTGTGATAGACCTGTTTGATGAGACTGTTACCTCTTTGGAAGACTGAAAATTACGTCAAAATATCTTTATGTACATTCTACTGTGTGTGATGCTTAGTTACTTCAATTTATATTACATTAGAGAAAAAAGCTGTGGTTTAGCTTACACCCAAATGTGATCCATTGTATCTTATGTACACATTTTGGAAATATTTAGAAGTTATAGAGAAACTTGGTGGAAAAAGCCCAAAACCAAACCACCCTGTCTTTGTGTGTTACTTTCAAAATAGATGCATGCATGTGTTAGCATGATTTTAAAAAATAAACCTGACATTTTACACTCAGCTGCATAATGTTAGCAACTAAAATGTATATTCAGGCATTCAGAAAGCTGCCTTTGCTTTTAAAAACAAGTGAAAAGCTTCTGTGTTCAGAAGATTAGACTAAGTAAGCATCCCAGATGAGCTTTGATTTAACAGAATAAAAAAAATGAAATAATACTTCTCAATATAATGCGTAAGCTTCTTTTACGGCTACATATAACAAATTCCCAAGCAGATTTAACTTACATCTAGTTAATTATGATTCCTGACTTAGATCTGTGTGTCCAGTCTTCCCAGCGTCCTATAGATCCAACTTTTGAGAAATCCCACTCTCAAAAATCATTTAAGTGAAGAAAAGGATTTCTTTCAGACACCTAAAACTACACAAGTAACTTAACTACATAGTGTCAGGAAAGAACTCTGCATTAACATGATATAGAGACATTAATGTTAGCACTTTAAGAGCAAGATCTGCCCTTAGGTAATACATTACCTTCTTCCCACTACTAACTTGTTTATTTTAATGCCTGCCATGTTTTAGTTTTAATAAAGGATGTAACACATGTATACCTCTATTTGACATGTTCCTTCTGATAAAGACACAGGTGTTCCTAATATTAGTAATGTTAATTAATCCCAGGTATTCCAGTCCTTAGTATCACCAGTTCAATTGCTGCAGGCTCCAATAGTCACATAAATGTGACAAGGGGCTCACTGAACCTCTTATACTGTAGCCTGTCTTAAAAGAAGCAAAATTATTTGGTGCCTGATAGCTGCAAGAGCCCATAAGGGAATAAATTAGATGCCTGTAAACTGGCATCATGTATTTACAGTGGCTCTGAAAACAGGTTGCGCATGGCTGTGAATTGTAAGACAGGTTTATATCAAAGGACATATAAAGAGTGTATGTTCATAACAAAAGGTATATATACTAGCTGAAGCAACATAGTTGTTCCTTAGTATTTTCAGAATGTCAATGAGATTTTTACTTTTCAGATGCGAAGCCATGAAAGCCATGACCTTGGTTTAACATCCTATCGGAAGGACAACATCTCTAACAATGCAGAACGTATCCCATTGTACCGCACTGCAGTGTGATCAAAAGTGCTGATGTAAAGAATTCAGGCCCATTATGCTTTCGTTCAGAGATTATAGTGTTATAGCCGAAAATCTACTGAAATAAAAGGAAGGAAAATGGATACATCAAACAATCTTTAGTGTAAGTATGATACAGGAACTTTTAATGCTAATTTCAAGCTCTAGTTTAGAGAGGTCCAGGCTTCTGGGTTTTTTTGTTTTGTTTTGTTTTCAGTGTACACAGACAATGGGAAATACTAAATTTGTTGCAATAAACTAGCCAGGCGAACAGTATTGCATTGAATCATTTCAGAGAGATACAACGAGGAGCCACATTTAATATAGCCCAGGCCTGAAAATTCCACTTGGCAAGAAGACTGTCACTCTAAGGGTGCTGTGATGTCTGTTCCTGCAGTAACTTAACACATTTTGACATACCTATGCTGTTCTAGTCTTCTACTAATTGGTGGGAAATTGAGACATATAGAGATTAAATGAGTTTGTGGTCACCTTAAAGCTGCACCTCCAAAGTTTAGGCCAATCAGTTTACAAAGCCTAAAGTCCCATACGATGCTTTAAAAGTCACCCATCTTGTTTACTATTTGCTGCGTTTGAACTGCTGTCATCTTATTTCTTCCTATGAGAAATAGTTTAGACTAGCATGTGATGAAGGGTCAACAGGTGGAGGTTTATGGGAGCTCAGAGGAGGTCACAAACATCTAACAATGGGTTGACAGCATCTCAGTTCCCATGGGACAGAAATATGGAAATTATTTATACCTTCCTGTGTACAGCAAACACTAGCTACCTTTACTTACTGACAGAACTTCTACAAAACCCCAATTTCTTCTAGCACTGAGAATGAGCGGGTACTCACAGGGGGTGAATAGATGGTTCTGATTTTCCCATTGTGCCGCCTCAGACTTGTGGTGTCTTAAGAAGCAAAACTTCCCCCCCACAAAAAAAGATGAGAAAGAGAGTAAGGAGTCCTGTTTAGAAGATATAAGGATTTTGTAGCTGAAGAAAAATGAGTATGTCAAGTGATTTTTTTAGATGAGGTTAGATACTGCTGGATGAAAGAGTCTCTCCTGCTTTTACCTACTATAGTTTTCATGCTCCTGTCACTTCCCTGGCACCAGCTCTGACATCTAACTTCACATGACCTGACCCAAGGAACAAAAGTAGCAGAAAAAGAATATTGACCTTTAACAATCCATTTTTCTGATGATTTAGCTCTTAAACTTTCCTCTTTTGGGTTTAGAGGGACAGTGGGTAAGGCATGACAGCACAACTAAGAGCAGGGAGACCAAGAGAAGAAAAAGAGCATTACTCCTTTTGGCTGTAGCTTGAGATCTGCTTATCTGTAATGTTAAAATGTTCTGTAAATCTTAAATTTGTGAATTATTCAAATTCTTCAGATGTATTGGTTTGAAACTTGTTAAGGCTGAATTTTGTTCCTCATTTTTTTCTGAATATTTAGTGTCTCTCAATTATTTGAAGTGTGACATTAATATATTCTGTGTAAACTTTAAAGGAACGATGGTATTTCTGATGACTTATGAGGAATTTCCCAAATTTTATAAACATGATTTATTTACTTAAGTTTCCTCTTTACCTTCATATACATATATACACATATACATACTAGTTTTTATGTGATTGCTTATATTAGTTTAAGTGTTTATATTTTCTTCAATCAGTAACAAGGAATAATACAGTATCACTAATGGATAAAATTATTTATGTAAAGATAAAATTAACAGAGCTCTGAGAGAGAAAAAAATTTATAGATTCAATGTTTATTTTAAATTTCATATGTTATGTTTGTTTGTTGAATAGAGCTGTACAACAATAATAATCCCAAAATGTTATTGTTAAAAATTAGTTACATCACTTGTTTGGATCCTAAAAGGAAACTATTGCTTTTCATTTGGATCAGAGTGTATCTTTGTTTGTTTTTTGAGATCACATAATTATGTGGGAGTGTTGTAAACTCATAGATTTTCCTCTGAGGATGGTTTCCTTCTGTTTCTTGAAGAGCCAAAACATTTACATTACATATGATTTTGTTTATCTAACTAAACATAGGAGAAATATCAGGAAAAAAATAGTGGTTGTAAATGGACATTTAAATTTTACAGAATTATATACAGTAATCATGAAATAAAGTCCATGCAGGGAGATCCTAACACTTACATAACATCCAGCTTGAAGTCAATGGAGCTGTACAAATTCAAAATAAAAACCTGTTTACAGTATCAGAGCTCTAGTAAGTAAGTTCCTGCCAAGTAGATCTCCTTTTTGCTAGGAAAATCCTGTCCATATTATATACATAACTATACCAATGATAGAATAATTTAAGAAAAAAAAAATTCACAATCTATATAAGATTCTTTTGGTGCTCAAATGGTTTTATTTTTTTAACTGGAAATACAAAATTTTAAAGCACCCCTTCATACTCTTCTAAGTTCTGTCTCATGTTAAATGCAAAATATTTAGAAAGCATTCTATATATTTTCTTAATAAAAAAGTAGTGCAGGCCTATTCTAAATAGAAATGCTACGCATGTATCTAACAGAATGCATGTCCGAAACTGACAAAACACCAAAATACCCCAAACTTCTTGGAAAACTGAATTTATACTTTTAACTGTTTAATCAAAAGATGTTTTTGCCTTTTTCACCTTGATGGTATATTTTAAGAAAGTATTATGAGGCATTGTACTCATTTTATATTTTCATCTTTATTTTGTTGAAAGGGATTATTTTTTTTCATTATAAAAAGACTTGTATAAAAACAATAAAGAATATAAATTTAAAAAATCATAAAAATGCTGCATTTTAAAAAGGGAAGCCTATGCAGATTCTGACAGTTACAGAAGTTTTGAAATTCTTTAGTTATAGGGGCAAATGCAAACAGAAATATAAGAAGCACTCTACCCACAGGATTTCTGCCATCGTGCTTATTTTGACTAAAAGGAATTCTAATACTATATTTTAACTCCAGAATGTAAAATATGAACTTGCAGATAAAATATTTATTTGAAATATATCTTTCTCTTAAAACTAACTCAATAATTCATTTTAAAATAGAGTATATGTTAACAATTAGCATTCTGAATTTTTTCAAGTCAGCAAAGAATTTCATAAGATTTTGGCAAAGTCAAGACAGTCATTCATAGATTTTTTAATAAGCATCTGAAACCAGGAGAAGAAAATATGATTATTTCCTGCTGAAATGTGAAAGATGAGAGCTGCCTCCATTTAGTCGTTTACACACATCTGTAGATTAATGCTTACTGACATAAGCAAAATCAAAAATAGAAAATGTGGTAGTTACTGTGTTTGGTTCAGTTTCTGGGTTCATTTTTTTTTGTTTTTTTTTTTTTTTTTTACAGTAAGACCCACTTGTTCTTGTAAGAGCTTCCTATACAAAATAACAAACTGTTCTTGACAAATATGTGTTTATGTCATGCTCAAAACATGATGGAACTAAAACTAAATATGAGAATGCAGTCTTACTTAAATCCAGTAGTAGTTGTGATGCTTATAGGCTCTCAAGAGATACTATAGAAACAGTGAACAATGGTAATGGAACTTCTAACACAATCACTGTGTAATTGGTGTTGCAACATATAGTAGTGCACTCACAGACAATAGCACGGTAATAAAAACGGTAGTATTACTACATATTACCCTGTGTGTTTTACTGCAATTTCATCTCTTTTTTTCTCTCTTTCTCTTTGTGTTTAAGTATTATATATATATAACTTTTATTTAGAGTAGGTGTTAAATACAAGGCAAATTTAGGCATACTGTAATCCTGTATGCATGCGTTGAAAATGGCCATATGTATATTTCATATATAATATCCTTCTATCAAAATTTACTGTTCAGCTGAAGAAAAACTCTTTTATTCTTACTATATTTGTGATAAAAGTAATTTAATGGAAAACTATAAATTTTAAATGTAGCCATTAAAAATATGGCCCTCTATAGTTATACACTATACAAATCTTGTCACGTAGAAATTCTGAACCAGGAGGTGTCTTTGGTTAGATCCATAAGATCTAGAAAGCAGCAATTAAGTATCAAGAAATAAGTGCTAAGTGAAATTAGGCATTATCCATTCTCTTAACAGGATCAATTCAAAGATTAAAAGTATTTTGTGAAATACTCATCAGCTGCATGCTAAAGATGTTTAATGAGAAAAAATAGTAAGCCTTACTCATTAAAATTAACAAGGCAGGTACAAGAGGATGTAGTAACATTGACCCAGATGTCAAAAGGGATTGAACTCCACAGGACATCTCATTGCTAACCTCCTTTTTTAAAAAAAAAAATTAATAACTTTATGTAGATCCTGAGAAATCTGGTTTTCAGAATGAGGTGTAAGGGTTATTTTTTATTTGTTTTTATTTCTCTTTCTACAGTAATCGTCTTTCCTTTGGAAAAATACTTGGGTCATGGCTTCTACTCGTGTAAAACTTGAAGATGAAATGAGTAGATTTTAAGTGTGATCAGGGCTGTACTTTCCTTCTACATGAAGAGGAAATGAAAAGATTATTCTCAAGATGCATATTATGTATTTAGTCTGTCTGAAGTTTCCTCTTATAGTATTTCTAAAATATAGCCAAAGCAGAATAGGTCATGCTTCAAATCCACCTGCTCTTCATTGTGACCAAGATTGCATCTTACAGCTTTGGCATTCCACAACTTTAAAATGTTGAATGTCTTTTGTTCCTTTACTTTCTATATTATGTTTTGATTAATTTTTATGGGTCTGTCTAACATCTTTTTCTCATTTTTTGGAATTATTTTTTATTGAATCAATTTACCTAGTCTGACATAAAACTCAGGATTCTTCAAGTTAACTCTAGGACTTTAAAAATATAGCTACAGCAGTTATTATCCTCCAGTTCTTCAGTATAGTGGTTGATTTTAATGAGAAATTCCATGTTATTGAGTTTTAGAATCTCTTAAACTAGCTTTCTCATTTAATTTTTTAAGTTAATATCACTGTGAGCATTTACCATGATCATTTCCATAAAAGCTATCTGAAATGACACTGCAGTCAGCTCACTTCAGTGATTTTGATTGCTTCCAGTACTAACTTTGCCACACAGCATTTTAGGTATGCCCATAATGCTGTTGGAGATATGACTGGATCCCATTTAGGCATAGCAAGCCTAATTTACGTATAGTTTGATGGCTGCAGTGTAGATATTACAACACAGGATTAGCACAAACTAGTGCACAAATAAGCATTCTTATTTCCCCCCAGACTTGGATAGGTTGTGCTGAAAATCCATGTTACACTTTCACTGTTCTTACTATCAAACTAGATAAACACAAGTGAGGTTTGCCTATAGGTACTGAAAATCATACATTCTGTCAGAGGTGTTGACTTATCATTTTCCTTTTGTGCGCTCTAGATCTAGTTATTCTAAGAAACAGTCAGTAACGCAGTGAGAAATATGTAGTATATGTCATTTGAATAACAGATACACACACAGCTAGAAACATTGCTAGTGACGATTCCTCTTCAATTTCTCATTTTCCTGAGCTTTCATAAATATCTTCTGTCATATTTGTTGTACTTGGCAAAATAATAAATAAAATAGTTAAGAAAAAAAAATCATATTTTAAGACATAAAATTGGGAGGAAGTGAAGAATGGGAAGGTACTGCGATTTTCCAACAAGTTTTTGGCCTGCTCATCATGAGCATATCTATTTCTTAAAACGTGTATAGTGTAATTGTATAGTAGTTTCCAGTCATATAATTTATTTGGTTAGGTGTGCAAGAATGTGTGTATATATAGTTATAACAAATAACCTTCATCATAAATATTTATGCAGGTAATGCAGGACTGCATTGACTTTTTCATTTGATGTAGCTTTAGTAAAGGTGATCACCCTATTCCAGGGATTTTTTGCCTTTATTTTATTAGTCTTACATTCTTCCGTTTGTTATAGAGGAATAAATCAAATTAAGGGGCACTTAATTTTTTATTCTGAAGTATTCTGGTTTTCTGGCATGAGCTTTTGTGATCTTGTCGTGGTTTTCGGTGAGTTTGANGGGTGTTATAGCAATAAGTATAAGCAGGAGCCTCTCTGCATACCGTTCCTTGGCATCAACTGTAAACATGGGTCTTATCACTCTGAGAGTGAACAGTTTTCTGCACAAGATGCTGGTAATTTCAGCAGTTAGAAGAGGCCTAGCTAAAAAGTAAAGTTACTGAACAAAATTGGTCCTGTTTTACCTCAAACCAGGACAGATCTCAGTCTTTTTTCTTTCTTTTTTCATTTTCAGTATATTTTGAGTCCTTTTTCAGATGCATTTACTTTCACAGCAGCAATAACCCTAAATATGCATTCCTCACTCAATAATTTCTCAGTTCGTTCTTCCTTCATGACTTATTTTACACAACCCTCCAACCTCAAATTCCATTTTAAATTCTACAGTCCAGAACCAACTAAAAGATTTGGCCCTACTTCCTTACCAAATTTAGCTTTTGGAATTCCATTTGACACCTATCTAATCTATGAACAGCAACATATACCAAAATCACTGAAGAGATTAAGCGTTGAGGTGTAATGAACCTGCTTAGATAACTGATAATTCTGTAAATTTGTGATGTTCTGCAATAAACACTATCTTCAGGAAAAAGCTGTTTGGACTGCATATCCAGATGAAAGGAAAGCTAGTAGTTGTTCATTAAATCATATCTATTGAATGAAGAATAATTACAACTGCTTAAATGCCATTTTCATAATGCACTGGAGACTTTTTTAGTGCATATCCTAGCCACTGTGGAAAGTATGAGCTAGGAGCTACTTCCACAGCCCACTGCCACGCTGTATCAGTTTTGAGTTTAATTTTTGCTAGTCTCTTTTTTCTTCTTTTCCCTGCATTTTGTTGTATGTGCTGCCTACTGCATATTTGTTGGCTTACATTCCTATAGCTTTCTTTTGTCTAGATATTTCAAGAGCTACACTATCTTCATTCTGTATTTTATGTGTTCTGCTGTGTGCTTTATGGGAAGGTTTACAAGACTACGAGTTGCTCACCTGTAAGTTTTATTCCACTTACAGTAAGAATCTCACCTTTTCACTCCCAAGTTATTTTCTGCAGTTATGGCATCTGCTTCCTTATCTGGAGGAATGGGACAAAGGGACTACAAGAAGGAATATATTTGTGCATTCCTTATTTACCTATATGTATATCCTGACTGTTAATAGCATTCTTATGACTGACTTCAGAAATACGGAATTTCTCCTTCTTGAATGGGTTGATCTGAATTTGGGTTCTTATCCTCTGCTACTTTAAGAAATTACAAAACTACTTTTGCTCATTGAAATTCAAATGCTAAAAATTACCATTTCAGTGTAGTTTTTGTATCACCAAGTGCAAATGTCAACTAAACAAAGCAAAGAATATCTCAGATCCCTTTTTTGCCTTCATATGGGAAGCTGAGGGGCTTTTTGTACTGTTTTAATTGTTTTCCTCTAATTCTTTCTTCACAGTAAACTTACCTTTACTTGTGTCTTTTATGCACGCTTTCTCAGCTTAAAGTACATGATGGTAATTATACTATCACCATCCTCATCAAATATAGATATTTCATAGACTTAAAATTTCACAGGCAGTGCCAAAGCACTGGATCTTCTTCTGTTCTCTTTTATTCATGCTTCTCCATTGACTCCAATGAAGCTGGACTAGGTGATAAGGTTAAACATGGACATCATGCTTTAATCCTATCTATTCCTATAGAGTTCCTTCCTTACAAATATATTTCAAATTAAATATGACAGGTGCACTGCCAACATTTTTCCTTCACAGATTATCAGCAAAGTAAATTCTGAATGGAAAGGATTTCTCTACTTTCCATGTATCTTTAAAAGAATCATTCTTGGACTCTTTGCATTATACATAGTAGTGTAGGTGTTCCCTTCTCATGATTATAAAAGAGAGTTAAAAAATATAGTCCTGTTCCATTATACTCCTGCCACTGCTCTCAGAGATAATTATTAGCTTCTGGAAATTATTTTGCAGAGATACATATTAGTCACAAATGTTGATTGGTATTTTATTGTCACTTTTAGCAATGCCATCATGCAGGACTGATTTTGCAAACCATTACAGTAATTCATGATAAGTGAATAACTCCTAAAAATTTATCTGTCAGTTGTTTCCCATAACCTGTGTATTTTGTGCTTACTCATCTTATGGCAGAGACTGTCTCTGCTGTGAAAGAGTGGAGCACTTAGGTAATCATGATAACTTCTAATGAATGTGTGCTTGTGAATATTATCTATCACTTTGTATTATTTAAACAAAACTCGGAGAATTATTTTCATTTAATGCTATATTTCTCACCTGTCTTCTACTATCACTCCACATTTTTACTTTGTAGTGCAACAGTTGTGAATAGCTGTAAGTTTTTATCCACGAAGAAAAATATTTTTTTTAAACAAAAAGAGTTATTTCTTTGGGGAAGGGCTTCATATGTTTGGTATCTTAACAAAACCCAGACAGACAAGTCTATTTTAAAAAAAACACTGAGAACAACTACTAATATTGATACCAAAGATAAAAAAATAATAATTAAAAGACCCCCCAAAACAACAACAAAAAAACCCACAACTAAACCAAGACAAAAAACTCAAAAACAAACTCTTAGACATTTGTAGGAAGATATTTTGCATTATTTTGATACATTAACTGATTTACATACTTACGTGCTTAAAGTTTTTTGTGTCTAAAGGAACAGAAATGTTGGTAAATTAGACGTTACAAATACAAACAGGATATGTTTTATGCAAGTGATACTCAGCTATTGCAAAACTGTGCAATAACTGTAATAACTGATAAGACAACCATATATGCTACATTCTTTGACGGTTCTGGTGGGCTTAAAAGAGTAAAGGGTAATTTATAGTGTAGAAAAAGGGTTAAAAAGTAGATGCAGATGAAAAAAATAAATAAAAGCAGAAAACAGTCATTTATGATACGTTACTGGTAACAAAAATTGTTCCATGGTTATTCACAGAAGCTAGTATTAAGTGCCTCAAATAATAAAATCATTCCCAATCTACTCAAACCCATTTGTATTTCACATAAGGATAAGTTTTTACCTACCAACTCCAGCCATCTCCGGAATACTGGCAATGTACATGTCCTTGGTGAATTTTGGTTCATTGTCATTGATATCGTGGATTTTAATGATAAATTCAGACTCTGGCTCCACTTGTCTTCCAGTTTTTCTGTCTATGGCCTTGGCACGTAGCACATACAGGGACTTTTCTTCTCTGTCCAATTTCTTTGCAGCATGAATATCTCCTGTATTTTCATCTATAATGAACAGACTGCCAGCCCCATCTCCTGTTAATATGTATTTTAAATTTCCATCTCCTTTATCTTGGTCAGTGTGTAGCTTCAGGGAGGCAGAAAAGAAGAATTCTATAAATATATATATTGTTATTACAGACCAAATCATTCAGCATATATGAATAAGTCTGTACAATCTTGACTATAATTGGGGTCAGTAGTGGTTATCTTCTGTTTCACTGTTGGAAAAAATTGCAAATTTGACACTCAGTTATACACAAAAAATAGAGCTAAACAAACTCATAAGGACACATGTAGAAGATATTGGGGCAGTATTTAACACAGAAAATGATATTTCTTTGAATAGTCTTCTGTCCACAGACTACTAGAAGTCTCCTTTTTGAAGATGACAAGGGGTGTAAAACTCCCAAGTTTCCATTTGCAAAATAACACTTGTCTTCCCATTTATTGATTGCTAATAAGGCAACCAGCTACCTTGTAACAACATAGAAGAAATGGGGTGTAAGGATTACAGCTTCTGAACGTCCTAAAATCACCTACAAGTGTTCTGATTTAAGCAACTTGTGTTTCTAGTTGTATTCTCTCTCTTTTTTTTTTTTTTTTTCTTCCTTGAGGAACATCTCACCTTAGTTAATTACTTCCTTCCTTCTAGTCCTCTCCACATAGGAGAAATAATTTTCAAGAACACTAGGAGGTAAATTTTCAAAGCATTGAGTGGGGTTTAACAGTCCTTTTCCTGCTATGCCTCTTCATAAGAGTTCAAAACTGTACCCTGTGAACTTACAGGCACTGATTAGTTTTCCATATAGCACCATTATGAAAAAGTGCCTAAAACCAAAGCCAAAGCAAGCCATTGAATCTGACCCAGGCACTAGAAATTCTCACATAATATTCTTTTTTGGAAGTCTATTCCTCTAATTTAATTTACAGGGACACACAGTTCCTTTTTATGAGCATCTGCAGTATATTTTCCTCAGGCATATGCTTACAGTCACATCTGGTCACAGATCAGTCACTTGAGTGTTTTTCAAATGTGGACAGAAAGAATCTTCTCCCAGCATTTTGTTTTTCATTTCTCTGAGCAGAAAAATATAATATATCATTCACCTGAGAAAATAGTGTTCATTATCAGTAAAGATGTTACTCTAGATAGTCACTAGAACCAGATAAGTTATTTTATGCCACTTCTTTCCTTATTTCCTTGTTTCTGTATTCCTGCCAGTGTTTATCTCCATGTTTCATAGCTGAGTATTTGCATCTTTTTATTACTCCACCTGTATGAAGGGTGATTGTGGTGGATTTTGTTGAATTTCTTCACTTTGATTTTTTCCTCTAGTTTAACACTGTAGCCTAATACTAGTCACTAGATGTGGTTATTGTTACGGTCTTCTAAAAGTAAGACTGGATGAGACGACTATCCAAACTTGTTTAGCACTTAATATACTGAGTGTGTATCTGTAATAAGTATCTGTGGAAAATCTTAAGGATTGCATACAATGGGCTGAAAGAATTATATACAACATGTATACAGCACTCAAAAGTCCCTGTCAACTTGCCACCTCTACAGGTAATACATAGAAAATAAACTGAAATATTGTATGGGTATCTTGACACAGAATGTGGACTATTATGTAATCAATACACAGAGTTCATTAAAAATATTTTATTTGTATTTTCATATTTGATCTTATTTTTGTATTTGAGTCTTACTTTCAGGGAAAAAAAAAGAATAGACTTATTTGTATGTCAAGTACAACATATAGTGTATTTCTTTTGGTCATATGATTCTGTCTTGCACCACACATGAGATTTACTGTCCTAAAATACTCTGTGCATTCATTCTTGTTGAGATATTCCTCACGTTGTGGCATAAACATAGCTTTCTCCTTTTGTCTTGAGGTAGACGCTTTTTAAAATATGCCAAATAAGAATCAGATCTCAGGAGTGATGACCAGCACCTGAAACTAGCTTTCTCATGAAGATAGACACGCTTCTTTTTGAGTCTTTAAAATGTCCAAGCACCTGTTATGATGTCCTATGTTGTTACAGGCCTCCTTAACATCCTCAGCCAGCTAACCAGGGGAGCAGCCAGGGCAAGAGCTGTGTCTGGGAACTCAGTGAGGGATCAATCCCACGGGTCAGGAGAAGGGAAATCACTTAACATAAGGTGTTAGGGAGGTTGGAGCTTCGGTGAAGCTCAAATCCTTTCTCAACACTGAATACAAGGAAGAACAACTCATTCTCACTCAATAAGTCATCACTAACTAATCAGTGATTTATTAAACTGTTTATAGTACCAAAATTAGCCATGTAAGTGCTTACATTAGACAGGTTCTCAAAAGTTGAATACATGCACATTCTGTCCTGTATTTACAAAGATACTTTCTGTCTTTTTGAAATAATTTCCGTCAGTCTCCCTAGGGCTTTTGTTTTTTCCTGTATATGTATATACTCCAACACACATTGGTATTGATAGGAATTTATTTAACTTGCTTATTTTTATATGAATTAAACTAGACTCTGGCCCACAGGTATTATCTCCATAGCAGCCTGCCTGGAAGATTGCCAAGACAGAGACTCAATTTACAGGAGCCCTAGTTTTTAATTGTCAGGACTGGTATGCATGGGAAGAATGGAGTATGTACAGAGACACTAGAAGTTTCCCACTTTAAAAACAAGCAGCCATTACCACAAAAAAAAAATATCACACAGTTCTGAACTGGAAAATAAAAGAAAGAAGGAGGTAGGGGTTAGAAAGAGATTGTTATACTGTTTGCCTTGATTTAGAACAGTTTTTTTTTTTTTTTTACTTAAAATAGGAATATATTGTATATGTGGGATTGTATCAGAAATAATAAGTACATAGCATGCATTTTATTGGAAAGTATATCTGGAATGTTATTTTCATATAATTTTATTTGGAAGTGTGGTAATAATATAGTTCATATTTGAAAACCTGCTAAATGTTTTTCCCAGGCAGTTCTGCTACCTAAAAAACCTTCCAGAGACTATAAACTGTCTTAAAGTTAGCACTTTACTTAATAAAATTGGAAATTTTGCCATTTGAAATTTTTTATTCCTACGTAATCTTTCTAGACTTAAACAGTTGGTCATCTGCTGAAAAGAGGTCCTATATACTAGAAGAAGACAGATGCAGATGAGTGGCAGAGATCCAGGCCGTGAATGTAAATAGTGTTATCTTGCCAGCCTTGTTTTGATTCCTCATATGAGCAACTCTGCTGGTAATCCAGGGTCAACAACCTGTTAAAATGGGGCGACAATGAACAAGTAGTGGGAGCAATGATTTTTTCTGTGCTAACAAGTGGTTCTAGAAAAAAGTCACATCTGTCCATCGCCATGCCCTTACCTTGCTCCTCAGCTATACATTGGTCCTCAGAGAATAGGTTGATTTATTTTATCTGTGTGTTCAAACTGTCTACAAAGATGTCAGGTAGCTCAAACTGTGATGGGTGTTTTAAGGTTCCTACTTATCTCACGCTTCTACCAAGCGATAAACAGAATTTTCAAGCATGATACATTTGGGAATAGAATGTGATTTCCTAGCAATGAAGAGTTCCACCTCCTATTGCCAATTTACTATTAGCACGATCACTTGAAGTACAGTTGTAAACTACCAGTTATTCTACATATAACAATTTCTAATTCCTATGTATGTTTTGGTTTGCTCTTTGCATTTGAGGAATCTTCATTGATCTGTGAAGTAATTTTACAATGTCATAGTTTGTAAAAAAAAAAATGGACCATTTTCATATTTAAGAACAAATAAATAAAGCAAAACATTATCCAGCATCTTATGGAAATAAAATACTGGTTGTGTAAAACAGAACAATGAAACAATTCTCTCACTGTATTAGAGTTATATAATTACAAAATGGTTTTTAATTTGTGAGACAGAGTAACTCCACATAATATTGTTGATATTTATGCAAAATAAGTATAGGGACATATACATTTGTAAAAAGATATTGCAATTTAATTTTGACCAATCTATATTGTGTAACTTTATGACTGGTAATCTTCTATAAACTACTTAATTATTTTGATTTTATAATATAAAATATGATTTCAGCTTTTCCAATGTCAATTGTTCTACAGAAAGCCTACAGAAAATCACATGCAAAACTGTGGTGTGTTATAGTAAGTTTAGAAAATATCATGCCCTTTGTTCACTAAAACCAAGGAACAAGAACAAATGAATTTTCCAAATCCTACTTCCAGTTATAGCAAATACCTTCACATACAAAATATTTTGTGGATTCATTTTTAATTAATAAAGTCTTCATGTGTGTGAAGGAGACTCAGACGCTCAAACTGGAAAAATGATATTCATACACTTGATCTGAGGTAATCTTTGACTGCTGTGATTTCCCTCTACATTTTACAGACTCAGCAGGTCTGGGGAGTTCTGCTAATTTTACAATTAGCAGAAAGTCATTCCCGTTGAAATATTTTGTTTTGTTTTACTTTACATGATCCTTTTTCTTTATCTTGGGTGGGGTAGGTTAGCAAGCAAAAACTCTATATGGGTGGAAAATTAATTTCTCAAATGTGTCCTTTCTCATATCATAAATTGATCATTCTGCAATTTCTGTGAAGAGCTGGCAGGTCAGAGGAGAACAATGAAATACTTTAATAAAGGAAAGCAAAGAAGCAAACAAAAAAAACCCCCAAACCAGACAATATATTAGATTACTCAGCATATAGTGACCACACCAAGAGCAAGTGCTATCCCCATTTGATTCCATGTCCAGCATCAATTAATCTAAAACACATTGGAACGAAGACATAGCTTAGAAAATGCACTGCTGAGTATCTCTATTTCTTAATATCCTTTTACGCACGTTTCTTTTTCTATAGTCTTCCCTGTAGCTGGCTAAACATCTTCTCAACACAACTTTTCCTGAGGATCATCAGAGACAAAGACATTGGTAATGGTTATGGGAGTGACAATTGGCTATTTCTGTAACAATGTATGTCTTATAAATATGAGCATATTTATAAATACGTTCTCAATCTTTTTTCTTTATTTACATAGGAAAATGTGCATCTCAAATTAGCCTGTCTATCCAGTTCTGTGAAAGTGAATTTTGATGTGATGTGATGTGATAATTGAGATCTTGATGTTCTCAAAAGAAATCTTGACATAAATTTACATGGGTCCCTGCTACTGTAATTTCCAATAAGTAAATGAGCAGGCAAACAACAGATTATCTCAGAGTTCTGTAGCATAATTCTATTTCCCCTAAATTAAGTACCTTGCTCCTTTGGCTTACACTTCACCCTTATGTAACACTCAATATTTATCACCAAATGGTGGTTATAACACATAGCTGTCTGGTTTCAGGAAGTATTTTATTTGACTATGTGTTCTTAGTATGCCCAAGGCTAATCCGTAACTTGTTTTAAAACTGCTATTATTATACACAGTAGAGAAGATATCAGCATTCTTTGGAGGGGAAAGATATGTCATAAATTATCAAGTTCAGGAATTGGTATGGAATGGCAAAAGAAAACATAGTGGAAAAAGAAAAAAAAGTTGCCTTAGAAAAGAGTTCCTTAAAGGACCATGTTTAAAAGTACTTGACTGTTTCTTGTTAATTCAATTTTAATTTACTAAATTTCCTGTAAACTGTGCAGATGATCTGCTTCTCTGCTCTTTGTAATAGAGAGTAACTATTTTCAAGTTAGGCAGACATATAATCAATGGAAAAGGGAAGAATCAATGGACACAGTTAACAAGTTACATAGTGATATGAATGAATTTTTGCCATTTAGAAGCAAGAAATTGCCAAACTTCATTTAGATTTCATTTTATTTGCAATTTAATTTTGTACAACTGTTGTTGCAAATGAAAAAGGGAAAAAAGAGCAAGATGAGCTACTTATGACTGGCGAGATTGTTACGAATAAATACCGTAAAAACATTTATTTGGTTGCCTGAATTCAGAAAGGCGTGACCTCTCTTGTGGAGAGGGATGAGGGGAAAGGAAAGATGAAGACACATCAAGGACAGGGTAGATCCATGTTTACTTTGTGGTACATATTGTACTAATGCTTACAACTTAGATGGTTTACAGTGTGCCTCTGTATCATGTTATAGAAAAAGGTCTATTACTACAGATTTCTTACCTCCACTGCCTCCACCCACACAGTTGCCTCCAGCAGAGGAATCCTGATATCCATTGGTCTTCTGTCTCAGACCCTATTTGCCTGTACATGCCTTCTATAAAGTGTGAACAATGTTCTTTCAGCCTTTCAGTACTTAAAGGATGCTTACAAGAAAGATCGGGACAAACTTTTTAGCAGGGCCTCATGTAATAAGACAAGGGGTAATGGCTTTAAACTAAAAGAGGGAAGATTTAGACCAGATATGAGGAAGAAATTCTTTACTCTGAGGGTAGTGAAACAGTGGAACAGGTTACCCAGAGAGGTGGTAGATGCCCCATCCCTGGAAACATTCAAGGTCAGGTTGGGCGGGGCTCTGAGCAACCTGATCTAGTGGAAGATGTCCCTACTCATTGCAGGGGGCTTGGACTAAATGACCTTTAACGGTTCCTTCCAACCCAAACTATTCTATGATCTTATGATTCTTTACTTTTTAAGTGAAGATATGTTAGGGCATTATTGTGGTCAACTGAACCCTTTTTAGTGTCACTAAATTGGCAGATCTGCATATTTTAGTGGGAGATGAAGATCACACTGATTTCCACAGTGTTGTGGTGAAACTACTACCGGAACAGAAGTGAACCTCTTCCAGGGTATGTTAAGGATACAGGATTGCATGGAGGTGCAATGACATCTAGAACGCAGATGTACGTGGGAACGACAAAGGGCGCAAATACAGACTTTTAAAGTTAGAAATCTTTTTTTTTTTTCAGTTGTGTCATAAATTTACAACATTGATAGGCAGGTGATTGATATCTGACCCAAAGGACAAGTGAATTCATGGGCATGCCCAATCCCAGGCCCAAACTCCTGAAACTCCAAACTCTCTAACATCCTGGTCACACATAAGAGAGAACGGAGGCTCCTATCTGTTTCCGCTATTTTTATTTACTCTCCTCAAACCAGGACAGGGAGGAATGGGAGGAAGGTGCAAAATTTAGTCTTTTTGTGGCATGGGGAAGCAGTTCTAGGTCCCACTGGTTATATATATCTATGGTATATTGCCTTTCTTCCTGTGTTCACTGACAACGACGTTGCCTTGTATATTGTGCAATATTGCACTTGGATGTTCATCCTTACTTGCTATTTACTGTTGTGTATAAGTAGAAGTTCTTTGAGCAAAAGTCATACAAATTACATTAGAAAATTTTAATGTCCTTACAGTATTTTTTTAAATTCATCATGTAGAATTATGAAGGTATTTTCATAATTTCTGTAGATTATAGTTGCATGAAGCAATTTCTAAGGCGTCTACTCTGCTGCAGTCTTCCCTGTTATTTCTTTCCACCAGTAAATTTAGATTATATTCGTATTTACGCAAAACACTGAAAATGTTAACACTAAGTTCATGTATGCCTGTATATGTATTTTAGATGTCTGGAGCAGTAGTCTATTGCACGCTCTTTGTTAATTTTGGCTGGAATAGGGGTTTGTTTCAATGTGTGTAATTCAAAGGTCTTTCTTAAAGGAGGACATTAGGGTTTGCTTGCTGTTTTGTTGTTTTTTTTTTTTTTTTTTCTTCCAGTTGCTGGAAGCATAACAATAAAACATAAAGTGTAAATGATGCTAGTTATTTTGGTTTGAGGCTATCACAAGTCAGCAGGGGAAACCTGGAAGCTATAAAAGACAAAGATTTTTTTCCCTCTATGAAAATGAAAGCTGAACCAAGAGTTACATTGGTATTGTCTTTTTATACCAAATGTATTTCGATTTAAGGTTTTGCTAAACCATAACACAGCTGTCCAAACACATCTCTGTTCTATTTAGATTTCATGTGCAATTTATGCTTCAGATGGAAAACATTCCCCCCCCAAAAAAAAACCTCAGCAAACCATTGTATATTCAACCTCTTAGTTCCCAGTACAGTTAAGGTTCTTTCCACATGCCAGTCACAACTTAGCCTACAGAAGGTGGAAGCAAAGACAGGTAGCCTGGGAGGAATACAGAGAAATTGTCTGGGTGGCCAGGGATCAGGTTAGGAAAGCTAAAGCCCAGATAGAGTTAAATCTGGCCAGGGGCATCAGGGGCAACAAGCCAGCCTTCTATAGGTATATCAGGGACAAAAGGAAGACTAGTGAAGATGTGGGCCTGCTCAGGAAGGAAACGGGAGACCTAGTCACCTGGTACATGGAGAAGGCTGAGGTACTCAACAACTTTTTTGCCTCAGTCTTCACTGGTAAAGGCTGTAACCACACCACCCAAGTTGCAGAAGGTAAAGGCAGGGACTGGAAGAATGAGGTACTCCCCACTGTAGGAGAAGACCAGGTCTGAGACCAGCTGAGGACCCTGAAGGTGCATAAGTCCATGGGACCTGATGAGGTTCATCTGTTGGTCCTAAGGGAACTGGCGGATGAAGTTGCCAAGCCACTATCCATCATAGTTGAGAAATCATGGCAGTCTGATGAAGTTCCTGCTGACTGGAAAATGGGAAACATAACCCCGATTTTTAAAATGGCTATAAAAGAAGACCCAGGGAACCACAGGCCAGTCAGTCGCACCTCTGTGCCTGGCAAGATCATGGAGCCGATCCTCCTGGAAACTCTGCTAATGCATATGGAAAATAAGGA
>VYXH01001516.1:13050-48039 GCA_013397275.1 Burhinus bistriatus | reverse complement strand
GGGCGGGGGCGGAACTGAAGTCTTCAGTGCTGACTATCTGCATCCTTTGCTAAAATCCCTTTTTATGTAAAGAGTTACTCTATGCTTTGGAGAAGCACACAGCACGTAAAATAAAACTGTTTTGTTAATTATCCTATGACTTCATCCAGTGTAAAATGTTGACCATGGTTTTGTTGACCATTTGAAGATAGGTTTTAAGACAGAACTTGAGATTTTACCAAAATCAAAAATGAAGGATCCAGAATGCTCTTTTTTTCGAATGGTTTTCACTGTAGATGTGTGCTGTCCTTTCTGCCTTGATCTCTTCAAATAGATAAGCCTTCCCACTATGCTGAATTTGTTCCTGTGCAGTGACTATTCAGTTCTGCATCTAACTGTTCTCATTGACTGGCTCTGTGACCTCAAATCATTGTTTCAGTCAACTCTGCTGCAGTTTCCTCCTCAGAAGAACAGATATTGTGTCGTTGCCTGCCTCACCGCTGGTACTGTTTATTTATCTTGCTGAATGGTACTTACAGAAGTGGAAATTATTATTAATAATCATGGCATCATCTTTATAAGGTTTTTGTAATCCTTTTCTCTTCTTTCCTCATCAAAGAGATCAACATAAATCTCTTCTTTATCCTGAAAACAATGTTTGAGATATATATATACACACACACACACATACACATATATATATTCTCATAGCTTTTTAGAAGCATAAAAAGATTTTAAACTGGGAGTGGGTTGTTGTTTCTTTTTCTTTTACACACTTTGAGGTTAGACCAGATTTAGCCACCTGAAGTGCAAAGATGGTTAACTGCAGTACCTCTAATAGAATGAAAACAGAATGCGTCATTCCTGTTTCCCTCCATTAACAGTATTTTTAAAGGACAACAGAATTTCTTCTGGGACAGACTCAAATTTTGCCCTTCACTTCATGCCTTTCTGCATGTGATTCTAAATCTTTCGTATGGAATGGGTGGGAATCAGAATGTGACCTCTTCCACTTCACAGTTCCTAGCCTGTACAGAGATGAATGTATTTTCATGTTCTGTGAAACTTAGAGACAGTTAAAAAAAAAATTAATGATTTGTTTTGCTCTCTTGCAATAACCTTGCTTCCACTTACTTCAGCGACAATGTCTACAGAAATGCTTGCATGCCAAATTCCTCTTTGCATTCATTTTATCATCCACAACATTTGTTTATATCTAATTAATGTAGGTTTAAAATTAAAGATAAATATGCATGGTTATTTCTTTTAGTCACTTGTGTTACACAGAACGTACAGTAACTTTTTCATCTTTTTTTTAATTATTGATTTAAAGGATCTTTAGTCTCAGCATTTTAAATGCAAATGCTGCAGTGGTAGAGAGGAAAGGTAAGCAAATACTTTCTATATTTTATTTTTCATCTGTTAATTCAGTCCTATCAGTCAGCTACCTGAGCCAGTTGTATTTGTACATTCAATGCTCTGTTACCTTCTGGTATTTGACAGTGTTTATTCATCACAAATGCTTATTAAAAAGAAAAATATGCTTACTTCCACAATTCCTGTAAGACTGAACTATCGGAAAAGCACCATTTTTAAAGCTTGTGTCAGTAGTGTCAACTTTTTTAACAGTGTGATATAGTAGTGTTAATTCCACTTGAGCTGCATAGAACTTTTTTAGAAGAACCAAATTTGTTCTCAATATTTAGAAACTAAATCTATTTCAGCTCTTAATCAGAAATACGTAGCAACAGCTAAGAGTTGAAGGGGCTAAAATGGCTATGGGTGGTGACAACAATCACAAATTTCAAGTTAGGTAAATGCATTTATGAATGTTCGTGTAGAAGTATAATAATATCCCACTTAAGACTTCCATGTTTGTCATTGTTATGCATTAGGAAAAGTTAAAGCAATCATTTGTATTACAAATTCAACCCTTCAAACACTATTCACCAGGTAGGTGGCTATTAAATATTTAGTTGTTTTTTCCTGCTTTTCATAGTGTGCCCTGATATCTTATTCAACCCAATACTTCTAAGCCCTGCTTTCAACCAAATAACTGATTCATGGCTGTTTTCATGATGTTCCAGAGCTTTTTTTTGTAATATTGTGTGGGAACACCTCACACGTAGACATGTTCTGAGGAAAAGCTTCATTAATAAGTGTCGGCAATTGCATTTTACAGATGGAAAAAATAAACCAAAATGTACATAAAGCAAACATTTGATCAAATTTTATTAATAATTATTTCCAGCATCACCAATTATTTTTATGGCAGAGTTTGGGTTAAAACTTTATTCTGGTAGCTCAATCAACAACTCCAAAGACCTTTTTCAGATTTTGTTAAAAGCTCTACAACTTAAACAGAGAGGAACTGATATCATTTCTCCTTAAGTTCCCTCTATGGAAATGGAGAATACATAGAAACAATTTCTCTTCAGTTAAGGCTAAAACTCATTTAATATTATCAGCTTGATTGTCATTTCCTCACACTTCCAATTTGACAATAATGGTACGATGGCTTCCATCTGAAGTGGGCATGCTTGTCCCTGAAACGTGAAGCAAGATAGGGAGGAATTTATAACTTCTGAAATGTTCAGGGAGGCTGGAATGCTTTCTTACCCTTTTTACTACACACTGCTGTGTACAAACAGAAAAGAGAGATTTCAGCAGAGTTTCTTGACGATAGATTGATATGAGAGAGCAGAAGTTAACCCAGTGTGTTTGTGTTGCTACGGCAGTACATACAGCAAGGATTTGACTGTAGTTATGTATTTCTTTAACTGATAAGAAATCACAAATTCCTCTCGATTGATATCCAGCATAGTGTTAAATTGACTGATTACATTGGCTAGACTAACATATTTTTCAGGCTGAAATGTGTGATGATTCCTGCAATGGACAGGATTTGATGTATCAGACACATACAAGAAGAAAAGACTTGCTGTTCTTGACAGTTGCTTGTTGACAGCTCCTCTGTTTGTCTTCAAGGTGACTATTCATAAACCTTTCTCCAACAGACAAGATGTTGCACAATATCACCCTCTGATGCAGTCAAACTGCACTTTCTAAGTAGTCACATATTGATTTGCTCTGATGGGTTTTGCACTCTTTTTATCACCAGGCTGGCAGGTATCAGTAAACCACAATACAGTCAAAACACTTCCCCTTTTCAGAACAGCTCCTGTAATGTAATCAATGCAATAAATATACAACATCAGGCTAAGTATCTTGTGAAATACATTTTCCTCACCTTCCCACCTTTTCATGTACAATAAATGACTGCCTGATAACAAATAATAAGTCTGCAGATTGCCACCAGTCTAATCTTCTCTTCCCACAGGCTTAAAGCTGCAAGGCTGAGAAATACCAGCCTATGAAGTTGTAATGAGAAGATAGGGCTATTCTACAAATAACAATTACCTATTGTGGAAGGTTCCTGAACCAGCTAGATCTTTGAGGCAGACCTGCTTAGGCCTTTTTGCCTAAGGAGCTTGCCAAGACCAAGAAGCTTTTAAGCGCTGAAAAGCCAGGTTTTATTAAAATGAAAATGGTATTTTAAATGGCAACTGGAATTTACCACTGGAGACTGAAGAGAACTCCATTCTCCATGCCCACTTTGTCTTTAAATCAGGTGTTTGTAAATTCTCTTTTTTCCATTAAGCACAAAGGCTCTATAAGGGCACAGAGTTGGCAGCTTTCTGCTTTTTTTTTTAAACTTGGAAATCATTGCTTACTGGATGTTCTGTTTCAGGAGAGGAGAGGGGAGGGGAGGGGAAGGGAAAAGGGAGGGGCAAAGGGAAGGAAAAGGGAAAGGGAAGAGTTTGGAATAAACAGTGTGAGGATTGCCTCATTTCTTCTGTCCTTGGATTTATTCTTGATGTAGTTTTGTTTTTCACAAGCAGTTTAGCTGATTTATCTCTTGACGTTGAAAAATATACATAGAATCCTTGAAAACAGAACAGTCAGGGACCTAAAGAGATAATCTGTGTCATCCTCCTGCCTCCAGGTGGGATCGGCATGGACTTTCTGGCACATGTTTTTTAGTTTGTCATGAAAATCTCCAGTATCAAGATAATCCTGTCTCTCTGAGTGATCTTTAGCTATTACTTTACTGTATTGGTTGTATCTACCATCAAAAAGCTTTTCCTGGTGTTAAATGCAAATCAACTTTATGACAATATGAACCCAACTTCTTGCCCTGAACATGACAAGAGTTGAAGATTATTTTTTTTAGCAATCTTTTATGTAGTTGAAGAAACAAAAGCTGTCAGATCTCATGACAGTTGCTCTATCGGTACCAAACGATACCAACTCACTCTTGGTATTCATGTATTTGAAGTCTCTAATCATTACAGTTGTTTTCAGAAATTATTCTTTATTTTGTGAAATATGATGTCCAAATTTGATTGCAAAATTCTAGCTTAGGCCTATCAGTGCAATATAACATTCAAAATATTTTGTATTTAAACTGTTTATACTTGGGTTATGCATGATGTGATTAGATCTCTTCACTATTTTTGAAACTTCAATTAAAAATGTATTTAGGTTGTCAGAAATGAGCAGTTGTCCTTTCTCCAAAAGAAAACAGTCCTATTGTTTTTGGAAGATGTAATGTTTGTCTTTCATTATTTTCTTCCCTGGTCCTCTAGCTTTCTTTTTAAAAATAGCAATTAAAATTTGTTGTAAACTTTTTTTTAACTAATTTTTGACAAAAGTAAGTTTTATTGCCAGCAATTTTTCAGTAAGGTTTACGTTGGAAGCATTCAGAAAATAAGTTATTTTTGTACAAGTAAAACTGTCTTTTCATTGGTATTTGTACTTAAGTTATGTATGTATCTGGAGGCAGAGACTTGTGGATTTTTTTTAACCTTTTTTTTCTTGGTTTGCCTGTTTCCATTTTAGTTCTGTTTTGGGGATACATCCATCTAGACATATGGCTGCTTGAGACTAGATCAAATGTTTACTTAAAAAAATGTGCTAACTGAGGAATGCAATGTTATTGGAGATAATTTATTAATGTATTAATCTTGGAATCAAATAGGTTTTCCATTTCTTATTTTTTAAATATTGGTCAGAGTCTTTTTCTTTTTTATTTGGTCTTCTCTGTCCTTATGATTTTTTTCCTTTCTGTTTTGATACATGATTATTTCTCCAGTATTCATTCAAAGACAAGGAAAATCTTGATGTCTGAGAAAGAAAAGTAAAGACAAAAGGAGGAGACCCAGGAGACCCACTAATTTTTCTGCTTTTATTTGATCTTAAAATACTGATTTTACTTTAAAAGCAGAGATTCTAATGAAAATATATTATTCAATCTTCTTCAAAAGCTGTGTTTTAAAAGATGGTTTGGGGTTGTAGCACATGTTAGATAGAACATGTTAAGAATGTGGTGAAATCTTCCCTCAGTTGAATTACACTTCTAGATTATATGTCAGCAACATATGATTGTTTATGATTCTGTTGGTGTTTGAACTTATCACACTGCTAAGACAAAAGAATTCAAAGAAACACGCTGGTTTTAGCAGCATTTAGGTGCTGTATTGAACACAACAGTTTTTCAAATGAGACAAGTGACATGCTTCTATAACAAAGTGGAGGGCATACGGGAAAGACTGAAAGGATAATGCAGCTGTATGTTCTCTCATCCTGAGAAAGGGTGGTTCTTAAACTGACTCTGTGGAGGGAAAATAATACATACTGTGAAGAAATTCTTATGCATTAATTGCATAAATTGATTAAAGGCACAAGTGAAAAAGTAAGTTCTCTCACATACTCTAAAGGCAAGATTAAGAACAAACTCAATACATAAAGAAAACTAAATTAGGTAATTAGCAAAAAAAGATTTTTGTGGCGGATGGGAACATTATGCTTCAGGATGGAGAAACAAAGGTTACTGCAGAGTTTGGCACTGCAGTACTGTCAAGAGCCAGCTCAGTGTGTCACCCATTTGGGCCATAACCTTCTTCCTCCCAAACTGCTCAGAGCAGAGGCTGAGAATGGCCAAGGCCTCAGCAACCTGTTGAGAGGACATGGATGAACTGGGAAAAGACTAATGGATTAAGGGCTTCACTGATCCCATTTGCTGACTTCTCTGCTGCTTTGCATAGTAAGAGGGAGCCTACTCTGGACTTTTGTGGTGTACCAAAGGCAGCCAGCAAAGTAATGTGAAATAATATTTCCAGGCGTTAGTGCATTTTCAGTCTATATTTACAAGGAAATGCTATCCAATTCTATTAAATAAGGAAAAAAAAAACCAAACCATACAATATAACGTGGAGATTGAGTGAAGTTTTGTATTAAATAGCAGCAAGTCTGGTGAGGTTGGTAATTCAGTGAGACTTCTTGAATTGTTACATGAAGTTTCTTTGGTCTTCTCTCTCTTTTCTTATAAGGCAGCCTGCTATAGTAGGCAACCTCACTTGTAGATGTCCGAATATTTGTAAGTGCAGACAGCAAGAAATAAATAGTTGCATTTGAATATATGTTCTACCCTGCCCCTCAAAAAAACAGAACAAACCCACCCTCTGAATATTTTTCTTTTCACTTTATACTTTTTAATAAGACTCACAGGTAAATGTCATGAATCAAACTCACTGGTTAACTGCAGGCAGTACAGAGTTTTTTCTTCAGTTTGCATCCAATTTAAATGATGCTTATGACATACAAAGCCTATTTAATTTGTTTTTATGGAAGTTATTAAACAGCAGTTCATGGAGCAGGTAATTTTGAGCAGTGTCAGTACTTTTTTATTTGATTTTGTAATTCCCTCCTTAATATGAAAAAGAAAGGTTGCAGGTGGTGTACAAAAATGTTTTTGTTGTTGTTTGTTTATTGGTTTTAAGTTCTGGAATATGACAGGTGTTTTCTTGTACAGTTTATGATTGGGTCTAACATACATTGCATGGAACTTCACACATTATCTGCCCATCAAGATCAGCAGCCTTTGATTAGCAAAGTGCCTGTTTGATATAGAGAGAGACTAGCTTTCATGTGAAAAATGTAATAGAGCGACTTAAAAGAAGGGAAAATCTCTTGTCTCTTGAAATCACTTAAGTGTATTGTTGCAAAGCAAAAAGGACTGCATTTTCCAAAATAGCTGATGATTTTCATTAGGCCTATTTCTTCCCACCTAGGGATATTTCATAAGGACTGGAGTTAAAAAGGTGAGCTATTTGGCATTTTGCACAGCTGATGCCCATTCAGTGGGTATCAGGTAAGTTGTTTAGAAGTGGAGCCACATAAAATCAGTATTAGCTTTGGAAAATAAAACTAATTATCCTTAAAGTGCTACTTGGTTAGAGCCTTCTGTGCATTTTATTAGCTTTTTTCCTTAATTAATGAACATCATCCCCATCAACACTTTAATACTTCGTAAATGTCATGTCTTTTTTTTTAGATTATTATGTCTTTGGATCGTTTGTTTAGGAAGTCAGTAAATTTAGTACACTTTTCTCATAGAAGGTCAGTGTTTTAGATTTCATTTCTTAGGCTCTACATTGGGCTTAAATTTAGTAGCAGCTGAGAAGCTGGATGTATGGCCCCTCCCTAGTGAAAGAAAAGGAGATCCCAGAAACAAAGGAATGCCACAGTATGATATACAGTCAGGTATTTTACTTGGTCAGCCCCTTCATATTTCACAAAAAAATACCAGTTGTTTGTTTTCCTTTAAAAAAAAACCTTCTCTCATACATTCAACTCTGAATGATATATTGTAATCCATTCTTTCTTTTTTTTGTGAATTCTTAGTAGGAAGAATGAGTTCTACAGTTCCCCTCACTACATTCTCTGAAAATTCCTCATGTCAGTGATTCCATTGAGATATTCAACATTCACACTAGGCAACAGTCATCTTGAAAGAATATGATAATTTTTGTGTCTCAGAAATTTTTAATTTTTTTCTTGGCCAATTTTTTAAACTGGACTCTGTGATACGGTTCACTTTACCCGTATCTGACTGAATATTTCAGTTGCAAACTCTCCAGAGCAAAGTTTATCTCCCTATGCATTTTTTATACAATACCTAGCGTGATGAAGTCACTTGTTTCTCTAAACATTTCCTGAACATAACTTAACAGAATAAGAAATCGAAAGATGTCATAAGCAGTTCTTGTATTGTTGCAGGTATATGTAATAGGACCTAACAAATTTAAAGACTTCCTAAGCACTTATTTTTTTATGCGTGCACCAGTATATAGAATCATAGAATCATTTAGGTTGGAAAAGACCTTTAAGATCATCTAGTCCAACTATTGACCTTCCTCTACCAGGTCCACCACTAAACCATATGAGACAGGTAAAAGAGGTGTGTGATAGATTTACTGTAGGTTGTCTGGATTTACCTTGACTCCCATCACATTCCCAAGGGAATCGTTCTGCATATATGCCCTGTTCCTGAAGGGTGGTTGGTGATTTAGGTCTGTTCTTTGAGTAATTTCCTTACTACAGTTGTTCTAGCCATCAAGCCTTTTGGCAGCTGTTGAATGCTATCTTCCTTTGCTCGTCAAACAATGTTTTCTATTTCTGCTAAGTACATTAGATGCACTTACTGGTCTCCAGTTTGTCACCTATCATCACTACCATTGCCTTCGTCTAAAAGCTATCTAACTATAATTGGGAACATAAGCTCTGTTCTAGTTGTTCAGAATCGTTAACACTATGTTATCCCCATTAGGAATCTGGGAGCCATGCACCAGATTTGCGTGGAGCTGGGTTTTTCCATCTACCTTACAAGTACACTAGACCTCTTTTTTAGCTACTTCTTGTCAGAGGGTGAAGCCTACCCACAAGCACCACTTAGATAAATGAGACCGTGATTGCATCTGCCAGCTCTAACTGCTTAGATTAGTCTAGTATGTGTAGGAAGGAAACAAAAAATCAGGGATGATGGAGCTGTTAACAACTTTCCATTCTTGGAAAATATTTGGGAAAGAGACCAGAGGGTAAGAGTAACCCTGGTAACAACTGTTATTTGGACTTAGATGCGGGGAAAGAGATCATCCTGGGGCTACTTGGCTAGTAAGGTTATTGGCTGCTGCCAATCTAATTTTCAAAAGCACTACTTAAGATGAAAACACTTCAGATGTGGGGGAAAAACTCCTCCCTCCAGGGACCTCTGACACCAAGCAGGGCCCAAGCACAAGGCAGAAGTGCCCTTGTAAGGGCCAGACTGCCAGCTATGAGTTGGGCAGTCCAGTGATAAAAGCAAGTGTTCAGCTCCCCTGGGTCCCTGCTACTGGTCTAAACAGGGCTGGGGGGCTGAGCAGTGGGAATGGGAGGTGTGTGGATGTCACAGAATAGCTCTCCATCCCATGTAGCCATCCTTCTTAGTAAATAAATTTTATCACTTTCATGTCATACCCAGTGATCCTAACCCACTGCCAGTAACGGAATGCACTCATAACAAAATAAAGCATCAATGAAGTACATCACTAACAAAACACAAACAATGACCTAACAGATAAAAATTGAAAATTGAACTAGGGAGGGAAAACTAATTTTTTAGTATTATGGCTATGATCCCTTAGAAGTTTATTTCCCGATAAAGTTTCTTAATTCAGTTTATTTAATATTTAGTTCAACATTTATTATTCTACCCCAGTAATCCATCTGCCTGTGCATATCCATATTAAAGAGGGACTGGATAAGAATACTTGCTATGAACTAGTCCCCATGGGTTGGAATAAAAGTGCTTTCTCTTCACACATACCAGTTTGCTAATTACCATCACTTTGAGCAGAAGAATACTAAACCTGAGATTTAAGTCTTTCTCAGAATAATGTTCAAACAAAGCTGTTGCTTTTTTTTAAAGCAAAAAAAAAAGTTCCTTAGTCAACTTCTTGTTGTAGCAGGTCCCTCTTGGTGCTGTATGTCATGTGTACCTACAATAATTCAGACTGACTCAAATGAGTTTACTGTGGTTTTATACCACTGAGGACAGAACTATGATCATTTTGTCATGTGATAAACTGTTTTAAAGTTAATGCAACCATATGGATTTCATCACTTCTATCCAACTCAATGTCTTTGGAACATGGGGTAAAATTTGGGGTAATTTCCATCTGTTTAGAGAATCAGTAATGCTGACCCCTCCCTCAGGGCCTCTGTAAAATATTTTGCAGTGAAATGTGAAAAATCTCAACATGTTATCTGAGTTGTAAGAAATTAATCATCTCAGACCCAACGACTGTACAGCCATTTGTTTTCTTTCCTGGACTTAGCTTTATGGTAATAGAGTACAACGGCTTTTAGGTACTTTGGAATAAGTGCAGAATAAGTTTGCATCTGTTGCAATACACCATGTAGGCTTTCCTTGTGTGAAACAGAGATGGTGATGACAGTCTTGATGTAAGCTTAATTTATTTGAGGTTTTAAATGGCGTAGATGGTTTGGAGTCCATTCATCTATGGCAGTGGGACTGAAACTGGAATAAACTCTGATGTTTGGTACTTACTTCTCCTCTATGACAGCTTTCTGTTTTCACAGGTAGAACTTACAGCTACAGAGATCTATTTTATTGTGTACCTCATTGTATGTTTTCTTTGCAAATTTACTCAATACTAAAAGATACTTCCAACCAAATTTTGCTTAGAAATCTCTCTGTGCAGTGAGTGTAGTCTTTATTGAAGATCCCTTTGCCTACAACAAACCTTCCTATTTACACAACGATAAACAGATCTGGCAATAAGATTACTGTCTCTCATCTTATTTCTGTTACTGCAAGTCAGAAGTAATTTCACTGAAAACAGAATTGCATGGGTGTAGTGTTGGTATAAATGAGGTCAGAAGCAAGTTCATAGTCACGATGGTTGGCTTCTTTGACACTTGTTTCTTAATAAAGAGAGATGATTTCCATATTTTCCAGATGATCATGACTCTCATGACCAGAGATATAAGCAAATGCTCAAAAACATTTTTGGGTCTTTTAATCAAAAATGTCTCAATCTGTTTGGTAGTCGAGCACCAGAAAGTGAGAGAGCTACCTGACAATCTGAGCTAGTGACAACATTGTGGATGAGTGACAGAAGCTGGAATGGATATTTATTTAACTTAAGATATTAAGATAAATATTTTTTTTTAATTTGTAAGTCATTCTGGGTGGTTGCTGTGTGTATTCTAGGTTTCTACCAAGATTGTTTAGTTATACCAGACCACAAGGCAGATCTGTGGATAATGAGATACCACAAAGGGCTAAAAAATCTGGAAATCTTTGAGTCGCGTGTCATCAGAAAATGTAGGACTGCAGACAGCTGGAATTCAGAGGTGCTGTTGTCAGCAATACCTCATGTAGATAGGTCTCAAAGAATGGAAAGTCTTTCAAGCCATTAAGTAAAGATCTCACTTTATTGCAGAAATTATGAAAACCAGATTTTTTTTTTTTTGAACACTTTATCCATACTTAGAATCACGCATAGGCAGCAATTTTATTATTAATAAGCGGAGTTCTGTATTTCACATGAGGAAGCACACATCACAGTATACCAGCAAATGTCACAAGGTTGATGAATGAAGGCATAACTTCTCTATTCCCTTATCTAATATTTATGTTTAATAGTCAAAAACTGGAAATGATTCAGTGATAAAACTTGCATGGGCATACGTAATAAGAAATTGGAACATTTTAGTCTGAACAGTTTCCTATTTTTTTTCACTAAACTACTTCATTTCTCCCACAACTTCGAAAAATCATGGAAGCCTCAGGTGGTCCATGATGTGCTTTGTTTGACTTATATGAGAAATTGGGAGCATTGCTGTACAAAAAGCAAAAACTATGGCGAAGGAGGGAAAATAGCAAGGATGTCAGAAGCATCACCTCTAAAGAATCCTTTAAACACAAGGCTTACCTTGCCCACGTATTGAGTATCTGGACCTGTGTACTCCTCCAGCAAGAAAAATTGATTCCACATCCAACCACGCTTGGTGCGGTGCAGTGTTTTTCCATCATTCTCTGACAATCCTGTTATCCTTTCACTGCGTGAGTGCTTGTTAGTCCTTTTTTCAGGTGGCATCATATGAATCGCATGAAACATACAGCTCCAAAGCAAAACTATCAATAAGGAGTAAGTCCTCATCATTTACAGAGACGCTGTTAGCCTCCACTTCTCTAATAATTCACCAGAAAAAAAAAATTCAAATGTTATATTCCTCTTGTAAGTAGGACCTAGAGGATGGAGAAAAGTGTTTGAGTAAGTTGCAACAATTTTGTTTCCCTAAGGACATGGCCTTACAGAAACAGGAATACCAACAGCCTAGTGGTCACAACGATGACCCATGGAAGTTATATATAACCATAAAAATAAAGACCAGTTGCACGTTTGAACATTTGCTTGAGACAATTACATGTAAGATTTACTCAGAGAGTTTTAAGTCAAGTTCTTAATATCTCCTTCATCATCTTCCATTTCACTCTCACACACTGTGTATAGACATTAATTTAAAACACAATCTGAGTAAAATACTTATTCATCTGAAAACCTTAGCTACCAGCAGCATCCTGACACAGTAAAACATCCCAAATAGTAAGAAACCTTCCAACCTAATATCTCCCAGCTCAGTTTGATGCTATCTTCTCTTACTATCTGCTCAGAATTGTCCACAAACCTGAATTTCTGTTACTGCATGATTAATACAAACCCATCTTCCCCTTTGCTAGCCCCCAGTTGTTCAGATGATCCACTCTGTTTCTCCAAAAAGGAACTCATAATATAAGATGAAATTTAAAGTATTCTTGATGCCTTCAACAGATTCCTTATTCAAGAAAGAAAAAGTACTTTTCAGACAAATTTCGGTTCATAGGAATCCTGCTGGAGTTAACAAAATACTGCATTTGAGACAAAACTGTGCATTTGGAATGTATGTTATGTTTTCCCCTCTTGAATGAATGGGATTTTTCATTATATAGATTATTATTATTATTATTANTTTTGTGAAGCATGGCTATGCATTTCCTTTTCTTTTTTTTTTCCTCCACTTTGAAAAAAAGGAAAATCCTTTGATTCTGGCATGCAAATAATACTCTTTTTGCATGCCCACAGATGCTACTGTCCTAATTTCTGTGTCCTGGACCATCCAGTGAGTTTAAAGTTTAGCTCATTTCTCAATTCATTTGTGTGATACAAATTGATCATGATTACATTACAGTAATTATTCACAGATTTACTAGAAACATGCCCATAATTGTCATGCTGTCTGTAGAAACTAAATGGACAAATAGAGTATTTAAATAAAATCCTAAATAAATCAAACCTAGAGTAGATGAGTTCATGGGATTAAACCTATCATGGAATTCGCCAGACCAAATATCCACCTTGAACTACCTGTATGGACTCCTTCTGCAGTCACTCTTCAATGTATTTCACTCTAAGGCAAATATTTAGAAGTCAATGAGAACAGTATTTTAAAAGTGCATTTCTACTGACTATGTAAATAGTATAATATTATTATTATTATTATTATTATTATTATTATTATTATTATTATTATTATTATTATTAAACTGGCACTGATGTTTTGTGTAGAAGCTTGTAAACAACTTTTAATCAAAACCAAAGAATTTTTTTTTTTATTCCCGTACTCTTTATTTGACGGTACAACTGAGGGGCCTGATGTCCCAGCTTTTTCTATAACCTGGGTTTCCTGTCAAGCTGCTTTTGCTTTAGGATACCTTTAGCTGAGCTGTCATTGTATATCACAAAAAGCACAGAAAAACAATTCAGCAGCAAAAGTGTCATTTGCTTTGGGAATCCTAGTCCATGAACAGTGATAGTAGCATGAAGACACAACACCCACAAATTTTAGAGTACTGAAATTTTGAAATTTTAAAAAATGGTACATACCTATCCTCCTTTCTCCCACAACCCAACATTACCAGCAGCTACTTTCACTTTGTTTTTTTTAGGGAAGGGGAAGGGAGTCTTCTTCTGTATAAAAAGATAGAAATTTTTGAAAATAAGATGCTTTTTGTGAGAATTACTAGTCAGTTGAGAATCAAAACTGTTTAATGGAAAACATTCAGTGAATTATACTCTAAAGACCTTAATGATTAAACGATAGAATTGTGCCCTTGTGTGAAGTTTTCCTTAAAATGATACTCTAGAAATCCTGAAGGAGGATCAAAGTCTTAGCATTTTAGTATCTTCAAACAGAGTTTTAGCTGAGCAAGAAGTGAAGGCTTGGAATATTTATCACTTTCTAACATCATGTTCAAAAAAATAAAAAGTAAACAATTTAATAGGTGTCAAATTTATGCAGAAATCATGGATATATTGCAGGAAAACTCTTATTTTCTTTTACTTCTTTATTTTAACTGAAGAATCAAAGTACAAAGTAAATTAACTCTATTTGCATAAAATCACGAATGTAAGTAGATCTTGGCATACATTAATGGATGTATTTTTAATTCTGTAGGTATACTCAAAATGTTGTTTTCTGCCTTCTAATGCTCAGTACGTTCCTGTTTTGTGCAAAGGGGCAAAGGGAAACTCTCCTGTGTTTAATTTAACACCAGCAAATGTTGACATTAACTGGAAAACCCGTTGCATACATGATGATCTCACTTTCTGATTGAAACTGGATACAGATCAAAAGAAGAAAAAAAAACCACCTCAGCCAATCTTTATCCATGTTTAAATCTGATGATTCTAATTCCCTGTATAATACAGACTGAAGTAGCTTTTATCACTGAATAAAACTGTTTATCAATATAGAGCATAAGACACGATCATCCAGATCCTCAAATCCAGCCCACTGCACCATCTGAGGCAGATTGCAGGGCCTCTTCAGACTTTATAAATTAGGTCCTGATTAAGGTACTGCAAACTGAAAGTAAACAGCAACAGGAACTACTTTTGAAAATACTGTACTCAAAAGGCAGATTATCAAGTTTGTCCAATGGTTCTGAAGTCTCTTATCTCTTCTTGAGATACTCTTGCTTGATGTGTCCTCAAATAATGGTCTTTCACAGCGACATTACAGTATTTTTTTGTTGGACTGTAGTTCAAGAATTCATCTTATATACATTCTGAATGATAACATGCTCAAATATTCATCTTGATCAGATTTTGGATTTGATTGCTTTTGCATTGTATATGAGTGATGTGTTGATACTTAACCGTTCTGATAAATTTTATATTTTTATATATTTAAGGTCATGACTGATTTATTTCTCTAACTTCTTCTAACCAGCTCTTCTACATTAAAACAAAATAAACCAGAACACAAACAAGCAAAAAGCCCTGAAAACTACACACATATTTTGCAAAATTTTAACACAGTTAATCTATGAAACAACTAAAAGTCCTAAAACTGTGTTTTACAATATCTTTAAGCATTGCAAGACTGATATGAAAAATGTTATCCAAAAAATGTCAGCTTCAATTTTCTCTTCAAAATGTCATTATTTCAAAACTTAGAAAAATTTAACACTCCAATGATTTAGTTTTGTTTATTTTTACTTTTTTTTGAAACAGGGGGAAGGGTATATATTTTCATGTGGCCATTTGAAGATGTGTGATTACATGTTCAGTTTTGTGATAATTTCAAATGGAAAAAAATTTTCAAATCTCAGCTTTCAAATGCTTCACTTTTGCTATTTCAAAACTACACCTTTCTAATTTCCTGAAAGTGCTCTCATTCCTTTCTGTTCAAACACTCTTTGCCATACTCATTCAAATGCATGAGATGTGTATACTACTCTTTTCTTTGTATGCAAAGACATACTTCAGGGTGGTCATTGGCTTATGCATCTTGTCTCATAGTCAGCTGTTCAAGTGGATCAGGAGTTGGGTCTGGTAGAGTCAGAAGGTGTATTTTAATACTGAAACAAAGGATTCTGGTGTAGTCTGGAAAAGTAAGAGCAGCTTTCAAGGGACCACAATGCCCTGCACACAGATGCTATGAATCTGCGAGCCTGCTATAAGAAATTTTTTCTGTACAAACACCAATTTTTTTTAACAGAGTTTTTTTTTTTTTCCTCGGAGGAATCTAGGTTCCCATATTTTGTCCCAGCCAGGGCAGAACATAATCAGAGCTTGTTTAAAATGTGTGGTTTTCTGTGTGGTGCTGCCCTCTACTGATTTCCTTGCTAATTAACGGAAAGACTTAACTACTACTGCGAGGAAAGGTAATATCCTTCATGTCAAGAAGGATAAGACTCAGTTTTTTGAATGACCCCCCAAAAAAAAAAAAAAAAAGAAAAAAGAGATGGGCCATTATTTCCTGCTTTTGATTTTTATAATAGTTGGATGTACTAGGTGTAAAGAGAAATTTATCAGTCTGAATCAGTCTGTATCTACTGAACATTATGGTAAACATCTAGTTTGATTTCTTCTAAGAGAAGCAAAGATCTTTAACCTGAAACTAGAGAGAAAAATTTTACTGGGTTTTGTTCTAAGTAACTGATCAAAATTATATATGCAAACTCTCTTGCTTTACTTCTGCTTCCTCCATTTACTCAGTACAACTGTCAACTTATTGTTCTTGTCAAACAATGGAAAATGGTTTCTTCCCAGTTGCATTGGAAACTTCTTTTAAGAGAAGGTATTCATTTATTAAACATTTTAATGCCCAAATTGTGGAGAACCTGCATTCTTTCCCCACTTTGCAAATCAGAGGTTCTGAATGGAGGCAATAGATGTTTTTTTATTTTTATGGTTTGAGAGATCTGTGGTGGTAGCCTAGAAGCATTACAGTCTCTCCTTGCAGTAAGGACTCTGATACCAGAATCCTACAACAGTTCCAGGTAAATGAATTATCTCTCTATGAAAGACATTATTCTCCTGAGCATATTAGCAACTGGAAAAATGTATCTTTTAAAGTCCTTTTGAATGTAAAATATTCTATTTAGATTCTTCAGGTGCACTGTGAAATAAGCCCTGCTGGGATCAATAGCAGGGATTTGTTAGCAATGATGCCAATTTAAATGTTTCTATAGCAATTGCCATGGCAATGTTTTTAATTAGTGTAGCGCAGTCACTCACAAGCATGACATGAAGAAAGGCTAACCTTCGGCAACTTGATAATGTATCCCACATTAGTTTGTTTCATTTGTTAATAGTGAAGTAAAATTCTGTTCTGAAAGAAAAAGGCTGTAGTGCTCGTATATAGCTAAAAATAGCAGTTTACTGCAGCAGCAGTGCTTCATATTGCGCTCACCAATCTTTAAATAGGAAGGATGCAATTGATGTTCAGGATGATCCAAACAATCTGTAAAACTAAAATATGTATTTTAACAGGATATAGCAAGTATAAATCTTGTGTAGCCTGCCTGCATGGAATTGGTCTCATTGACTTTGGCTGCGTTTCTTTTGAAAATAAAATACCTGAATGTAGCTTTAATCTACCTAGCCTGAATATTAAAAGCAGTGAAGATGTAGCAACAAAAGGCTGTGCTATAAACTGCACACTGCCGCTCATAACACCAAGACTTAGCTAGAGGCTAGGTCTGTGCCTCTGTAGGTTGACTTTTATTACTCCCCTAACTAATTAAAGATAGCCCAGGTATGCATACACATGCTTACCTCTGACTGCAGCACTCAAATATTCTCTGAGTGCAGTCATCCTACAAACATGAACATAGACTGTGGATGTATCATTGATGGCTGACTTCCAAAAAGCAAGCTCCTTTTGTTTTCATTTTCCTAACTTTTTTCCTTCCCTCTTCCCTCTTCATAGGTAAAGATGGGGTTGGGGGTAGCATTGAAAAGATGAAAAGAAAACAACCAATGTGCACCTTGACTGACCTCCCGTGCTGAACCTGGGAGAATCAAGAAAGGTTTTTTCATTTATTTCTATGACAGATGAACTAGCTTTTGAGGGATCCCCAAAACTTAAGGTTCAGATTTTTGACTGATGAACACCCATTCTTTGAGTACAACTACTCAGATCCCATTCAGGCACAGAAACATGGGCCACACTTAAAAATAAGCACTCCCCCACTCAGCAGCTCATGCTTCAAACCTTTTAGAATAGATTTTCAGAATTGCTTTTTGGGGGTTGCCGATCTGTTCAGCAGTGTATGCAGTGGAGATAAACTCATCTGAAAATTTTACCAAGAAAGAGCTGAAGGCAGTTCTTTATGTCTGGGATACCAGTTCAGGTTCCCTTAGCTACATGAGTCAAGGAGTCACACAAATATAAATAAAGTTTTAGAGAATGTGAACTAATAGCAATTTGTTTTGGAATGTCAGTTGTGTTAATGTCTTTAGGCAAACGAACCTACGATTTGTAGGTGCATTATAAGAAACATTTATCTTGCTGTGACAAGAGACAGTTAGCATTTATTTTACAGTTCTGCCAGCCTCTTGGGCACATACATTGGAGACACTGGTCCAAATTCAACACAATATGGCTTGAGTCACCCTCTCTATAGGACTCACAGTGACTAACGCCAGTCCCCCAGGTGGGTAGATCTGGCAAGGGAACGTATTGATTCATGTTTGGACAATCCCCACTGGCAAAGACTTGTGCAGAGACACAGCTGTGATTTAAAGCAACTGTCCCTGGGCAACGAAAATACCATCTGCCCTTCTCTGGAGCAAGTCTCTTCCAAAGTGCAGATGAAACTTTTTCCGGACTCTTTCTCCCCAAACCATTCTCCCTCCATCTACTGAATGAAGGCTGCAGCACTTACAATCCATCCTGTATAAGGGTCTCTCATTTGTTAGCCATGGTATTCAATGAAGCTAAAAAGAGACTTTTAAAATATCTGCTCCTGAGACAGCAGGTCACTGGATTACAAAAGCAAAATGTGCATTTTCACATTAAAAAAAAATAGAAGACCCTTTTTCTCCAATAATGAACCTTTTTACAGGACGTGGTTTTCATCAGCATGAGGGGAACTAGGATATATAACACTTGTAAACCCTTAACGCAAGGCCTTTTGAAGATATTTCTTTGATCTTTAGTATTGATTTTTCTCCACAGGGAACACATTTCACTCTTATCATATAATGAAGCTGCATTATAAGTTTTTATACCACACCTTATTTACAAATGCAACACATTCATCACATTCATGGTTTTTAAAGAATAGCCTTCAGAGACAGGACAAAAAATAAATGCTGTTATCAAAGCAAAATTCTTCTCTTTGCTTCCCCTTTAAGATTTTCTCAAGTTCTGTCACTCATAAACTGTTTGGCTGTACTTTGATATTGATACCCTGCAATATTTAAGGCACTTTTTGTCTGTTTTTTTTTTTTTTTTTTGTTGGTGTTTTTGTTGTTGTTGCTGTTGGGGTTTTGTGGTTTGATTTTTTTTTTTTTTTTCATAAACAGCATAGCCCTCTATCTGCCTGATACAAATCAAATCAGTATCTGGAGTTGTAGGCCCCTATTTTTCAGACACATCAATTCTCATCTGTCTCTCTGCATGAAGCAGTTGAAATTCACCTATGGCAGCACTGCTAATGACAGGACATACTTACCAGTTCTGATAACTGGGACTACGTGCTTTCACCAAATGCCACTTTTTTGCTGCATTGTGCAGCAGTCCACTCTGGTCACACAGCTAGATCCTAACAAAGCAGTCTGAGAATCCATGCCAGATGCCTCCTACTTCTGCATATCTCCTGAGCATAGCATGTACCAGGATGACAACTCGCTAAACTTTCTGAGTCTACGCTTTTATAATGGCCCAAGNTCCTAACAAAGCAGTCTGAGAATCCATGCCAGATGCCTCCTACTTCTGCATATCTCCTGAGCATAGCATGTACCAGGATGACAACTCGCTAAACTTTCTGAGTCTACGCTCAGGTTGTTACAAGCCAGAATTTCTCAGAAGGAAGACATCTTCAAGCTAGTATTTCCCAGATTTTTAAAAACCATTAATGCCTCCCATCCTCCTTTTTTTGGCTTGTGTACGTCTGAGTTGTTAGAAATCTTGTTCCTATAGAAAAGGTTTGTGAAAATCAGACTTAATTACTGCCTGCAAGGCAATATACATTCACTTCTCTGGACTGGAAAAACTCAGTTGCTGACCAATTAAAGGTAGTTAGCAGATTTGGACTGGTAATTGCAGCCCGTTGTTGCTGCTTCCTTCCCAAAGGAACTGAGCAGCTGCTGAATGCTGTCATTTATCAGAGCTCAACCCCCTTTATGGCCTTCTGCTGTTTCCAAGGGGATCACAAAATCAAGAAAAGTCTCATCCTCAGAGCTGAGCAGGTCCCTTACGAGCACGGGAATTTGTGCACAGAAATAGTGCATAGATTTAACATAATTTTTTGCTATTTGTTATTTCAGTTAATCCTAAAGGAGACTGATGCAGCTGAGGCTTCAGCCTTTATGTCCGTAATAAACACCCTAAAATACCTACAAGTGGTCATTCTACCACTTACAGGAGTAATATAGATCTCAGAAATATAAAGTACAATGACTTTCCTTTTTCTTGTTTCTAGGTCTGGATGTCTTCCTTAAAACCAAAAAACACCACCACCACTCCCAAACAACCAAAAAAGCCTTTCATTTGTGTCTCATTTGACTTCATTAATGAAAGACAAATGCAAAATATGAAGAATTTAGAAATAAAGTATTGCTTATTCTGTTTGTATCCTGATAGTCCAAGATGAGGATGTCTTCAACAAGCTGAAATCCACGATAGTGTACAGCATGGAGAAGCATATAATGATTTTTCTCCTGTGTGTTTTCTTGGTCTCCAAATATTAGGTATTTAGTAATCCCCAACAGATTCTCTTTGTCATGACTTTCTCCACTTCTGCTTTGAAACCACGTAAGCTTCTGGGAGCCAGAACATTCTGCAAGGAGACTTACAGTTTAACAATCTTGTGAAAAGAATGAACTCTTTTTGGTTTTGAACATAGTAACTGACAACTTCATTAGACAACTAGTACTGTCATTGAAAGCCACAGCAAATAGTCATTCCCTCTTCACTCTCTTTGTCACTGATGAATGTGCAGACTTAAATCAACTTTTCCTTCAGTTGTCTCTTTTCCTAGATAAAAAGTTCTGGGACTGCCTGCTTAACCATTCCTTGTCTGCAAGCTGTGCCATACTTTTGATTGCACCTGTAGCCCTCCTCTGAATCTCTTCTATCTTTTTGGTGTATCATTTGAGATTGGCGATCATAATTTGTTGCAGTATTCAAGCTGCAGGAGCCTCACGCATACATAGACAGCAGCTTAATTGCATTCTCTACTTAATTTTATCATGATACATGGCATTTGCTTTTTTTGACTGCTGCAGAGCTCTGGGTTAATGTTTTCCTGTTATTACCTATAGTTACATTACAGTATTATTCCCCAATGGCAACAGTCAGACTTTATTATTTTAAAGGTAAAGTCTGGAGTTTACAATATGTGTGAGTTTACATAATTTCATAACAATTTCACCATCCATCATTTTGGTGTCTCCTCACTCTATTGCATAGACTACAAATGTCTATCGCAAACTACTATAGTTATTAAATCATTGTAAGGAAGAGACTGGATGGCATGGCAAGGCTCAAATCCATGTGACTAAACTCTCTTCTTCTCTCCCCAACCTCTCTCCAAAGCAGATTTGCCATGTCCTTATCACCCTGGGCTTGGTCCTCAAACACTGACAGGAATTTTCTGGGAGAGCGCCAGTTGGTACAGGCTAAACTGATGTTAGGGACTGTAATAACAGTGAAATGGTATGGACAATTACATTGCGAAAGCCAGTTTCCTTGCCAGGTGAAGTATATTAGCATAATCATAGTCATAAGATCCTTTTGTGAGCTTTTGCAAAGGTCCCTTGGCTTTATTATGCTGCTATGTCACTTGTGAAGTTTTTCACCTTGATACTCAAACCCATTTTCAGTTTATTTATGAGTATGTTGAACAGTGCTGGCCCTAGTACAGATCCCTGTGGAACACTACAACAGACCTTATTTCAATGTGAAACCTCATTATTTACTTCTTCCTGCTGGTTCCTGTCATTTAATCAATTACTAATATATGCAGGGACCTTCACTTCTAGCTCGTGGCTGCTTAAGAGCTTTTGGTGGGTGACCCTGTCAAAAGCCTTCTAGAAGCACAACTAGATCATAACAAAGAAATCAAAGCTATCCATATGCTTGAGAACTCTTTCAGAGGACTCGAACAGATCTGTGAGGCAGGACTTCCTTTTCCAAAAACTATACTGACTTTTCCCCAGTAAGTCGTGTATCCAACAATTGTGTTCTCTGTAAGAGTTGCTAACAATTTCACTGATTTGGGCCTCAGACTTTGTCCCTGCAACTTGTACAACTGAAGCTGTTTTTTATAAGTTAGCATCGCATTTGACACCTTGAAACCCCCAAGTATCAAGGAAGTTGAAGTGAAAAGTTAAAGAAAATAATGAATATTTCAGCAGTTTCATCACTGAGACTTTTAAGATTCCTGATAGTATGTGTGAAATCGCTGTCATTTTCTATGACTTGAAATCCCACTCTACTGAAACTAGATCTTCTGATGAGTCCCTAGTTAAATCAATAAAAAAACAGTAAAACAATCTAGCATTTAATCCCTAAGGGTTTATAAATCTTTCTGTTTTCTCTGGAAAACTGTGACAAATGAGCCACAGAACTGAGTAGTCACAAACATAGCACTGATGGTAAAGTTTTTTATGGAACTTCCCAAACAAGTTTTCAGTTTTTAATTATAGCAGTTTGTTAAAATCAAGATGTTTCGCCAGCCTCTGATGAAATGACAGAAAGGGTATCACACAGACACACGGCACTGGATGTTGAGTGTATACAGCATATATGCTGTTTTAGTGGAACCCCTTTCTGCTCTCTGTTTCCCGAGGGTTTATATTCTCTCCCAAGAGCTAGTAGCCTAGGTGTGGTCAGTCAAACTCCCTCTGGTGCTTGACAGTCCTGCAGAGAAGCGCACCAAGAACTCAGATCAGTAGCTCAGAGTTTGGCTTCCATCTTCAATTTCGTACTGAAAATTTGACCACGTCAAATTTTAAAGCCCTCTGGGGAAAGAAACCCTCTAAAAAGTAATCTTTTTGTCTCTCCTTTTGAGGTTTCAAGATTTCCTATAGTATTTCCTGAATTTGCCCTCCTCAAATTTCTACTGTTAGTGCAGACTTTATATGTGGCTTATTTTTACTACCATGATAGGCAACTTCAGAAGACTTCAGACCCATCTGGAATAGAGTCTAAAGATGGAGAAATATGTCATCTGCATATGCATTTAATCATTTAATCGTGCTCTGATAAGACTGCAGTTGTTATTGCTGATATCAAACATTTTACTATTTGGTCCCTTTGTTTCTAGCAACCACAGACAGAAATAACTAATCTATTTCTCTTAAGATACCAGTTAGCTTTCAAATGACATGTGATTTATTTCCTTTAGTAAAATCTGAACCAGACTTCAGAGTTTAATAGTCCATATCTCAGTATGAATCCCCAGAGCATGCAGATTTTCATGTGATTTATTTGGATTAATTGAAAACGCACATAGTAACTTTCAGATAGTGTTCCAGAATTACCCCCTATATTTTCATGCCCTTTTCATTAAAACTCAGTAAGAAGCAAAAGATTTAACTGCATGAAACCATGTATATGGTTCCAGTTTCAGAGTGAAAAAAGAGCAGAAATATGTCTGAAAAAACTTGATATAACAAAGCATTTGCTTTATGTTGTCTGCTCTTGTATTTTTTGTCTAGTTTTGCATGAAATGGCAGTGCATAGTCAAGCTTTAAAACCTTCTCACATCAACTCAAATGCCTGTGACTGTGTCCCTTCCTTCTCGCATTCCTGAAAGATGATAGAAAAGAATGTATGAGGGACCATAGCTGTGTTTGAGGTCCATACTGCTAAAACAAAATACCTGACTTCATAGAAAGCACATTAACTCAATCACATAACAGGAAAAAATAAAGTGTATGGTTAATCCATACAAAGGGATGTGTATGTCAGTCATTTTTTGTTTCTGTCTTTTCTTGGTTTATGTAGGAATACATTTTACATGAAACAAAATTATACTTCCTAAAAGTGAGTTTCTTCCCTCTTTATATCTTTGTGATTCTGCAACAATTATTACAGCCAAATTGCAGTGCACTTTTTAGTCGTATGGCTGGGGGTACACAGTATCAGTTAGTGAAACAGTTTAATTACTACTTTTAATTAAGCATGCTAAATTGCCCTTTTTTCCTAACTCTGAAGAACTGTCATTATATGAACTACACACAGGCAGTCCTTCATGGTAAAGAATCTACTTTCATCTAAATCTTGTTACTACAGTGTTGACTTTAAAATAAACATTTTATAGTAACAATTACTAATAAATAGAGTGAATAATAATGATCCATCATAGACAAATGTAATTGTCAGATTGCAATTCTGGATGCTGTGAAGGGAAAATGTGCTGCAATGATATCGGTAAGATAGGCATCGTGATATAACAATTCTAAGTTAGTTGATGAAAATCCAACTAATTTTTTAATTGTATAGCCCAACATCTTAATGAATGTTGAGAAATGGCTATTTTTAGTAATAGAAAGTGCTAAACAAAGCCTGTAGAACAATTCCTTTATATATACCTGCCTAATATCCATATTTTATATGAAGGTAGTAACAAAGCAATAGGAAGGATTTTTGAATGAAATAAAGTCTGTCTTCTAGCTGACACAGCTGAAGTCATTGAATAGTGCTAGTGAATTTTTAATGAACAATTTTTTGCCAAAAATTTTATTTCTAGTTGTCTCACAGTAGCATACATGGAGACATGGGGAAAATCGAACCTGTTGTGTAATGTGAAATTATGCCTGGATATTAATGTAGAAGAATGGTGATAAGCCTCCAATACTTGGGAAAGCAAAATAAAAATTCAGAATTAAATATAACTATGTATATAAAGCCAACATTGTTTGATTACTAGTCTTTTTAGGAAAAAATATTAAACCATAGGAGTTCAGGCTCTGTCAGGATTCACTATTTTGTGTCCGTTGATGCCTTTAAACATTTTTACTCTTTCTTCACCTTTCCCATCTAATAAAACAACTTTTATTTTACAGGAATTGGGGTTTTTTCTTCTAAAAATGTTATATATCTTTTAATTCTTCAAGGGTATGTTCAAAAATTTCCTGAAGCCCATGCATATAAGTCAGTGAACTTTCAACTAGGTCACAAATATGCTAAAGATTTTAAAACAGCAACCCGAATGATAGTTTATTTTATTTTTCATTCACAGTTCCTAATGAAGTAATAGTAGTGTAGGAACAAAATTCATTCCTTTCTGGTCACTTGTCCAGAGACTAAGTTAGCTTAAGTGCTTCCCATCAATCTTCTGTTTATTGTTCTCCTACATTTTGTATTAACAGCACTGCTAAAATAAAGAGCAATCCATGAGAGAATTTTATGTTCTAGTGTTTATAAGTACTTGATAGACTAATGTTTAGTGTATTTCAAAAATATTCTAGCTACAGCCCTAGCTGGGGAATGCATGTCTATTTCTATAGAATGTAGAGATCTGCAATATAATTGCATTTTGCAAGAAACTCTAGAAAAAGCTTGTTTTTATTGGCTGCATTTATCACAGTTAAGCAGGATCTGGGGGAAAAACAGAGACACTTGTGTTATTTTTTTGGTGTTAAGGACATGATGAGTTTTCTTATTATTGAATTCTAGATATGTGCTATCCAAAAGAGGGAGCCATAACATTATACTATATCTTTTCACTTTATGAGACAGTGAAACGGCATACATTCTTTTATTCCTTTTTCTTAATTGTACTTGAAGATGATGTTTGCTCAGAGTTTTTTTGGTTTTATATGAATAAGAAATACAGTTCAGAACTAGATAATACATGATGATAATCTTATTGGAGCTGATTGAAATGGTTATACTAAAGTCAAATAGGTTCAAACAAGAGAAAAACATCATGTTATAAAAAAAAAAGTCAGATTATTTTCTCTAGTTCTTGATTCCTCCACATGCTTTTTTACCAATTTTGAGCAAAGAGTTTAATCTCTCTGTACTCACTTCCCACCTTATGAAATGGAAATATATATGTAACTATCAAAGAAGAGTGCTTAATGTATTTACTAAACATACTTTAATTTTTCATCTCTGTAATAAGTGAGATCGACATAAAATACCGCTCTTAATAACTGATGAGATGTCCAGTTGTGTGAAACCTTTGCTTGGAGGAATGCAGGACTCATAAAGGCATTACCCATATTTTAGAAAGCATGGACTGGACTGCCTTCATATCTGAAAGGTCAGTGTACTAGGATGTATCTGAAGGAGTAGAATAGAAAAGCAGAGTGATCAATAATACATGCTTTACTTTCTTAATATCTTCAGGACACTCTTTTTGCCTCTTTCTGATAGTTCTATGTACCACATGGGGAGTCCAGCACACCCCAGTAAGCCTGTGTGAAGAGGGACTTTTCGTACTTCTGGCATCAAAAAAGCATTGATAGTTGTTTAATCCCTTTCTAATATTTTTGAACTGAAGTATAGGTTCGATTTGCCTGTTGCTTTACAAAAAACTCTCTTGCTGGTTTGGCTATGACCATATCTCATTATTTGGTAGCGAAGTAATTGGCAGAAAGTAATGTTAATTCTGATATTATAGACCTTTTTGGTAAACAAGAAAAGAAAGGCCAAGTTAAAACCCTAGAGATGCAAGTCCAAATATGAATTCTGTGGTTGAAAACATGTATGCTCAAATATATATGAAAATATACATGAAAGTTATGTGAAAATATATGTTAAACCTTGTATAGGATGTGATTTTTTTAAATTGTTTCTAATATTTTTCTTTCTTATTCCTAATTAAAATTAAACATGACAGCCTACATACGCTATATAATCTAAACCATTATTTTTATTTTTTTTTTAAGTGAAATGAATGCTGAGTAAATAAGAGGAAGGTAAGTGTAGGTAAGGGAAAGAGCAAGTGTACCGAGGAGGAGAGGAAATAGGAAGAAAGAGAGGGTACCAGCACTTGAGAACAAAAAAACCTGCAGGAAAGGAGGATGAGTGTCCTTCAGAGAAGTGTATAAAGTTAAATGTGAGCATTTCAATCATAGCATATATTTGTTAGATAAAGTTTGGCTGTTCATTAGAATCACTGTTTTTAGTTACTCAGTTCAAGAAACAGGGATCTGACTTTTTCAGAGCTGCTGAGTACAGCTGCCTCTGCTACTTTTTGTGGAACTGCAAAGATACGCATACCTGGCAATAAGCATCATTCATAGAGATCAGTATTTACCACAGTGGTATCTGAAGTCACCTAACAGTTTCTACTGCGATATAATATATGGATAAGTTTTAGGAAAACTTCTATGTTATATGGGTTATGATAAATTTTAAGAGTGACTCCACTGCAAAATAGACAAGTAGGACTACAGATTTTTTTGTGAAAAGCAATCAACTGAATAAAGCACGACAGAATAAACATTCACCCTTAAAATAGTTTAGCTGAACAAAGCACCTGGGCAATTTCTTCTTCATTCTGAAATTCTTTAGATAGTTTTTGCTTATCACATATCTCTTTATTACATAAGGTCAACCCAGCATATGATGCTCCTTGTTGGAACAGCTTGTGACTTCCTCTCCCAATAATTTGCTCCAACAATACATTTGAACTCAAAAAAAGAGAAGATTGTTTACAGCTATTTATGTTCAAAAACTTAGTATTATTTGGTAAGAGTTGTTCACTTTTCGTAATGTACTCTCATTACCAGTATTTTCCAAATTTCCTGTAAAAGAGAACTTCTTTAGTTGGTATGTTTTAAAATTTATGCTTTTCAGTTTTAGTATCAATATTTCATGAGCTTTTATTATATTACCTCACGATATGTAGACAGCGTTGAACTTCATCACTTCTGTTGTGACATGGTATCTTTTAGTAGTTAATATGAAATAATAAAACTACTTTAATTATTGAAGGCCTTGTTATCTAATACAAAATTAAATACTTTATCTCAATTTCCAGATTGAACCCCCTGACCAATTGTGTTGTAATGAAAGTAAGCAATTTTACACAGAAGTTAATTTCATAAAATAATAATAAAAAATGTTATCAGCTGCCATTAAGTCATTATAAAAGTAATTATGAGCTTGAATGTAAACCTGTTTCTTGATCTTTACCTCTTCCTTTTGATCTTGATGAATAAATAAGAAAATATATTTGTTAACACCAGCTTGTGAGTGTTGAAATTATAACAGACAATGCATTGAAAAACATACTACATGTGAAACTCTCCTCATTTCGATGTGAGCCTTGTGAATGTCATTAAAAATAAAAGTGCTTACTCCAGCCATATTCCTACTTTTTGCTTACGCTGTTGGCATTTGAAAATATGTTCACGTTTTCTCCAATTACAGTCACTGAAGTTCTTTCATATGCCATCAGTCTAACTTTGAATACTCCATTACCAATTCAAAAACGTTCATACTGTCAATTTATTGTTTTGTTTTAATCATGTAAGTCCTCTGTCATGCAGTGAATTATGATACATACTTAATTACTGTTTGTTTTTAACACAGGTTGTATCTGCATCTGCACTGAAATAGATGGTCTTAATAAGAATTCAGGTAGTTACTTCATAGTTGGAATTCCCAATTTCTGGTGATTTCTCTATGACACATACAGTTATAATTTTGCTTTTTCTTTCTGAAAGCCAACGTATTCCAGATTTTTCTGATATGTTTATTTCAGTATAACCTTTATTTTGGCATGCATTCAAAGCTTAAGTGCTGTAAGGCACTCTTTATTTCCATTCTCTTTTCCTCCATCAGTTACACAGGACATTATTTCAATAAACGATTAATCTTTGTAAGGGTGGTTGTTTTTTTTCTCTTTCCTGCATGCACTGTATTTGCTCTGCTCAGGTACACATAATATGGTTTGTATTTTTTGCTATTCTAGTCTTGCAGAAAATTTTAGAACTTTCTTCCAAGTCGAGTAAGTCACTAAAAAGATTCTGCCAACTTCAGTGGCTTACAGTTAGGGTTTTGTTGCATTTCTGTAGTTTTTCTCCTTTTTTTCTGACATTAGTCACTTAACGTCTCTGTCTTTTAATGAAACTTTCTTTAATGATATATACTTCTTAATGCCTTCTAAAGCAATGTCTTCTTCATCGTGTGCTACTAATGTATACATTTGATTTTGATTTTTTAAATGAAAAATTTCTTAGCCCTGTGTACTGCATGTTTATATATTGTTCCTGTTATGCAGTATTCAAGTATAACAGTTTATTATGTCTAACAAAAGAATTTATTACTTTTATAAGCAGTGTGTTCACAGTATTCTATTTATCCCATTTTAAGCTATACTGAACTTATATTTCAATCTCATTTTGATAGTTGAACAAGTTATAATTTCCCTTTCTCTCCCAGCCTGTGCAGATAGAAGCCTCTTTACACTGCCTGTATTTTTCTGTAACTTTATCCTCTAATGTATCAGAAATCAGTATTTGTTGGCATTTTTCAATACTGTTTCCTCTGACATTTACCTTGCAAGGAACATGGAGTTATTCCACTTATTTTTTTGAATACTAATGACTTATGCGCAGAAGAAAATAATTTTTTAAAAAATAATTATCCAAATAATTTTTTTTTACATAGTATATGTAAATTGGCTTTGCCATGTAATATTATTTATCTACTCCCATTATATTCACATGCACATTATACAAATGAATGTGGATTCTGCACACATAGCAACCCCTGTGCAGGAGGAAGGGTGTGAAGGGGCTGGAAATAAAAAAGTCCTATCATTTAACATTAGCTCTGATTACACAGCAGTTGGTCATTTCTCCCCTAGTTTGGTTGCTATTGCTCAGCCTGCGGGCTCTGGTGTGGGTCAGGCACTTCAGACATTCCTGAACAAGCTGGTGCTCAGCTGCGTAGCAAATTCTGCCCTTTCTGTCCCTTTGAAGCTCTCGGGTCCTTTGCTCTGCTTATTAATGACCGTGACAGTATTTCCTTCCTTTATAAAAATTGAATCTAAATGTTACCAATGTCCATGGGAATATTCAGCTAGACCATGTTGAGCTTTCCATCAGGACTGTGTGCACTTCTATTGTTTACCTGGAGCTTATACTTAACTGCTTTCATCGAACACTTTCAAGTACTTTATTGTAATTACTGACTGGTAATTGGTAATTTCTGTGGGGCACCACATGAATACCAATTTACTTGGTCTCTAATACAATACTGATCTTCTCTCAGTTCAGTGATAGTGAGATAGAACAATATCATTACAAAGATATTGCATAAGATGCACTAATAATATTTGTATCATCTTCTCAGGTTCTAGTATTTCTTCTTCAAGATTTAATGTCGGTATTTTATGCTGTGCTCAATGAGAAAACCTGTTATTCAAGCTAGTGCATTTTTTTTTACTAAACAGTAACCTATGACTCTGTTTATAATCTCCTATTGTACCAGTAATTTAACAGGACTTCAAATTCAGTAGTAAAATTATTTGATTATTCTCACCTCATCTGAAGTCAAAGACAAAACTTGAACCTAAGCAATGCAGACATATCCATGCAAGTTTCTGAACTGGTTAATAGCTTCGCATTAAAACTAGGATGGTTAAAACTTCTGATTTTTAAAACTACGCTGTCTGTTTCTTCCTGTCTATTCTTCTAACCTTCAGATTTATTAGTGATATCAAAATCACAAATAAGTATGAATAAAAATTTTTCCACTCTCAAGTCCTTTCACAGCCTCTCCCTTTGTGTGCCTCCAGTATTTGCAATATATGAACACAAGGTTACTTAGGCCACACATCTTTTTTTTATAAACCTTGAATCTGTTGAAAATGCAGTAGACAAATATTGTTCTAAGATGTTTCCTTTTTGATTATGATGGTTTACAGAAACTATAAATATTTTCCATCAGGAAAGTGGGATTCTGTACATCAAATTTAAACCTGCTTGTAATTGGCATACGTATTTTTTTATGGGTCTCTTAGAAATAGGCTCCTTAAAAGTCTGTAGACTCACAGGGTGAAAAACACTCACTTAAAACAGTGTATCCCTGGTGAGCTAGGTAGTGTTGTGTTGTTCTATGAGAACTGGGCTCAAGGTCTCTAACTTACAAATGATAAATTGACTTTTACTTAAATAATAGGCAATGTTTTCCATGTTGGGGGAATGTAGAAATGTTATTAATATTTCAATTAGTTAATTATCATAATTTTTTACTAGGCAGTTACTATCAGTGGATATAAATATGATAGAAGAGTATACAACTCGCAGGTGGCCTGATCAATGACTGCCCTAACAGGATGACAAGCTATGGATGTCCAGTGATGTGGGTGCACGTACTTAGGTCCAGTTGGATCCTATGCTTTTGCCCAGTCCCTGACCTTTCCTGAAGGTCTCTTAATGATGGAATACAGACATCAGTGATTGTTAAGACCTTCTGACTCTTTCATTGTTTGAATATTAATAAAGTGTTAATAAAGACAAACACAATGGTGACATTAATTCTTTTGGACAAGAGGTCAGTGGGACTTGGAGCGAGGGGAAGGATCTTTTCCTCCACTTGCTAAACCAGTTTAGTCTCCAGAGCAAAGGGAAAGGACTTTTTCACTGACACATCACCCTATGGTGGAAGGTGCCACCCTCTTTTTCCTTGCTTCCCTCAGAATGAGGACCACTCAGAAACCTCTGTCCCTTTCACTGTCCTCTCTTCAAACCAGCAAATCTGTCTGACCCCACAAAACTCAATAGCCCTCCAGCTCAAACCACAGCAAGGACACAGCAAGGCCAGTTGTTCCAGAAGGCAGTGAGGCCAGACCCTAGGCAAGGCTAAAGTATATGAGAAGAGATAGATGTCGGAAATGTTATGTTACTGCTGTCATTCTGGCAGATAACAATTTTGTAATTAGCATCATGTAAATTAAGATTCTGTTGGGATCTTGAGGTATTCCTGCTCACTAGCAGGTACACTCTATGAAATTATAATGCACCTGACTCTCACTAGTAAGTCAACTCCAACTTTGTAATTATACTTATTTATGCCCATAAATACATATATATACATAACTACAACATATGTATGTTCTTGTGTTTAAATATTGAGGTTTTTTACACTGATTATGTTTAAATTTCTTACACATGTAATTTCATAGAACTGTGGACAATAAACCAAATGAACACTGACAAATACTTCTTATTAAATTCTCAGTGAGACAAACTGCAAGTTTTAACATCTATTTGTAGCATTAATGAATATGGCTGGCAAAGTATTATGATATAACCATTCTCAGACACAACAGTTTAACATACCATATGGTAACATACCATTTCTTGAGGAAAAAAAATAGCTACAATACATGCTGCCTCCAAAGATGAACTTCATTATATTTCAGGGTAAATAACAGTTCTTGATCTTTTGAATGGAATAGGTGTTGCTGTTTGTCACCCACACTTGAGAAAACAATTGCTTTTAAATGGAGGTGATAATTTTGCCCTACGACTACCTTTTTATTTAAATCTTAACATCTACAATTCTCTTTTTTGTAAAAAGGATAAGAAATTTTGGATGCTCTGCAGCAATCCTGAAAGCATCATAGTTCATTCACTGTGCCTTATAATTAAGCACTGCAGACCACCTGGAAAGGAGAGAGAGAACACATCTATATCTTCCTTGTCCTTCCTGTCCTTCAGATACCTGATAGTGGCCATTGGGATGGAAATTTCTGTTTAAAAGGAGCATGGTCACATCATTTGACCTGACAATTATCAGGATAAACCTAAACTTCAGAAGGAATTAAGAAAAGCAGAAACAAGAAGTTAACTTTGTATTTGCATTGTAAAGGGACATTTAAATGAAACTTATCAGAGGTATTGCTTTGTCTACTGTGGGGCTGATCATTTCGATGACCATGCAGTAAGGCTGAAGATATTCTGAAAACAGCATTGTAGCAACAAGATTCCAGGTTTCCTGAATCTTCGCCCCTTGAGGTGAGAAACAGGGAGACAAGCTGAAAACCTCATTTTGAAATAGTCACTTAAATTTTCTGAAGGCAGGAATTTTGTCAATACATGTAATCAGGTAGAAATTGTATAGGTACTAGAGTAAATACAGGTGCTCCGCTGAAAGTAATCAGTCAAACTGTATAATCGTATTAAGGTGGTTTAGTCATCAGTTCCTCTTTCAGGAAATTCTTGCCTCAATACAAAGTTATTGAATGAAGCCAAAACTGTTCCCTGAAAATCTTGAAAGAATAAACTGAGGCTGACTGGTTGGTGGACCCTGGGAACTACCAGCCAGTCAGCTTCACCTATGTGTCTGGTACCACCATGGAAGAGATTCTCCTGGAAGACATGTTAAAATATATGGTGGGCAGGGAGGTGATCAGGGACAGCCAACATGGCTTCACCAAGGGCAAATCATGCCTGACCAAACTGGTGGCCTTCTATGATGGACTGACTGCATCAGTGGACAAGGACTTACAGATGTCATCTACATGGACTTCTGTAAGGCTTTTGATATGATCCCCCCCAACATTCTTGCTACTAAACTGGAGAGATACAGGTTTGATTGTTGAACTGTTAGATGGATAAGGAATTGGCTGAATGGCTGTGTCCAAAAAGTTTCAGTCATGGCTCAATATACAAGTGGAAACCAGTAATGAGGAGCGTCCCTCAAGGGTCTGTACTGGGACCAGTACTGTTTAATGCCTTCATTAAGAACCTAGACAGTGGAATTCAGTGCACCCTTAGCAAGTTTGCACATGATGCCAAGCTGAATGGTGCAGCTGATACACTAGTGGGAAGGGATGCCATCCAGAGGGACCTTGACAGGCCTGAGGAGTGGGCCTGTGTGAGGGGCAAGGTCCTGCACCTGGGCTGGGCTAATTCCCAGTATCACTACAGACTGGGGGATGAAAGGATTGAGAGCAGCCCTATGCAGAAGAACTTAGGAATACTGGGGGATGAAAAATTGGACATGAGCCAGCAACTTTAAACTGAAAGAGGGCAGATTTAGATTGGACACAGGGAAGAAATATTTTACAGTGAAGGTGGTGAGACACTGGAACAGGTTGCCCAGATAAGTTGTAAATGCTCCACCATTGCAGTGTTCAAGGTCAGGTTGGACAGGTCTTTGAGCAACCTTATCTAGTGAAAGATATCCTGGCCCATGGCGGAGGGGTTGGACCAGATGATCCTTAAAGGTTCCTTCTGACCCAAACCGTTCTATGATTCTATGATTCTGGATTGATGGGGTAGGCAGAGCAGCTTTTTTTGCTGTGTTTTCCTCTGATATTTACTGGTCTGGGTCTGCTGTTAAAGAATCGAAACTTGAAATGGCCTTCAAAGCTCTCCTCAACTCAGATCACATAAGCATCTTACCTTACCTGATATTGGCTAGAACATATACCACTGCAGACCTTCCAATGCAAGTACATGCATGGCTTTCATGACATCGATGCTGTGCACATTAAAAAAAAATAAATTCATGTATCTATATTGATATCATTATAGATATAAAGATGAAGATAGAGATACATTTACATAGATATATCTAGATCTTTTTATCTCTGTCTCATCTCTATCTCTAAAATTATATCAATATCGATACAGATATAGATACATGTATGCACATATATACGTGCGTGTGTTTTCACCACAAACAATGAAATTTCGGGATTTTTTTATTGCCTACTAAACTCACAGGCTGACTAGCATGAAATTTAATTAGTGCTAATCAACTTGAGGTGAAGGAAGCAGAAAACTAATGTGACTAATTTATTTTCCGTTCTACAGCAACGTCCCACTATTTATGTTCCTTAAAATCATAGGGGTTTTTTTAAGATTTCAGCTTTCAGTTTGTACAAATTAATGATTCTGATTCTGTTTGCATAGAAAGGATATAGACAAGCTACAACATTCATTTTGGTTCCATTTGTATTGTAGCTGCCCACAGTACTGTATTTAAAACGAACTCAAAACAAATAATCCAGAATATTATGCTGGTTTACACAAACCTTTATGCTGCTTCAGCTTTGTGAATCCAATCTTGAAGTTTTGGAGAGGAAGCCAGCCTGCCTTCTTCCCTTCCCTTCCCTTCCCT
>VYXH01001516.1:0-12921 GCA_013397275.1 Burhinus bistriatus | reverse complement strand
TTCCTTCCTTCCTTCCTTCCTTCCTTCCTTCCTTCCTTCCTCCCTCCCTCCCTCCCTCCCTCCCTTTCCTTCCTTCTCCAGAGAACTAGTGATTCCTTCTACCCGGTTGGCAGGTTTTCTTCTTGTGGCTCTAGGCATGTCCTTTAACAAGTACATCAGGTTACTCAATGTGTGTTTCTGCCCTGGCTTTGTATTGTTTGGGACCCCCAAGTGTAGGTCTTAGGAAAGTTCCCAGTGACATACACAGCACATAGCTACTGTTTCAAACTACCTGCACTTTCAGAAAAATATAACTTAAATAGTTATCCTGACTTTATACAATTTTTTGCCAGTTAAAAAGTAGTGAAATTATTTTTTAGTAGAAGCTGAGATCCTCTTTATGTCATGAGACCAGAAACTTTAATCCTATGCTGGTTAATCCTTAAAATCCATTTTAGTTCTCTTCGACACTCAAGCTGTGAATATATGCTACTCTTAGTGTGTTACACATACAGATCTGTACACAAGCTACACAAGAACTATCTGGTCTCACATGCAATTGTTAGGAAATTTTCAGATGTATGTTTTCCTTGAACTTGCCATTACTGAGTACATCTCTTCAGTAATCAAAGGCAACTCTGGTCCTGTGTCTGTGTACAGCAGTGCAGTTCAGTATTTAATCAAACAAATGCTTAGTAAACATGATACTTGAAGTAGTTTAAAAAATCCATCTATTCTACCTATCCTGAATGTGCAACACTAGGTACATTCCTAAACCATTATCTATTAGATTCAACCTTTTCAGATCTATGTCAGACTGCATGAATATGCATCTTTTATTTTGGTGGTTTTTTTTTTTTTTTTTTTTTTCCCCCAAAAACAGCAATCTATGGTGCAGTCTAGCCACTTCCTAATTTACTCCCCTTTTTTAATTCCTTAGTGCTTTTTTTCCCCTTTCCTTAATGAAAGCTTCAGGGAACGGTTCTCAACCAATAGTTTATTTGGCCACTTGTAGCTGAGAACAGCTGTACTAACTTTTTGGAGACTTTATTCTCTTTAATTGCCTTAAAAAGTAGTTAGAAGTACATTAAACACATGACATATTTTTCTGTTTTGAAAGTCCTGTTGTTTGCCGCAGGGATGGTTTGCCATCATGAGTGAGGATTTTTCAGTAGGACTGTGACTGGAAGAGGAGGCAGCACCAGAACCTTGGATTTTATTAATATGTGACAAAAGCTATTAGAACATTACAAAACCTTTATTTGAAGTGATATGTGAGTTCTCAGCCTTGATACTAGTACTAGTACTACTACTACTGCTGCTGCTGCTACTACTGCTACTGCTACTAGGCAAAGAACATTATCTTCAGTATTGTAGATAAAGAAGTTCTGCCTCCATGAAGGAAGATGAAGAGATTAATTAATTTTCTTTAGAATGCAAGGGGTTTTACTTAGTATGTTAGCCCTAGAAAAGATATAAATGCAATCCAAAAATGTATCTTGATTAGAAAAGAAGGCATGTATCACACAAATTTAAAACCATTAGGCGCAAGATCTAGCTCAATTGCTGGTAATCTATGGGATGCAGGTAACAGCAAGGAATGAAGAGTCTACAACAATTTTTAAATATATTTCAATTTTTCAGCAAGTCTGAATTCTCATTAGAGGTGAAATTTCCTTTTACATTTGGGAGGTAAATGTAAGGATTATTGCAAATCTTGCAGGAAATGAGAAAATATTTTCTGTAACATAATATTTTTAGTTTTACTCTGAGGAAAATATATATTTTTATCACATAGAATCATTATAAAAACACAGATTCAGCACTCATTTTTGCTCTGGGTAAGGGAAAAGCAATTTCACTGGCTTCAGTGGGACTAGTCTTATTGCAAAATGTTAGCCATTCTGAATAAGGGTTCGAGAATGTGGCACAAGCACAAACAGCTCCCCTGACAAATAATTTAAACAACTGCAAGAATTTCCTTTTGAAATAACTATGTTTTCCTGATTTTTTTTGCTGTTACTACAGAGGCAGAATAATTTCCATGATATTTCCCACAACCAGCACCTATGCCTTCAAAATTGGAAGAAAGAACTTGTTTACAGTAGTTTCCCACTACAAAACTTGATATTTGAATCCATGATTATAAAGTACTACGGTAAAGAATAATGCAAATCAAGTAAAAGTATTGTGATAAACAACAAAGTAAGCAGGTAAACAAATTCAGTCAGAAAGTAGCACTGCAAACTTAAGCAAACCCATATTAATCTATTCCTTTTTAAAATATTTTACCATTTTTCTTGTCATTTGCATGAGTTACGCTTGGCTTTATGTCTGTGTATATATATATGTACGAATATATGTGTATATATATATGAAGAACTCTGTTCATGAACTTAGGCTCTTTTGATTTGTTAAATTCAGGTATGAGTAGTTTACTGATACTTTCTAATCATATATAACCTATAACTGCTGGATTTTAAAATGTTAATTTTCACTTGTACTATGCCTACTTTTTCTTTCAAAACAGAGGTAATGGGATTAACTTCACTCTTATCCACAATTCACACCTTTTTCACTTTACCTCTTCGTCGTCTCCTCAGGAGTAAATATTGAATGATGGAATACAGAGGAAATAACAAACAATTTTTTTGGTAAGATCTTGAGCCGAGGATGTTAGATCATTATACTTTTAAAATTTCCTTTATGGGACACTCTTATACAACCTGATGTTTTATTGAATTCTTTTTTAAGAGGTGTCAAAATATAAATGTCAAATTCTGCACCACTGATTATCGATATAGTTGATCATCATTTTCTGAAATTAATGGCTAAATCTAATAATGTCTACATATATTGCTAGATAGACTTGTATACATTACTAACTGCCTTAAATCGAACTATTAAAAATACACAAATTGAGATAATCTCCTTATGAGAGTTGTCGTGTAGTTGATCTAAAATGACGGAAAGGCCTTCTGTTTCCACCCTCAAATATAAAAGCATTATCCACGATTTTCTCTATTTCACAGATTTTTTTCTTGGGTATCATTTATAAAAAAGGTGCATTTTGAGCTTGGACAAGAAATTTAGGAGCCCTTTCTCAACATACTTACATACAATGGGAAAATGTTTTCAGTATTTTTTTGAAAATTGGTGTCTCTAAGCAATGACATGTATGGCCCAAAACTGTAATATTCTTCCAGACAGAATTTCTATGAAGCTGGTGGTTATTTCCCTTGAATAGGGTTTGTGAGGGTAAAGCAATGTGAACACCATTTAACGTCTAGAAAACTTGTACTTACATAAACCTCTCTGACATTTGCATTCTCATATCAGGAGATTCTAACATGAAAGCTATGTTTGTATGAGATAGGGAAAACTGAATCTAATATGTTGTCTTGATGTTGCTATTCTTACTACTAAAAGGTGTGAAATCTAAATACAGAAATTTGCATTTAACTGGCAAAGAAATACAGTGGCCATCACTTGAGCCATTACATTTTGCAGTTACAGAAATGTGTCTCCAGAGAAACTTTCATGGCTGTTTATGGTTTTATTTAAGTATTCAAGGCACATTTATTTTTATGAACATTGGTGCATTTATACAGAGAAAATGGAGGACTAGGAAAGTGGAGGCCCCATTTTACCCCTGGCTCTGACACTGAGCGACTCCACAACTGAGACCAAGTCAATTGAACTCTCTATGCAATAATCTCTGTGTATGGGATGAAGACAAAGTCACCCATCTCCTTTTGTAATCTTTCTGAGTAGCGGAATGAAGACGATAAATAACATACTTCATTTCCTATCTTTAATTACATGATGTACTATGCATTAAAAAAATAATTTCTTTTTAAAACATCATCTTTTTAGAGCTTTCTTGTAAGCTGCAGTATACATCCAGCATTTTTCCTTTTTCCCTGAAGTTAGTAACATTTTCCTTGAAGTAACCAACGCCGATTCGCTAGGATTGTGCACTGCAAGCACATAGTACGATCTGATCAAGATATGTCTCTGCTGTTCAGTCACGCTCGGCAAGGAGGCCTCAATGCCACTGGGGTTTTTTTTTGTCATGATCAGTTGCTGAAAGTCAGGATGGTAACTTGCCTTTTGCCATTCAGCAATTTCCTATTTGTGTAAAAGGCAAAAGGAGAAAGTTATTAAAATGTCGCTTGACTGCTTTTGTAAAAATTCTTTTTGTTCATTTCCCTTTGGTTTATTTTCCTTCTCCTCCCTCCTCCTTTTAGCAAAATTTTGGATTATTCCTACAAATGACTTTTCATAAACTCTCTCACTCACATGCAGAATGCAGTTAGCTTTCACTCAGACATCCCTATTCATGTTCAAATATTTGTGCCTCTGCAGATAACATTTGCATGTAACACCTGCGGCAAGCCTTAGAAATTCAGAAGGCATTCTGATGTGAGTGGGAGATGCATTTTTGTCTAGGCTTTTGCTCCAGTTGCCTTCTGCAGTTACATAGCACTGACTTCATGAGAGAAACATGCAAAATTATATATCTATATTGTTTTATATCCAGGTTTATAAAGCCTAGTTTTCTTATAAACACAAGATCTGTGCAGGAGCTGGGAGAATTTTTAAACAGGGGTCATTACTGAGTTTTGGTTTTCAGTAAGATCTTGCTGTATCTCCACAACAGTTTGCAAAATGGGGAAAAGAAAGGGGAGGGGGAAGAAAAAGAAACAGTTCTGTGTTTCTCTTTATCTCTGAAAATAGGTGCAAGATTCTACGTGAAAATTCTGAAGCAACAATTGTTCCTTTATGTGTCCTGTTATCATCAGGCTTTGGACAGCCAACAGGAGACATCAGTCTACCTTGTTTTATCTCCTGAACAAACTCATCCTCGGAGGAAATTGTCGGTCCTGTTACTTTCTAGCTCTACTTCTCAATGCTTTTGCCAGTAGATTCCCTGCAACCCATGTTGTGCAGCTTGAGAAATCTCATCCTGATGTCAGGGCATAAGCGACTGTCAGAATTAAGTCGTACACTTCTTTCTGCAGCATTGTGGGTGATAACATTTAAACTAGTGGATTTAGGTTATTACGTTTTATTTGGCAGATAAGTTGGGGAATGAAATCGTCCTCATTGGCTGATCCAATGATGAGAGGGTGTCTCTGCCAACGCCGTGGAACTGCTGCTGAGATCAGCATCCTTGTAGAGCAGCAGCCAGGTGAGGGGAGAGTGCGGATCCCTGTGAATGGGCTGCTGTCCGGAGGGGAGGACAGCCTTTTTTGGAATGGTCACTTCTGCAGACAAGTGTGAAAATGCAGAAAGCCTGAAGCACGTTTACCATGGACCTGTACAAAGCATGTAGCAGAACTGTTTCTTTTCACATTTTATCTCCAAACTACATCTCCAAACTGCTTTTTTGTGTTTAGGTGAGAGGTACTGGTTACTTATGCAACATAATTTTTCACAACAATGGCTGCAAGACAGCCTCTGAAATGAAATTTGTTCATATGTTTATTTAACATTATTTAATATATGACATTTTTTTTTTGTTGAAATCACCCTATCGAGTTTAAAAGACTTGACAACTATTTTAGGTACAAGTTTAGTGTGTAGTACTGATGCAGTTACAGTTCCTCATTTAAAATTAATCTTGTTTATCTAACTTAAAAAAAAACAAAACAAGAATTATTTCTTTCATAAGTATTTGTTTGTATAACATGACCTTGTAAAAGTTTTATGTTTTTGCTAATAGAAAATTACATTATCTATAAACATATTTAATTTTATCTTGACTTTATATTATTACATAGCGAAGGACAAATGACAGGACAATGTATTTTACCTGTCAAATTGACATATAGATAACAGTACACCTTTTTTAAAACTAACATAGTTCTTCTACAGAATTTTTAATAATCATAGAAAAAATATAATACAAAACTTCTAAATATTTAATTAGCCCATTCTCAACTTTTGGAATAGAAATTAACATTTTAGATGTTGAAAATGACTTGGAAACAATGATTTCTAAAGATCTGTCATTAGCAATTCTTATCATTAGCACCAATATTATTTATTAAACAATGCTTTTGATTCCATTAGCGAAACTATTGTAAGTATTACACTTGGTTTTTTATCCATATTTGTCCTTAGCATGAGAAACTAGTGTAGTACTCAGCAATGAAACACAATCCTGCTCTGATTTAAGTAAAATATAAGTTTTATCACTGACTTTAATTGGAGCAAGACTGACATGTTGGTTGTAAATTTGTCTACTGAAAATGGACATTATCCCAAGAAAATACCACTCTGTTTTCTGACCTACTACTTAAACCTGTGAGAAGGTGAGTGGCTACTGTATGCATATTGCCATAAAACTGCAAGGGATATCGATTTCTTTGTAGTTCATATGCATCATTCTTTGTTTGAAGCTCGTACATTGAAATTGAGTGGATGTGACTGCATGTTTCTTGCATGTGAAAAAAAACCCAAAATTCTGCTGGTTACTTCAAAATCAAGTGGTCAGTTCAACCTTTTCTGCTTTCTGCCCTGGTTTCTGTGCTAGTCTCTGATTATACATATTAGGCTGATAAGGTTGTTTGGTAGCACTTCTGGAAAACAACCTTACACTTTCAGCCTGTTGACTTTGACTTACTGCTGTGAATATCCAAACAGACATCTCCCTCAGCTCTCAATCTTTCTGAAACCTGAGCTGCCACTTCCCTTTGTAACACGTATAAAACAAATACTAATTTTTCTGCTCCCATTAAAGAAAAACAAAACAAATCATTGGTACTTCATTCTTATTAGTAGCAAAGACCTGCTCCTTTTTCATCCTTCTTAACTGCATTTGTTTGGATTAGACGTTTTTGATAAAAACAAATGTGAAAGAAAGAAAAGGAAGATAGCTTCTATCTGGACAGGTGAAAAACCATCCTGCACAAAAGTTAGGCTATATTGTTACTGCTATATCGCAGTAAAAACTGAATAATGTCTAATAATATTGCCAAATAGCATGCACATTGCTAGCTTTCCAATATGCACAAGCAGTCGTCATACATACAGCAACAGAAGTTTAGATATCAGCAATTTAGTATAATTATTTTCTTTCTGAACTGTATAAAAGAAATCTCCCCGAAGTGCTGTGCTGACCCTGCCCCCCAACCCCCTCCCTAAAAAGTATCTGTAAGGCATCCTTAACGTTTTAGACACTTTTGAAGAAAGTGTCTGCTCTTTTGCTGCCAGCAATTCCAGTGGGAAAGAAAGTGACTCTACTCACCGCGTCTGTCAGCGTGAGCCCAGCTCTGTCCGTCCGGCGCTGCTTCTCTGCCTGCCTCCTCCCTTCTGCCCGCTACCGCATCTCCAGCGCTGTACGCACCCGCCTCTAACTAGGGCTCCCTCTCTCCCAGCATCACTTTTAAGTCAGGCAGGCAGGGAGCTGAAGCCAAGGGGACTCTCTGTCTGATTGGTTTCCATTCAGCGCCCCTGGATTAATAAGACACGTCCCTCACTGAGGGAGATGTCGCTGCTGGTAGAGCCGCAGTGCTCAACATGAGAAGGTTTGGGGCTGGTGCGGGGACGGAAGGACAGCTTTGCCAGCCATACAGTGATTTGCAAGTGAATGCAGTGGGAGGGTTCAGAGAGGAGGGCTTTGTTAAGGACCCTCTTATTAACTGAGGCTTAAACACAGACGCTCATGCTACCAGCTCAGTTTGATCTGTTTTCAGGTTGAATAATAAGGGTAAAGGCATGCCCGTAACCTGTGAATTATGTGGGGAAGAAATTTACCCTAATTATATACACTATCAATACTGTGCCATTTGCACGCACATACTCATTGAAGAATGCGAAATTATCCTGTAGCACTACAGTGACAAATGATTTTGAATTGAAAGAAGGCAAGGTGTGGGATGTTTCCCCCTGTATGCAATAGGTTTACAGCACTAGTGTCGCTTGCAGCTATTCATAATGATAGGCTTCTCACTGTATCTGAGAGTGGCTGTAATACAAAGTTGCAAAGTCTCAAGAGTTGTGGCTGATAATGTTCACGTAATTCACAGAAATATATGGATTTGCCAGCAACAGTAATGAATTTCCTGTTTCTTGGTGCAGCCTGTTTGGGTACAAGTAGCCACTGCTCCCTGCTATGTCACCAGATGTTCAATATTACAGAATATTGTGGTTTGCTTAAACTAGTGTCTTCAACTAAAGCATAAGATGTTGCCTATTAAAATGGGAGAACTGGAGTATCCCAAGTTCTGGTTTTGGATCTGCTATTTGTGCTTTTTTGTGGGTTTCTGGGTACTAATGGCTATTTCAGCTACTGACCTAAGATAAACATTTGCAATGGGACTTCTAGAAAGACGGCTCATGAGGCTAGTTTCTAATTATGAAATATCATTAGGACTGTGGATTCAGTAATTGGGGTGAAAGAAGAAATCTGTTTATTCTGGCAGAGAAACTTTATTATAACAAAAGGAATGTTTACATCAAGTAGTCAATTGAGAAACCTCAGTAAATTATTCCTTTTTCTTTATGCTCTTATTATTGCTTTAATACTACCATTGATGAGCTCAACAGGCTCATATTCACAGTACACTGTTTCTAATGAGAACCATTTCACCATTAGATCGCGTTTAAAATGATTAAAGGATTGATGCAATTTGTATAGACATCACTCAGAGCCTTTCCATTGATTTCGGTGGCAGTTAAATTGGGCCCTGAATGAACTAAGTCTTCTCTGAGAATGCTACATATCCATTAAAACAATATTTTCATATGTGTAACAGAGTGCAGAATTTGGTCTAGTATTTTTCAAGTCAAAAAGACCCAGAATAAAATCAATTACTGTACCTTTATACCATGTATAAAGCAGTTTTAATAAGTATTTTCATCCCACAGTCAGTCCACTTTAGCAGTGGAACTACTGGAAACAAATATTTAGTAATATTTTTGTCTGAGTAATTACATGGGAGAGTAAAAAGAGAAGCTACAGACAAGTGTGTATCTCTGATGCCGTATGGTCCCAGTGCAACCTTCTATCTTCAGGATCCTAAAAGATGTTTTCTTAATAGGAAGATGTCTGGATGATAAAAAGGCATGAGTAATGGCTCTACTTTTTTTCACTGTATTGGCTTTTTTTCACTCTTTTGGCTGCTCTTTGGGAACATTGTGGCTACTCTAATCAATATTAGGAGACCATCCAGGTACAGAGGAATCCCTGAAACTGGAGAGATGTACAAAGCGTCTTTGCACAATACTTGCTTGAGCTTTAGAAAGCGTTATTTAGTGGCAGCTGGGGTACTGGCCTCTGTTTTAAAGGCAGGCATAGATCCGTTCAACACCAGGGAGAGGATGCTCAGATAAATGAGGATGGCTTCATTTCTGTTGATGCCATCTACAAGTTTGTAGTAGGACAACCCCCATTATTTATATTAGACAGCGTAATGCCTGCTCTCTCACATATATTTTTCATGGTGTTGTAAATATGGCACAGTAACTACTGCAGGGGAAAAAATTGAAATTATGTGCTATACATTCACAAACAAGAGGGACTTCTAATGCAACCAGTGTTGCATGCTGAGGGTAAAAAGTTTTTCAATATACACTGTAAATGGAATATACATCAAAAGTAGGCCAAAAAGGAAAAGGCGTAGGTGTGACAGCAAATAGGGAGAGATGGGTGGAAATCTGAGGCTGTGCTCTAACACACAGAAGGCTACTCCATATAGGGGAGGAAAACAAAATGCTCCTTCTGAAATAGAGTGGGCAGTGGGAAGAGATATGGAAAAGCAGAAAGTGCACCGAAAAGGTAAGGCAGGATGGTATTTATTGCAAGACAGGCTGTACTTCAGTTTTATGTTTTATGAAGTCTTTTTTGGAATTGCATCTCTTCTCTTTTGACCTCTATTTGTCTTCCTTTCTTTACCTTCCTAAAGATTTGTCTGCTAGCATCCATGGGAAACAGAGATTACATACCCAATCTTCGTTGAAATTCTGAACATTTCCTTATTTCACAGAGGCTAAGACCGCCAGCAGTGCATGGCTGTTTGCCATGTTAAATCATTCTGAGTTCAATCACTGTTTCCCATCATTTTTTCTTTTCCTGACATGTTTACACTTAACTTGTTTAGGCAAAACTGAATGGAAATAAAACTTCAGAAGAGGAAAGGAATAATCTATTTTTATCCCTAGGTTTTTCCACCTATACCCAGTCAGCAGATGATGTCTAGAAATCCACCAGTGGGACTTTGATATCTCATGCAATCTCTTCCTATACTTCTGATAAGACAAAGCAGGCCTGAATTCTCACAAATCTGTGTTCCCAGAGATGTCCTAGGGTCTTCTTATGGTTTGAAGAATCCACAACAATTTATTGTTGCTTAGACAATTATTCTATCATGCGATGACCCCTCCCCACCTGGGAAGGGGAATTGGGAAAAAACAAGGAAACCCGAGGGCTGAAATATAAACAGATTTAATAGAAGAATACTAAATAATTAACATTAATGACACTAAAGAACCAATATTGATCCTAATAACAATATAAAATATACAAGGATTATACTCAGCCAATTCTATCAGTAGGAAGCTGTGCACTCCCAGTAGAGGACAGCAAATGTTGGACACTGAGAGCGCTGCGACTTCAGGAGGAAGAGAAAGCCTCAGGGGTCCGGCACCGGGACAAAAAGTTCTCAGGATGACAGCCATCACAGGAGAGAGAAAACTCGTCAGAAAACTTTCTAATTTATATTGAATGTGACGTTCATGGTATGAAATAATCCTGTTGGCCAGCTTTGGTTAAGTGCCCGGGTCTCGCTCCTCATGCCTGTACCTGACGAACTCGAAAACACTGAGACCTTGACACCCAGGTGCCATAGCTGGCTACAAAGTAAATCTTTTCACAAATTCAGACACTAGATTCTTCTAAAAATGCACTTTTCCCTGGCATTAGAAAAGACCTTACTGAAAACTAAAATTACTGAAAGAGAAATTAATCCTGTGTCATTCAAACCAGGACAGGTCTGTAAGGAAAAATTGGTCTGGGGTTTGGTAGTAACAACTTCCCTTCAATATGCAACTTATATGAGTTTTTTCTATTGTAAGAAATGTTAAATATTTATTTAATCTTTCTCAAATAAGAGACTCTATATGATGCCAAAAAAGAATAGAGCTGAACAGAATAGAACAATCAAGAAGCACATAAATAAGAAAAGCTCCCCAAGATTCACAAGAACAAATCTAACAGTTGTGCAACTTCAGCTCTGTTCATTTTCACCGGAGCCTTTAAGATTCTGAAACATAAAGAAACTGGATCAAATAATTACCACTAGTTGAAAAACTAGTTCTAAACACATCTATATTTTCACTTAGTCTATCACTTCAAAAGAATGCTATTAGCTTCTTTTACAGCTTTTCTCCAAGCTTTCTTCTCTGTTTCTGTGAAAGACTTTAAATGATTCATTTGTTAAAGATTATGATGAAGCGTATGACTTTGAAAGATTGTCAGAACATTACTAAATCAGACCTGACAAGCACTAGATTTTGGCTGCCCCCCTTTGATATACATAGGATAAGGCATAAGAGACAGAATAAGAAATCTTCTGCTCCTTTCCCACTCTTCCACCTCTTCCTTTGGTACAATTATGCAAGGAGCAGCCACTCTGTCTTGTCTGAAAGAGAATTACGTTTCTGTATACAGCTCCAAGTTCCCAAAAAAGACATGAGACGAGGGAAGACATGTGCGTGGGAGGGGAGAAGAACATGTAACAAGATCAAAACATGGTAAGAACAATTAGACATTGCTAAACTTTGAGCTGTTTAAAATAAAGCAAATTCAAAACACATATATAAGGCAATCCTGTGCCACACAGATCATTGGATTAGGCTAACATGTTTCCAGACTTATTTGTGTTTCTGAGATATACAGTAGTAAAAGCGTTAGTTAAGAATATATGCAATAATCAGTTTCATAGCTTAATCTGTATATTCTGTTTACAGCATTTTAAAGTAAATTAAATCCCTAAATTCAAATTTTTCCCAGCTTGGTAAAAACACAGTAAATTTTTTTTTAGGCAGTTGGCACAAAATGATTGGAGTTATTTGCATACATGCACACATATGCTTATGCGTATTTACATACACGCACACCTCCATTTATTTCTATAACAAAGTTTGTTTAACTCAATTAGTCAAGATTCAAAAATAATATTAAATTAACTTGATTTCATGGGTTAAATAGGTAGAAAAACATTTTTATAAATCCCTAGCAGTTTCAAATTTATTAATTTGTTTTGAATTATTTTTTTTGTCATCTCTAAATCAGTGGTATTGATCACTTCTATCTTGCTTTCTTTCCTCGGTCTGCAGGCACACGGTTTTGAAATATTAAAATAAGATAAATCTGGGTTAGATTTTGCTGAAGTGAAGTTTTAAAGCATCAGGCCAGATTTTACAGCAGCAAGGCTTTAATATTTTCTTAGCATTTAATCAGTCCAAAGCCGGTAAAGATTTTGAAAGTACATAGTAACCAATGTAACTAAGTAAAAGAATTAAAATGTTCTAATTTTCAATCAATTTACCAAAATTATAATAGAAGTATGATTTATTTCATACACAAAAAATAAAGTGCAATATACTTAAGTACGAACAACAAATATTGGATCATAAAATCATAGAACGGTTGAGGTTGGAAGGGACCTTAAAGATCATCTAGTTCTAATGCCCCTACAATAGGCAGGGACTCCTCCCTCTAAACCAGGTTGCTCAAAACCCCATCCAACCTGGCCTTGAACATTTCCAGGGATGAGGCATCCACAATTTTCCTGGGCAACATGTTCCAGTGCCTCACCACCCCCACAGTAAAGAATTTCTTCCTGAGATCTAATCTAAATCTACCTTCTTCCAGTTTGAAGCCATTACCTCTCATGCTATTATTACATGTCCTTGTAAAAAGTTCTTCTCCAG
>VYXH01001515.1:224430-256276 GCA_013397275.1 Burhinus bistriatus | reverse complement strand
CTAGAGGTCCAACTCTAAAAATTACGCGATTCCATGATTCACTGAAATATAGATTTGTGCCTAGGCCTGAGGGTCATGTTTTAGGTTCATGGTAAAAAAATGGACACATTGTGTTATAAAGAAACCTAATTTATTTTTAAGTTTTGATATTTGTAGTCCCTAATTCAACCTCGTATCTCCTCTTTTTTGTAGGTGAAGTTTACACTGGTGGTACTTTATGTCCCAGCAATGGATGAGTGAAGGAGACCACCCTTGGTTAAGCATTAGATGCAAAGATAATAATGAAAACCTTGTTATTGTTAAAAACAAAACAAAAAATCAAAGATCTTCATTCTTTGTGGAAGGGAGTAGCACAGTCCCTAATCCGGCTCCTTTGTTTTGTTCTCATGGTGCAAAGTATCCTGACACAAATGTGTCATCAAGGAGCTGATGAGCTTCTAAAGTAGTGACTATACTTCCTCGTGGCCTGAGAGAAGAAAACCTAAATTAGAATAGACTAGAATACAAGTAGAACGAAACAGAACAGGAGCAGTTCATTCTTCCACTTTTGTGACCTCACGTTAATAACAAAACTTACACCAAGTGTAGATAGGTCAAAATTGCTTCAAAACTACTTACATATATAGTAAGCCCAAATCTGGAACTCAAAATACTCTGGAAGTGAAGATCACTATAGATGAAGTACCACTTTCCTCAATTTTATCTCATTTTGGAAAGTATAGCCCTTAGAGAAAAAAAAAAAAAAGAAACACATAAATAGAAGGTGTCCTTTAAGCTTTCATGTTGGGCAAAAGACAGAGGGGCTTGTGCTTTTTTGTGAAAAGCTTAATATGAATTCTGCTAAAAAATTTCGTTCTTACTTTAATTATATTTCCTGAAGCAATTAGTTCATTTTTAAAAGAAAACAATGTTTAAACTGTTTTGACACGTTTCCATTATATATTCCTCAGTGGAATACTGAAATGTACACATAGTAAAAATAGCCACTGTGGAATGCAAGCATAAGGGTAATATTATGGAATACTGCTGACAGAAATAAAGAAGGGTATATCTCATGAAAGTTTCCAAAAGACCTTAAATTATATCAAGGAATATGTTTGAGAATAGAGAGTCAATTAGTCAGTATCACCCTGGTATTGAAACACCCAGAAAAATATTGCGTTCAGGGTTGTACGTGTGGTCTCAGCAGAGCCATATGGAGATAGATGATCACCTCCCTGCTCTGTTATACTACCATTTTGCTTTGCAAGCTGGTGTTTAATTTGCTGCCCACACACCACTCATTTGTGTGTCAGCACCAAATGTGTTTATGCCAACTGTGTTTCAGTTTATTATTCCTTAGAGGTATCTGCTTACATTTTCTATAGTGAGATCGCAGGACTGAACAAATTCGTGTTACAAAGAACACAATGAAAACTGGAAATCATAAAAGAACAAAGGAAAAATGGTTGAAACATATCTTCATTACAAAAATCTATCCTGAATAATTACAGGCACAGAAAATGTTCCTTTGATGGATTCATGGTCAATTTCATTTTGTAGGTCCCAATGTTTCTTTCAAACCATTTAAGACAGTATCTGTGTATAGATTTATTGTTTTTCAAAAGATTTCTAGCTCTATTTTCATGGAATCCAATGAATATTAATTGTAATATATTTTTTTGTCGTACTGCTGCTAAAACACAGATCATGGTTTACTGATCTTCATCAAGATTTATGATTATTTGTCATAGTATTCTCTAATTAGGGTTTATGAAGATTGCTGTCCTCAGAATTGCCAGTACGTTATGCCAATGCGTACTCAAACCATACTGTTCATGCTATGACATTGACAATCAATTCAGGTAATGCCATTGACAGTAAACTGTCATCTGTTTCAGTAACCTGTACAAGAGCATCTGATGTTTTATGTAAATATAAGTCACATTCTGTTGTGTTTACTATTTTAATAGTAAAAATAACTAGTTTCACATATGACAGCATGTATCACAAGGGAAAAATGGAAGGAAATAATCTACTATGTTGTAATCAGCAGAAGTTAGTTTTCATTTTTTCTTATTACTTTTAAAAATTACCTAAAGAGCTATAACTTAGCAAACTATGTTAACCTAAACATGACAAGACTAATAACATCGATTTTATTAAATTACATGATGGGGTGATAAAAAAACCAGGGGCAATTTATTATTCAGAGGCCCTCAATCTGAACACAATAATTTAATTTATCAGTTGGTTACGTACAAAGAGAAAAGCTCTGTTAAGGACCATGAGGAATTCTGGACCACATCTCGGTTGTTATATAATAACATAGTTACAATAACACTAATGGAGTTACAGTGACATACATTGTTTATTACACCCACAACTAATATCTTGTCCATGATAGTTTATGGGGGCAAAATTTAGTTCAAATATTTCCTTCATGATACTAAAAACACAGGAAAATGAGGAAAGTAGGAGAAAAAAAGTCAAAAACTAAGAGGAAATGACAGAAAGAGAAGGGAAAAAGGGAGAAAAGAGAAAAAGAAAAGGAAGTGGAAAAAAAAAAATTTAGTATGTTGGATAAGTTCTTATCTGGTTTAAGCGCAGACATTTCCAGAAGTGGAGGTATTTCCATCCATGTTTTTTCAGAGATAGTGCAGGATAACCCTTGACTTTGATGCTTGTAACTAGAGATGAATTTTTAGCATAATTTCTTCTGCAGGGTGCAGAAAAATTTTATGCTAGTCTTGAGCTGACATTGTGTGGTTGGTTAGCCTTGCCTAACAGTCAAACTCCCACCCAGCTGCTCACTCGCTCCTCCAGGCCCCCAAGGAAGGCAGAAGTGGTGGAGAAAACAGGAAAAACAGGAATGAAAAATCTTAAGGGTTGAGACGAAGATGGGGAGATCAATTACCAATTGCCATTGCAGGAAAAGCAGACTTGACTTTGGGAAAATTAAATGTATTTATTTTCAGTTAAAACAAATATTTAATTATTAACTCAGGTAATGGGAAACAAAAAGACAGACATTAAACCTGTACCTTTCCTCTCCCATTTCCCAGGCTCAGCTTCACGCCTTCACTGGAGACTCCTCTCCTCCCCGCCTCACTGTCACCACTAGCCACGCTCAGTCCCTTCAGTAAGGAATTGAATGGTGCAGGGGGAGGGCGTTATTATGGTCAATGTGTAGTGGCTTCTCTCTGTCACTTCTTCCTCCTCACACATTTCCTCTGTTCCAGCTCGGTTCCTGCGGGAGAGGCAGTACGCAAAGTAGATCCCAAGTAACTGAAAGAAGGCAAACATATAAATAAAAAGGGAAAATGGGGAAAAAATAAAGAGAATTTCAAAATAGAACATACTAAGAAGAAAAAAGAGAAGAATATTCTATGAAATAGAGATGTAGAGAAAGGAAGGGAACAGCAAAATGGAGATCAGGAATTTTAATGAAGCGATATACTAATAATGTGTGTAATTAATAACTGTAATATAAGCACATGACACAGTAGAGATCTGAGGAAAAAAATACAAGAATTTTGAATCAGTTGTTGTTTTTGACTTGAGAATAACATCACTGTAAACATGCTTTTTTTAACATGAAGTCTGTGAAGCTCTTACTGCATTCCTTAATAAGCTATACAGTTTTCCTATGCCAGCTGGGGAAAATAAAATTAAATTCATAAATGTGATAATTAGACAAGCACAGTGATTTTTCTGATGTAACCTACTGTAAACATTAGAAATACCATAAAATTGTGCCAAAAGGGCAAAGGAATAGAAAGTTAACCTTTAGTTTCCACTTCAGCACATTCAAACTGACTAGATATGATAAAAAAATTTAACTACAACACTCAAATTCTGAGGATTAAAGAATGCAGCTGTGAAGGTTGATCTATTGTAATTAAAAATACTTATTTTATTGATCCTCTACTGAACCAGATTCTGAAATTTATATTAGTGTGGAAATACAGTCTCCTCTTTATTTTATTCTTTGGGAGGAAAAAAAAAAACCTATTATGTAGGATACCATAGGACCATGTATCAGCAAAGCTATATTTAAACACAGACAGCCTGACACAGATTTAAAAAACACATGTTTTTCTACTACTGATTCACTTGGTAATATTGGATGGTGATTTTCATTTTTAGGCTTCATTTTTCCCATCTGAAACATAATATGACTTGAAATTCTATATAAATATAGAGCCCATCTAAAATGCTATTATTTTACTTTAACAAGAAGCAATTTCAGCAAGGCCTTATCTTTTTGTTACCTAAGTAACACAGAAAAACTAACCTTCCAGGGAGTCTAAATATGCAGTTTTTGTAAATTGTTTACAGAGTATAATTTTCTCTCTTTCTCTCTTTTTCTTTTTTTATTTTATTTTTATTTTAATTTTCTCCTGTGTTCCTGGCTCATTAAGACTGGCCAGTGAAAACATCAACTGGTGCTCCTTGAAAGTTTTTCTACAGAACAAAGGAACAGGAGTTATTACTGCTGCTGTAAATTGAATATACTTAGGTCAGCAGGATAGCAAGTATTTAGTCTTGCTGTTCAAGTGCAGATCTTTACAAGGCTGTAGAAATTCTGAGGCTGCATCCTACCATTCTTACTGAAGATTATTGACATTTTCCCCATTATAAAATGAGATCAACATCAGTACAAGAATAAGTAGTTCTTTGAAGACAAAGTGTGAATTAAATATATTGAAGGTTTTTTTTAGTTTGGTTTGGGTTTTTTTGCTAACATAGCAACCCTGCTCCAGAAACAAGGCAGTAAAGCAACTGATGTAATAATAATAATAAAAAAAAAAGGAGTAGAGAACAACACCCTACTAAGCAACTATAGCAAACGAGAGAACTTCTAAAAACAGAGTACCTACCTACTTACTTATACTGGCATTTTGGAATGAACAAAACCAGTAACCACTGATGAACTCTTTAATGTCCTGATTATTAGATCATACAAGCTCATTTCTTACTTTTGGATGCTTTTTCTGTTCTGTGGTTTGTATGTTTTAGTTCTGCACAGTAGATTTAGGAGAACAGTGTTTGTTGTTTTTCTTGAAAAAGTGTCAAATGGATATTTTGGTGCTCTTTTTATCAGTTGTATGAAGACTATCAAGGGTTTTATGGAACAGACTCCAGCAGTGCAAGGATACCTTCCATATTCAGAAGTACCCTGAAGCTGTGTTTAACTTCAAACATTTATCTAAGTCCCCCGGAAAAATGATTTGCTGAAGTGTAGTGTTCTGTCTTGTAAACGAAGGTGTCTAGTGCCATCTGAGATGCCCTGAGATGCCCTGAGACATATAAATGGGGCTGACATATCTGACAAAGAGCCCACAGGAGATATGTGCCATTCTGCACTCGCAGATGGACATCAGGCAGGATATCCCAGAGCAATTCAAATGGATGTTGACTACTTGTCAACAAGGAGTCAACAAGGAGCAAATTAATTGAACCCATTGTGTCAATACCTTCTTCAATGAAATTACACTTATGGAGAGGTTAAGGCTCTCAGCACTTTCATATACATAAATGGTGTGAAATGTGGAAGTGGAGGAGAACCTATTTTTGTGGCATATACAGAGTGACAGAATATGAAGGTGTGAAGGAGAGTAATTTAGAAAGAGAGAGGCTAATTCTGTACAGCTGAAGTGTTTCAAAGGTTGGAAGATTTGGGATTAAAGGGAATTAAGTACCAGCGGACAAAGGCAAAATCATCCCCAAAGCAGTTCTAAGGACTTAGCGAAAAGTGACAGAGATAGGATGTTAAAATTACTCTAAACTGCTGCTATTATTATCCTGACGGAATGAGAAAACTGAAACTAAAACCATCTCCCCAGGACAGACTGATACAGTAGCCCTGATGAAAGAGTCTCAAACTTTATTTAGTGCAGTTTCCTTAGAAACAAATTTGGCTGGGAATTTATGAGTACCAGTGCCTCATTGCTGTTCCTTTTCTTCAACTGCTATGGGGAGGGTGAAGGAAAGACCTTTAGGTTTGAGGAGCATTTGACTGCAGGAAATATTATGGCATTCTTCCTTAACTACATTAGGTAAAATCAAGAAGTTAAGAACCAAAAGACAGTCAATGAAGAAAAAGGATGTTTTGGGGTTTTTTTCCCATGACAGTGGCAGCACATTTTTTTTTTTTTAAATTAAACACAAACGAGGCAAAAAAGAGGAGTTTGAGGAGGATTTTTGACAAACTGTGTTTGTCTTATTACATATGTCTAAACTTTATAGCTTTGTGTGAATTAGGTTTTCTAGTTTATTGATGAGTTCCTCTCAGAAATAGGAACTGCACGAACATTTTGCACAGGAATTGACAGTATACAACATTCTGGTATTTATTGAAAACCATCAAAAATCCAATATAACACCACTTCACAATTTGATGGTATTCTATGTCAATGAAGTGTATCTATTTATGCCATGTATTGTTCAAAGCAAATAGTAAGATATAGAGTGTTTGTTACTTACTGCAATGGCCAAGTTTAAAGAAGAAACACACAAAATGAACTTCATATCTTACAGAGGAAATAAAAAAAGATATTTTGAATACTATCTGTCTTGTAATATCACCAGAGAAGCCAGAATTAGTTCTTTACATTTCAAAATAATTTGCCAAACGTTTTGCCTGTTCAAGCTAGTAAGGGACAAATTGTTGAAAAAATTTCTGAGATAATGTACTTAAAATGAAATCTGTAACAGGATATTAAAACTGGGACTTTCAAAACCAAGAAATCAATGAATTTTCTTGCAATAACGGTAAAATTATATCCTTCAGAATCTCTTTGCACAGTCTCAAATTGTTTCAAGCCATAGACTGTTTAGAAATACATCAGTTTCCAAAGGAAACATCAGTTCTGAAATGAAAGCATTTGCAAAAAGCATACATAACTTTAAAAAGAATCAGCGAAGCACGATGAACCTATAAACAAATTCTCCTTTTTATGCAGAAAAAATTGTGATATAAAACCAAAGTAAATGAAATGTGTTTGTAATATTTTTGATACTTGAATAATAAAAAAAGTTCAAATTTTACCTATTGTAATGCATTGTTTATACATTCCTCATTCCAATTTCATCATTCAAATGGACCTTGAGAGTAACGCACTGATCACTCCTAGTCAGGAAAGACATCATTTGGAATGTTTCAGTAGAAAAGAAATAGTTATTCTCTAGTTCTATCCAGATCCCAATTTACATTTTCTCTTTGTATGCCACAATTGCAAACTTTTGACCTTGTAAAGGAAGAAATATTTCTTCATTTCTTTCTGTGTAAACTGGTTTATAGGGCTATGGTAGATCAGATGCCACATTTCATCTCACAAATACTAGGATTTCATTACTAGACAGAAACACATAATATGTTTTGGGATACTTGGAAAGGAAATTACTACTTAACTATTAAGTGTTATTAAATTGTTCCTAGTTTTAATTGTATATATTTTAATTCCCTTAGATTTTCCGGAACACATGAACATAAACTGAATTTCCTAGAACTTATTTGTACATGTTATCATTTTTTCAAAAGCAGCCTTGAGAACATGTACAAAATCTGTTTTCTGTCTCTGCCCAGCCAATATTTCGTATGGTTGATAATAGTTTGCAAACTTGATACCTTGTATTTAAAAGACAGACCTTGTAAGACTGTTCTATTTAGCTGAACCTGAATCATCTGCACTGGGCTGAAAACAACTTCTGTGGGCATAAATGCAGACACATTGAGAATCCTCTCAAACAAGCAAAGGAAGGAGACGAGGAATTATTCCATGCAAGGCAACCCTTCAGGGGCAGAAGCATGGTGGCACAGGGTAAAGAGGTGCTCACCTTACCGCCCCTTCTAAATGCTGGGGCCCTGAGGGCACCAATAATGTTGTCTGACCCTCTCATTTCAGCCTATTGGGAGTCCCATTTCAGCCTCCAGCCTGGGGTCACCAGTCCCCTCCCCAGGGATGGAGTAGGATGCAGGTTTTCAGATCCACCACAACCCTCCCCTGCCCACCCTCAAGGGGGTGCCCTGTGGCTCCTGGCACCCTGGAGCAGGGTCAGGAAACTAGGCCAAGCAAGCAAGCTGCTGATGGGACACCGTATTCTTCCGGCACTCCTCTTCTGCTGTACCATCAATGCATGACTTTGCATAAACTTGCATAAACGAAGCAAACTAACATCTAACTTGCTTATAATCAGAGACATGAAGCCTGGAAATTACAGATGGCTTCAAATATTATTACCTTAAATGTATTTCCGTAGGAATCAGGAGCACCAAAGTATTCCTGTAGATAACATTTGCAATTCAACACTTATAATGTGAATTTTATCATGCAATTAAACTGTAAAATCAAAGACCTGAAATATAGGATTATTAGAAATAATTTCTGTAACCTGAATTTACCTGCTTGCACACATGCAGAATGACATTTAAGACCTGACCACACACTTAAGTTGCAGAAATTATGTGTCTTTATATTGAAAGCAAAGAGAAAACCAGATAAAGTTTTTATGATTAAGGTGAAAAACTAGAGAGACGTGTATTCTTTTCCTGCCTTGTGATTCTGTTCTTAACAAAGTTCTGTCTGACAATATTTGTAATGCTTTTTCTTTGCCTTACAGAAGCAACTTGAAGCTCTATTTGCAGAATTTCTGGGTTCTTTCACTGCAATTTAAATGAATTGAACCTGTGCTTTGCATGTATACAGCTGTATTAAAATGCTGAGAGTGCTAAAAAATCGTGTTCATAGTCCTCCACGCTTGACAAGCAAAACTAACATACTTTTTTCTTAATTTTGCTTTTCATGTCTACTTATAAACACAACCAATGGAAAACTAGTGCCACCTAATCTCAGGGTCATTGTGAAAATGCATTAATACATATCTAGCAAGTGTTTTGATGTTATAATAGTAGTTTTAAAAAAGCACCACTACAAATTACTGATTTTGTATGAAGTGCAGGTTTGGAAAATACATGGTAAATAAGGTCTAGTTAAAAAAAGGTCTTACAAATGCTGACAGAAAGAGATACAAACAACTATTAGTGTATGAGGTGTGATTCTGTGGGGAAAAACAATACAACTACAGTCAACTGACACACAGGAGGGAAAAATTAAAGTTGTGTTATGAATTTTCCCTTTTTCAAGCTGTTTAGAGCTCAATTTCAACCTTAATATTCTTACAACGTAGGACCAAGTAATTAAAATTAGTATGCAAGTATGAAGAAAGCAAAAAATGCTATTTAAAAGGGGGTTATTAAATTAAAATTATTATTTACTGAAATCTTTTTTCATAGTTTATAAACCCAACCATCTGGCAATATTAAAAGAAAAAAAAGTTGACTCTCCTTTACAAGCTACCAATTTGAATTTCAAAATCATAAGATTGCTTCATAATTGCTTGAAGTTTGAACATTATTTCAGTTACCAGCAATCAGCTGTTTAAAAATAGTGTCCTTAAATCAGATCTATATTTTTTTCTGGGACATTTTCCCCTTAAAATTGACTTGACATTTAAAACATCAGCTTTTTCACAGTGTGCATCCCATCTGCAATTATGCTGCAGCCCACTCAGCCACTCAGCTCTATCCTTGCTATAGCAATAAACCTGGTAAAAGAACATGTGCTTATGGATAAAATAGTTAGCAGTCCAGCACACACACACAAAAGAAAAAGAATGAAGGAACAAAAGAGAAAAGATAAAACCTGAAGATCTGCTAAATAACTGGACCTCCTTACAGACACGCATGACACCATGTAGTGTGGCATACAGTATTTTTACAAGAAAGGCATATTATATAGCAGAATCTCTCCCCTGCTTGACTAATTACAGAATCAATAGTAATCAATCTCTCTCATACAAGAATACTAACATAGTGGAAGCATTCACTTAATCTTATCTCATATATTTCATCTGTAATATGGAACAGCGAATTAGTAACTGTGCTTGTGTCCTTTGTCATAACTGGGTAAAACTTTATGTTAGGGAAGGATGATAAAAGGTCAGGGTTTCCCTGCTTACAAATTTTATTGAGGGAGTAGCCATTGCAAAGACTCTAAATAAATGCTTCATGGATCATGTTACACATGTTTGACCGACCTTTTTACACACGAATTTTATGCTCTTTCAGTTTCTAGAGGTACTCTTAATTTACAATGGCGTACAGAGGGAATCAGAGCAAGTTAGCCTGCAGTGTGTCCCGTGATTATATATCTACACAACTTATGTTATCTGGGCCAGCTAGTTTAAAGTTTGTTTAGTTTTTTCTATTCTACTGAGCCATCAGGTGTCTAACTGAGATGCAGACATAATCTCCACTTTACTTGCTTGCTTCTGTATTGATTTGCAAATCTCATCATGCAATTCATGCATTCATATAAACTGATATGGAAAAAACTGAAAATATAATTCCAAGTGAATTTACATACATATAAGTCTTTCCATGAGCAATGCAAACTATGAACAATCTTTTAATTGATTCTGTGCTTTCTATTTTCATTCACCTATACTGAAGAAGCTTTAATATTTTCAGTTACTGTGCAATTTATATCTCTGTCTTTGCAAATTCTCGTATGTTTGCAATAATAATAATAGAGTATAATCATGCTGAAGCCTTTACCTCAAAGGAGATATTTTGTGCATTTCTCCTCCAGTTAGCATATAGCATTTTTAATGAAATCTGTAGGAACTTAGGCTGAAATGTGTTTGGAATTCACCTACATGTTCAAAACCTAAAAGGTAGAAACTGGTAGTCAAGAAGAGGTGTGTAGGAAATAAGAAACTGTACTAAACTGAAAAGAAACCATATATAAATTTTCTTTTCTATTCAAAAGTTTCAAAATTACATCTGACTTTATTAACCTCTTGAAGAAAATTCCCATTGTAAGCTAAAATATTGGAGAAAGAACATCCCTAAAGTGTTGCTAAATAAGCATGAGTTTTCTTGCTGTAAGAAGTTGCTTGCCTAATTCAGAAGTTGGTGGCAGACAGCCAAACTTCTTTCCTAGATGCTAAGACTATACCATAAAATATCCCTAATGTAGTTTTCAACAGTTCTGTTTATCTCCCTGGGGATAAAAGAACCTGCTGTTTTGAAGTGTCAGATTTTATACTCTGTTGCAGTGAGTTATTTTTATTTATCTTCCATTCTATGTTTTTCTGAGGCATATACAAAAGTAATCTTTAAAGAGCTATTTGTACTATTTCAAATTTTTCACATTTAAGCCTTGGTTTGAAGAACCATCTGGAAAACAAACATATATAGCTTATGTCCTGGACATGATACTCAGACTGTACACATCTAATAGATATTTTATCATTTTTCTTCACCTTTTGGAAGACAAAAGAAGCCTGTCATTCTAAATCAGATTTTAAATGGTACTGTATGCTATTTGAGAACAGACAATGTTTGGGTCACATTTAACTACAGCTTCCTTTCTATCTTGTGTAGATAAGAAATATCCAGGTGGTTTCCTGTGTAATTGTCTGCAAAGATTTGTGGATACTTAGATGGCCTAAGGCCAAGTCTCTCCCATGCTTAGGCTCTCCCCGGTCCAGCAGCAGAGGAAGAGCTGCCCAGCAATCAGGAAAGGAGTTGTAGTGTCCTGAATGCATGCCACAAAACCTGGTGATGCACACAGTATCCAAGCATCTTCAGTAAAATATATGACTGGTATAACGTCCTTTTGGGATCCCCAGTCATTAAAAGAGACAGATAGTTGCACACAGGTAGGCAGTTCTAACGTCACATTGGTGAGGAGTTGCTCTTTGTCAAGAGAATCCTCTGGGGTCCTCTAGCCCAAACCTTCCATAGTCATTTATTTCCCTTACTGAGCATGGCAGATTGGAAAATTAGACTTTTAAGTTGGGGAAAAAAAACAAAACCAAAGCCAAAAGCCATATACATGAAAAAGTCCTTCCTGTTCCGCTTAAATGAACAAAAGACTATGATTCCTTAAAATTCACGTTTCCTTGAGAGTGTTGAAGATTAATTTCCATCAGAAAGTCATTAAAGTAGGAATTGCCCAAATAGAAATGCTCTTTTTCTGGTAAGTAGAACTTTTAGGTGCTTGTACAGCTGAGCCCTGCAAATCTCTTTAGCATATATTTAATTTGAAGAAGCAGATCTACTGAAAGCAAAAAGAATTCCTCTCAGAAGTGCTCATAGATGTATCTAAGAATCCATAAAGGGGTTTGTAGCATGAAACCCTAGTCTTTGGCTAGACGTCAAGGTAGAAAATCAGTGCTTATCGGCTTCATTAGCGACTTTATTCAAAATCTGAATTAGCAGAACAGATATGACCCATGAATAAGTACATGTCTTCACTCATTTATAGGCACATATTTAAGTGCACACAGCAGAACTAGAATAGAAACACAGATCCTGTATTTAGTTCTGTAGAATTATTTTGGAGAAAAAAACATGACAAAGTAATCTTGGAAATTATTGTTAAAATGATAAAAGTAACAAAAGGTGGGAAAATACATATTTTTATGTAACAATTGTTAGGGACTATGATGTAGTTGTTATATGCTAGGATATAATACCATATCTTCATATTTAACCTTCTTACATACATGTATTTTTACAATTTAACTTTACTGTCTCTTGAGTCTGCTCACATAGTAAAAAGCAGAGTTCTAAGTGTTTTCTTTTTCTATTCTATAAACAGCGTAATTAGAAAGAGACCTTAATAGAAGACTTTACATCAAATATGGAATTACAACTTCATCTTTGAACTTTGTGAAACACGTTAGCACTCACTGCAGAGGAGACTAAGCAGTTGAACTGTGCTTTGTAATAATAAATTATTAAACTGTCCCTTTGCGGCTCTTCCAGGTATTGGTGCTAATGATTATCAAGCTTTTCCGGGTTAACTTTATTTTCCTTTGTAAAAATGGCTTATTTCTCCTTTGACTTTCAAGCATTCTTATTTTTATCCATTTTGCTAGTTCCATAATTTTTGAAAATTCTCCTCTCATTTGCTATTTTAATCTATGCTATTCCCCACTGTGTCATTGTACTTCTCTCTACTCCTGTGCTATGCTGTCCTCAGGCTAACACGAATAGCATTATGTACATCTCTGAGGTTAGATGAAAATCTAGAGTAACATCTTTTTGTGAACATGGCCTGTAACATCTCTCTTATGTCTGTTTAAAATGTTCAGATACTGTAAGCTGGGATAAACTTAATGCATTACCAGTTGCTATACTACAAGAAGTAGCACATATTCTCATATCAAAAGGTAGACGATATACTTATGTATGTGTTTGTCTGACACTTGCATTCTACAGCCAGTAAAGATCCCCCTGTAGAGTAACTGAGGTCCAGATGCACAGACATTTAGGGACCAAACCCAAATTGGTGCTCAGACGCTGTGATGGAGAATGCAGCAATAGTTGTTGTTATAGGAAAAGGATTGAGAACCAGTCATTTCAAACACCCTGAATCCACAAAGGGGGAAACAACATGTCTGGTCTTAATTAAGAAGTAATGTTGAACTATTTGCTTCTGTAGTTTCTATCAAATGTAGTAGTTCACAGGCTCACGTGGTCTAAAAGATTCAAACACAACTCACAGTGAAACATGCCACCGAATCACCGAGGGGAGGGGGATGGCAGGGAGTCCAAGGGCAGGTTGTGCTACGAAGGAAGGGGAGCCAGGAGCAAGGATGGCAGCAAGGCAGCTGGAGCAGTGGCCTTGCCTGCAAGGCGTCAGGAAGTTGAACCAGGAAAATCAGGGACAGAATGAGATCTGGAAACAGGCATTAGGGCCAGTCTTAGGCCAGCGATCATCCAGCAAGTCTATCATGATGAGTGAAGGTCACACCAGAAAGTGATGTCCAGGTCTGGGTCAGGGAGGTAGAGGGCCAGGTATGGACACAGCTGTCACAACTGTGATGTAGCTCAGGTGAGGACTAAGCCAGAAAGCCTCTGACTAAAAGCGGCTTCTAGGGAAAAGGCGATTAAGACCCTTGCTTCTAGGTCACTTCCCAACAGCTCTTGTCAGTGAAGGAGCTGGCTTGGCCTCGGCCAGCTGAAGTCCTTAATTTACCTTAGCTAAACTCATGGAACAGGAGATGCACTCAGGACTCTGTCAGGAAGAGTTTCAACCTCTGTTGGGTCATCAAATTGTTTTGTAAATCACAGGAGATCATATCAAGTCTAGAGACTGTCATTTATATATTTGAAGAAGACCAACACTTATTTTAATTAAGAAGTGCAGTCAGAGGAACTGGATGAAAGTGAATAAAATGAATTTTGGGATAAGACATTAAATCTGCCTGAACTCCCCAGCAGAACTGAAAGGAGAACAGGTTAAATGAGCTAACAAGCTTGTCCAAGATGAATATCTGAGGGTAGTCCCTGAGGGCTAAGTCCTGAAATGTGTTCTGTGTGAGAAAGGACATTCTTTCTCATGGATGGGTGCTTTTATCAGAGTCTCCAAATAGAAATGCAGCATGAGGCACAAAACTGGAATCGTGACTGCCATCTTGTAAGAGGCAATTACCTCTTGTTGAGGTAATCTTGACATAATCAGATTAAATGTGATTTTTCTTTTCTTTTCTTTTTTCATCTGTGTCTTTATTAAAATTTGTTACTCTATCATCTATTCTAGCTGATACGAATAAATGTTCTTATTTACATTTTGTCTTAACCTGAATGTCATTTAATGTTCTTCACCTTAGGGATGTGACGACTAACTTGGGACAGAACAGCAAGGAAACAAGCAGTCAAGTAGCCACAGTATACCTTTCACTATATCAAAGGCTAGGAGTGATCACCAATGCTAATTGCATGCACCAGAAAATTGTCTTCACAGGGATAAAAAGAGGTATAATTTTTTGTCAGATTTTTTAATCACTAAGAAGGTTCTGGGGTTCACTCATGAAGAGTGCAAAGTATTTTTTGCTGTTTTTGCTTTTTTAAAATAGAATTTTTTTATTTTCAGCAGTAACTAGGGCATGTGTCTTCCTTGCATTGGGTTTTTCATCTTGTCTTGGCTACTCATTCACACTGTAACAAGGGATCACAGAGAAAGATCTGATCCAGCTTCAAAACCACGCCCACTTCTGCACTTACAATTGCTTTATCTCAACAAAAGTAGTGCAGATAGAATATTTCAGTGGAATGCATGAGTGTATGGGGTAGGAGGGGACTGAGGTTCTTAAAAACCCATTTTGAATCCTTTAGAACATATGAATTGTGTAATCTCAGTCTAAAAAACATTCTACCTCCATTCAAAATAATTAGGAAAACACTGCATGCAGAATGTATTTGGATTCATATAATAAGAGGAAATAATATTTGAATTTCATGGTAAATCCTTCAATGTTTGGGGTTTTTTCCAAGAATAATCCCATATGAAAAATATAAGCAATTCAAAGGGTTAATTATTTTTTAAATTTATGAAATTCTATTCAGAGCAAGAAAATAACAATAATGGACCATCAATGACTTTTTACATGAATAGCAGTGAAATTAATGAAAATTTCATTTGAGAATCACGATTCTGAACACATGCAAACAACACTAAGTCTCAAGCACATACTAAGAGGTTATTTTAAATTTAGAAGATGATAGACAAGTGGATAGCTCCTATTAAAACACTCAAAACTATCAACAAGATAACATAATGTTCTTTATCTCATTTTCTATCTCAAAACCATAATATGCACCTAAATGAAAATAAACAGACAAACAATTGCCAAAAAAGAGGAGAAAATATTTGGAACTGTACTGCCCTTTATTACCAGTGACAACACAGGAAAACAGTTGGTTAATGGATCTGTCAGAATATGCAAGGTTTAGAAAGAATGCATTCAGAAAAGCAGACAGTTATGTGTACACAAGGTTATTCTCAGCTCAGCCTTTCTCATAATTCTGTTCCAAAAGTAGGACATATTCTGATCTCAGGGGCATCGGTAAGTATCCAGAGTAACACTGCTTCTATCAGTGCTTTTCTGCCCAGTTTACACTGGTATTACTGTAAATCTTGGGGTGTGATTCTTATCTTACACGAAGTGTCAAACACAAAATTTGTAAAAACAAATTGCAAAGCTATGAAGAAAGCCAAGTCGAGCTCAGAAATAAGTGTTAAATGAACTCTGTAATCAGACTGTGAGACACATTTAACATATGTTGAATTCATCTTTTCTGAATTTTCTTTCCCCATTCTGAGAGATGATTTCTCCATCAGCTCTGGTGCAGTTGATTTAATATGGACTTATACAGATCTATGCATAGTGGTGAGGTTTTTCTTCTTTTTCCATGCTATGTTTACAATTTTAATAGAAACGTATTATCATATACACACCAGAAAGAAATCTAAGAAAGAGTAATCTGACGTATTATGGTGGGATGTATTCATTCATGCAACCTGAGCCCTGTGAGGGCATTAATCTGAGCTCTTCGATCACAGATGTCTCTAGGCCTAATTTTACCTCTATACTCAGTTGTAATGTGGTGATTCATAAATACTTAATTTTTTGATTTGGAGTAATTATGTTTCGATATTCTTATAGGCCTCACAGAATTTGGAAATGTAACAAAACCCCCTTCTCCTGATGACTGGATCTCCATACCTAATTGTTGCAGGATGGAAGTATCAGACTCAGTTATGATTTAGCAGCAGTTCAGTTTTATTTGTGATTTGAGGCAGATCAAGAGATTGAATTTTAGCAGTGCTTAATCATTAACTGATTTAAAGATTTGCAAAGTGATTTAACTAAATAAATGAACAGTGACTTGATTACAGATTCAAAGATGACAAGATTCACACTAATTTACTATAAGCTATCCCAAACCAATACGTATACATATGAGAGCAAAGCACAGATCTCAGATTAATGTATATACATGTAAACAAAGTATATGAGCACGCACACATACACAGACTTACACAAACACGCACACACCGCAGTTTATAACCGCTGAGATCGAAGATCTTTCAATATCGCACGACTTATTGAGTCAGCGGGTACCCCTTTTAACTCCTACACGTGCACGGAAAATGGAAGAACATCCACATCNGAACCAGGTAGACTAAGGGGTTGCCGTAGTGTTCTAGTCCATTGCTCTCCACCCTTTCTTCCTTCAGTGTTAGACCATTCTGTATTGTTCTGGTCATGGTATTATTAGGTGGCCCAGGTGGGGAGGGAATCATGCCAAGTATCGAGAGGCCTGAGAGTGGCAGGGGGGGTTGCACCACCACACTAATCCTAATCTAGTCCAATACCGACACTATACATAGCCTCTCAAAATTAAGCTATTCTTTGTGACTTGAATATCCAGATGAGTCTTGCAGGCTTGGTAGAACACAGCAGTAAATTGAAGTCTTGGTCCCCAAACTGTACACTGTTTCCAACCTTTAACATACTGTTAATAATAACCCACTGTTGTAGCTGCACCCTAAAATATAACCCACAATAAAGCCTTTGCAATGTCTAACATCAGTCCTCAATTTAGCCTTTGCTAACTTTGCAATAAACTTATTCTATTTATTTTACTCCCAAGACTTAAAAGTAATTGTACCCACAAGACTAACTATAACCTCAGTGACTCATTCAGGAACAAATACAGTACCACTCCCTACCTTTCACTACCTGCGAAACCCAGTTTTGTGATCTGCCTACTGTATAATGATGAACTGAGATTTTCATGCAGTTGTGTGTATGTGTGTGCATCTGTTCTTAAAACCAGTTCTGTCTCCACTCGTCATAGCCAACCACTGATAAACAGCCAGTCAGGAAATGGCATTAAGCAGTTCCCAGTCAGAGGCTGTCAGCACATCCCACCCTGGCTTTAGAGGTTTAATAGGATGAAGACAGTGTCTGCTGACTGAACCGCAATTTTAAATGCAAACCTCACTCTAGTCTTGATGTTTACTCTGTGATTCATCCTGATCTAATATTAATATTAACATGTCCACTGAAAGATTCTCCATACAGGCCTGTCAAAACTGTGGAAGAAACCAAATTATTTGGCTTCTCCTGTCAAAACTACAATATCAGGGGTTCTGGGGACCATGAGTTGTTAGCTGTGCGTGAGATTAGTATTAGAGCTGGTGTTTGAATTAGGACTTGAACAAGAGCCCTGTTTATTGCTAGCTCAGGGTTCATGGGGTCCAATTTAAACTCTTGAAACTGTGCTAGCAAATCCAATGCATTAGAGCCTTCCCTTTTACTCCCAATTCTGCAGGCCTTAGCTACATATTGAATTGGGAATAATTTTTCATCTTTTCAGTTGCCCTTTCTTTGCTAGTGATCAACACTTGATAAGACCAGGCTACCCAGAAAATTTATGGGTGCCCCATCCCTGGAAGTGTTCAAGGCCAGGTTGGATGGGGCTTTGTGCAACCTGGTCTAGCGGGAGGTGTCCCTGCCCATGGCAGGGGGTTGGAACTAAGTGATCTTCAAGGTCCCTTCCAACTCGAACCATTCTATGATTCTATGCTGTTGAATGAGTTGCAATGACACATCCTCCCACATTGCCTTTAAGCTCTACTGAGTGGCTTGGCAGTTGATGATGTCTTCCCTGGCATTTGGATATGCAAGTCTTCAACATAATTGAAGCTTACATACTATTGCAACTGGTTTAGGGGTCTGTAAGCCTTTGCTTCAGGAGCGGTTTTGGAACAGCAGATCCTAGACTGCAAATTCCAGTTTACTACTATGGCAGCGTCATCAACTTCAGTACCTCTGTTTCTGGTAGAACAGGACTTTACCTCATAGTTTGTTGACAATTTTCCTCTACAACTGTGAGATACATTTGAAAACTTGAACTTTAAATTTTGAACGTTGCATTTTTCTTCCAAAATTGAAAAATGAAATGTTTGAAAACTATGACAGAACACAAGGAGATTCTGAGCTAATTTTCATCTATAGTTCCTTTTATATAAATGTCTAACATTTGAAGGACATGAGAACACCTTATAGAAATTTGCTCATCATTTGCTATTTTCAAACAAATTACAAATACCACTGTGTATTTTTTGGACATCTGGACTCACTTTCTTAGATTTTATAGATCCTTTAGGAAAAAAAAAAAATCTATATAGCTTTTTAATGATAGACCAGGAAATTAGTGGCTCACGTAGATTCCTCACTTTTGGTTTTCTTACTACCAAGATTTTTTGGCCTGGTTTGTTCAGTTGTTTTGGTTTTTTTTACACATGTAATTAACAGATATCAAGCTCAGAGAGACAAAGATTATCATGGTTTGATAATCATTCCCAAGTCCATAGCATATTGCTCAATGGTTTATGAAAGGAAGCTGTCATTTTTGGATGAAATATAGTTTATAGTAGTTGGAAAGGCATCTGAATATTGACATAAAAGAAGCAGGGCTAGTGGGAAGATACAACAGTTTTGATTAAACCAGCAGATACACGTGAAAAAAACAGGCAAGTATGGATTTACTGCCTTGTCATCAAGGCTTCAAAGAAGAAAGAAAACTTCGAGCAAAATTGTTGCGATGATGTTGCTCCCCTAATTTAATGTCTTACTTCCTGTCCGAATTTGATTGGCTTCAGTTTTCCGCTATTGCTTCCGTTGGCCAAACAAAATAGCCAGCTACTCTCAGAGATGGTCTTTGTCAATCCTTATAGACTCAAAAGAAGTCATCTCATAACACCTTTTTTAAAACTACATAAATGAAGATATTGGGTTTTATTTTTTACTGAAGTACTATTACAGAAAATTTACAGATACTAGATCTCATTTCCTGGGTCTGTGTTTAAGGCATAATTTCCAGGGTTTTTTCCAACAAGAAAAAAAAAAGATTGCCTATATTCCTGAGCACAATTCTCCTGCAGATTGTGTATTCTGAGGAAGACATTACAACAGAGGAATTTAAAACCTTTCTTCTGAACAGAAGTGCATAGTTAACTGTGGTCAGTCTCAGAGAGCCTCTGTGATAACAGCACTTGGTGAGACAGATATTTAGAAAAGACATTAAGAGGCATAAGCCACCCACAAAATGTTTTGTGGTTGACCTTATAGCAAGGGAGTTCAATGCTGACTTCGGTGGGGCTAATATTTAGTTTCAAGATAAGAATAAGTAAAATTGAAATGAAAATTCTGAGTGGCATTTTGAAAGATCTGTTTGACAACCTGTGTCTTGTTTATTTTCTCTGATGAGAAAGAACACTATTGTGTAACAGGGAACAATTTCTAAATGTCAATGATTTTTCTCTTCTTTGGGAACACAGTCAATGTCAAACTAAGTTTAAAAAAAAAACAACAGTGAATCAAACAGTGTCAGAAATATATTGGGCATAGCTAAACTGAATTTCCTATTGTACTTCCAACAGGCAGAATATATAGAAATAAGCAGACCCACACTTAGAAATAAGGAAAACAGTTGCAGTCTGAAGTCCTGCAAGTGAAAGAGCTTAGGAAAAGGAACAAGACCAGGCAACTGAAAGCAGGCCACAAGGCTAATACTATAGGTGAAATAAAGCTGTTGTAGTAGTCACAGTAAATAATTCTGATATTCTTTGGTACCATGTACTTTCAGAATCAGAACTCTTCTGTTAGGTCTCTGCATTCCCCATCACTAGGCATTGGACATGTCTACATAAGAAAAAGGCCCAGAATACTATTGTAGGTACACTTTTTTGTTATTTCTCTTTTCTGGCACATCTCACTAAGATTGCTTTTTTTAATTCTGCTTTTGAAATGTATTAAACAAAAATTAAAAAAAAAAAAAGGATACTTTTACTTCCAAGGAGGGCACACCTTTAATGGAAACGCAGATGGAACAGTTACTGAGGTCAATGTTAAAACAGCTGCGATTTTGAAAAACAATCAACCAACCCCTATAGATTTCCCCTATAGGGAAGTTCTTACTCCGAAATGCAATGCTACCCATTGCCAAAGCTTAATGAGGAAGTAAAAAAGGAGACTTGGGAGTGGAGAAAGAAAAAGGCAAACCCCAAATCAAAGCCTCTTGTGCTATTCTGTCTTAGATATATATCTTCTTAGTTCAGTTAAAAATCATAGGGATTTTACCGATTTAAAGGCAAAAAACTGACCTAAAACCAAAAAGTGGACAGTGTTCAAGGTCAAAATCCAAACCGATAATCTTCAAAAGTGAGAGCTAAAAAGGCTTAACAAGGGGGAAATCTGCTTTAAAAATGTTACCTACATTTGCAAACTCATCCAAATAATTAAAGCTATGAATTAAAAATTCAGTGCATCAACAGTGTCCATTTTCTTCAAACTTCATTTTTACTGAAAATTGGTAATTTAATAATAAAAATCTTTACACCTACATTTTTCATCATATTTTTAATTATTTTTGTTTGTATGGTTTAAATGTGTGTTCACAAAGTAATAACTGAAGTTACAGTCTCATTAACAGTGGCATCTTAGTAATTACAAGGTTGGTCATGGTTAATTACTACCTTCATTAAACACAACACATCAGGAAATTGTAGAGGACTTCTGAAGAGCGTATATCCTATCACTGCTACTCAGTGACCTAAATCAACCTTAATCCAAAGTCCGCTGTGATGGAGTTTCAGGTCTTCTGTATCTAAGCAATTAGCACAGAAAGAAAAGGCACATGTGCAAAGCTGCATGCATACAGGCACAGCAAAAATGCTCTTGCAGCACTTATGTGGTGTGAAGGACCCATGGTGAGCTGGCAAGAATTGTGCATAGCTGTGCTAAGCAGAAAAGCTCTTCAGGGAAAGGAGAAAAGGTAGGACTGGGTGAAAGAGGGAAACTGGTAGGCATGACATGTTAATGAGCTGTGTCAGAGCCATCTGAGGTTTGGGGAAGATAATTGCTACTTGAGAGTAAAAATCACCATTTTTTTTGTGTTCAGGACAATGTTCTTTGGAGCTGTTCTTTGGAACACTTAGTAAAGCAAAGAACCCAACAAAACATTGAACCAGCTTTTTAGCGTCCTGGAGATCAGCTTTTTCAGGACAACTCACTGGTTGTAACCAGCTCTTTCATCCTTAAAAAAGCAAAATACCAGACTGGTTTCCAAAACGAATTTTAACCTGTAAAAACCCAATTATTATTATGTTGGTTTGCTGCTGATCACTTAGTTCTTGCAACGTAAGAAACAAGACTGCCCCTTTCACCGTCTAGCATTCAAAGAAGCAAGGTCAAAGAAAATTCTGTGCTTCTCTCTGCATTAAAGGTCAAGGAGAAGCTGTGTGTGTTTGTTTGTTTTAATTTCCCAGCCAAGTGGCTTCCAAAGGTTCAAGTTTCTGAAAGGCTAATGCTTCTGTTTCATGACATCCTTTGATGCACGTGACTAATTTTACGTTTCTTCTTTACTTTTTTTCTCTGTCCTCTTTTTCTTTCATGCCTTTAAAGTCAAAGTAAAGAAAGAATTTCACCTGACCAGACTGTCAGTTGAACGCAGGTGCTGTCACTTAATAATATGATCAATTAAAAAAAACATTGAATGACAAAAGAATGACCTGTAGTCCCCAGGACAGGTGAAAGTGTTATGCCTTTCTTTACTGTACCCCTACTGATAATGAGCATTTTTTACCTTCAGTGGCTTTCTGATCAGGTTACAGCTGTAGCAATTCCATGGGATTGTATTATTTTTGATAATTATTTTTATTTCTCTCTGTCTCACTGTCTCTGTACACACACGCACACACATACATATACAGCGCATTCATAGACTAACCCTGTTTCCTTCTATGAAGCATATGAAAACTGGTAAAATCATAATGAATTTGACAGACTACTTGGAAACCTCTCACAGGATTCGGCAGCACTGCAGGAACACAAAATACAGCTCTTTTGCAAGCTGTCCTGTCTCCGGACTTACAAAGGAAGGTGGGCAATACAGGTCCAGCAGCTGTAACCCTTACAAGACAGTACAACCAAAGTGAAGAATCAGATGGAGATCAGATTTGCTACCTATTTGCGAAGAAGAAAAACCCCATCATTTTTCTTTCTTGCCTACCTATAGCTTCATTATGTACACCACTATTGTCTCTGTCAAAAATCAAAAAGCTGATGATAATGTAAAAGGAAAATTTTCCCCACTGTTTCCTACAAACAAGCCTCACAGATTTTTCACATGGTGAATAATGACAAACGTCAAAAATATATGCTTATATATACATATATAAAGATATATGTATGAAAAAAGAAAGAGCAAACAAAAACAATGAAGAGAGAGCGCTCTATGTCACTAATAAAAACACAGCTACAAAAAAATGTAGTTTCTTTGAGGGGGGAGCGGGAATAACCCATCCTTGCCATGAACAATTTGCAAAAATTGCTGTTTGAGAACATGAATAGCAGTGAACAGTTCAGCATAGAATCATAGAATAGTTTGGGCTGGAAAGGACCTTTAAAGGTCATCTAGTCCAACCCTCCTGCAATAAGCAGGGACATCTTCAACTAGATCAGGTTGCTCAGAGCCCCGTCCAACCTGATCTTGAATGTTTGGATAGGGCATCTACCACTTCTCTGGGCAACTTGTTCCAGTGTTTCGCCACCCTCAGCATAAGAAATTCTGTCCTTATATCTAGACTAAATCTACCCTCTTTTAGTTTAAAACCATTACCCCTTGCCCTATTGCAACAGGCCCTGCTAAAAAGTTTGTCCTCATCTTTCCTATAGGCCCCCTTTAAGTACTGGCAGGCTGCAATAGTGTCTCCTCAGAGCCTTCCCTTCTCGAGTCTGAACAACCCCAACTCTCTCAGCCTGTCCTCATAGGAGAGGTGCTCCAGCCCTCTGATCATTTTTGTGGCCCTCCTCTGGACTCGCCTCAACAGGTCCATGTCTTTCCTGTGCTGAGGAGTCCAGAGCTGGATGCAGTAGTCCAGGTGGGGTCTCACCAGAGCAAAGTAGAGGGGCAGAATCACCTCCCTCGACCTGCTGGCCACACTTCTTTTGATGCAGCCCAGGATATGGTTGGCTGGCTGGGCTGCGAGCGCGCACTGTCAGCTCATGTCCAGCTTTTCATCCACCAGTACCCCCACGTTCTTCTCCTCAGGGCTACTCTCAAACACTTCACCCCCTAGAATGTATTGATACGGGGGGTTACCCTGACCCAGGTGCAGGACATTGCATATCTGTATGTACAGTGCATCAGAGAAGGAATGTGTAAGTTTAAAGAGTATTATACTTTGACATCATGAGGTCTGCATCTCTGTTTCTGGAAGGACTGCAGAGTTGGCAGTAAGGACTTTCATGTTCCTTTGTATACCGGCTAATACATTGAATAACCATGTTTCTCCACAGTGTTAAGCTATTCCAGCAGCAGCAGTAAGGACAAGGTGTTTGGGAGAGATCTGCTGTTTAATCCTGCAGGGTTTAGAAGGCCACTTTTTGCAATGATAAAGACTGATTTATTGAAGCTGTTATAATTCTACAGCTAGATTTTACTGGACACTATTTTTTATGAACTAATGAACTTAAAATGTGAAATCTTGCAGTACAAGGCAGAGAGGATTACTTTTCTCTGGTCTTTGCTGCTGACTCTCAGCTGCATAACATTCCCTTACTATGGCATTTCTGGGGGAAAATGAAGAAAAGAAAGCGATTTGTGGTGTTTTTAGCAATAGAAAGAAGAAGAATCCAAAAAGATATAGGGAGATGTGTGTTGTTTGTTTGACTTGCGAAAATTTATAGTTAAGAATGAAAAGTAAGTTTGATTCAACAAATGGACTTAGTTACTGTAATGATGAACGTCAGTATGCCAGCCACTATTACATTTCTTCCTGATCTACAATCCATAGTCTTGCTCATTTTTCCTAAATAAGGATAAAAGATAAAGGAAATCAGATACCTCAGAATAGAATCCAAAGCAACAAGAAAGGTAACAGAATCAATAAACTAACAAAAAAGACACAGGAAAAAAAAGAGTTTCCACTGTTTCAGTGCCTGTCTTTTAGCTAGGATAGGAAGCTCTGTTTCCTTGGGTTTTTTTTCAGATCAAATTTAACTTACTTTTTAAATACAGGAGAAAAGGAGGTCTTAATTTGTCCTCTCAGTTAATTGAAGAGTAGTGAGAGCAGCCAGTCATGAGGCTTATGTGCTCATGCTCTGAAAAAAGGACAGAATTACTAAATTTGATTAGATTCTTTTTTGAGGGGGTGAGGAAGCCTTTATATCTCTCTTAATAATGTTATCCCACATATTCATCACAGAATGTCCCATTGTCACAAAAGCCAAAACCCCCATGATAGCACCAGCCATGTAGCCAGGAGTTGATCTGCGTTATCCGTCTATTTCTGGCTGCTCCCTTTCCTCTAACTGGTAAAATGGAGAAAAAGATAACTTGGGCACCAATTTTTTTCACTTGCACCCCCAGGGCTTTATAGTCTTCCTTAATTCTGCCCAGGTTCTGGCTTGTGCTGTCACTCCTGCCCACATGAAAGAGTAACAGTGGATGGTAGTCTGTACTCCTGACAAGTTGTGGCAGCCTCTCAGCAGCATCTCAAACCCTAGCTCCTGGAAGGCAGCATACCTCATGTGACTCCCTGTCGGGACGGCAGATGGGTGCCCCAGTGCCCTTGAACAGAGAGTCACCCACTGCTAGCACTTCTTGTTGGTTTTTATGATATCTACTGTGTGCGGTGCAGTTCCTCCTGGCAGACCTTGCTGCTGGGTGTCTGTAACTGTTAAAGCTTCATACCTGGGTTTGGTTGTGATACCAGAGGGTGGGGGCTGAAGAGGAGCCCTGCTTTTGTGCGTCACCAGCGTCCAAGGCGCCTCATTCTCAGCGGTATCGACTACAGGAACATGGTTATGAAACCACCTATCTATCTCTGTCTCGCGTCTCTGATACTATGCAACCTTTTAACTGTTTCTTGCAATTCAGCCACCTCTTTTGAGCAGAGGCAGGCACTAGATGACATCCAGAGGTCCTTTCTAACTTAAATTGTGCTATGATGCTATGATTCTGTGGCATAGCAACATCTATCTCAGTTGTATATAAGATTTAGACTAACAACTATATTTATTGCATAGTTTTCCTGTTATAAAGCACAGGAATATATACTAATATTTTCTGCTTGTTTGTTTTCTTCTTAATGCAATTAAAATAATGGACCTCTCATCATCAAACCTGAGCTGATTATTCACGTTATATGAGGTAAAGAGCAACTACTAAAGGAAGAGTCCGCAAAGAAGCTGAAGTATAATGACTTGACTTGCTGAAACAATTTTAGATAGATATTTTTACATTTGTTAATACAGAAAGAACAGTATAAAATAACATATAAATGTAGGTAGCTTTGTTCAGAAGTGTGTCAGCAGTGAAGTTGTAATAATTCTGTACTGGAAATTGTCTCTTTAGCACAGATTTAAACTGTACTGAAATTGTTTAATAAGTCAGAAGTAAAATAAATGTAGTCTTTCTAAGGCTTACTCATGAGATAGCATGTATGTGTTAAACTGATCTGTGCTGACTGCACTCACATTTTTGAACAGTTTCAAACTATCTCTAATTGTAAGGTTACACTATTATGACCAACAGTCAGCTGCATATTTTTTGGAATGTCTGATTTTGTTCATATAGCAAAAATTAATAAAGCACATTTTCAATAAAAATGTTAAAGAGCTACATATGCAATTCTTATTAACAGTGGTGGAGTTTTACAACAGCTTTCCTGCTCACACTGGTGAAACATGCATCTTCCAGTAAAAATTTAAATGAGGATAGAAATATAGTTAGAAGAGATAAAGTGGGAGGGCAAATACATGCTTGCTTTCTGAAAGGTTCCTGCTGCCATAGGTAGTGTCAGTCCTTGTTGATTCTGACACAGAGTGCGCAGGTGGATAGTGATGACCACAGCTGGGCACTCCCAGACCCACAGAATGATGGGCTGACATGCTACACCAGTTTGCCTGTTCTGATAAAAGAGTAGAATGTGTTTAATTGAAGAAAACAAGGTTTGTAAGTACCCAGTGACCCTCTGATGTTAGTGACTACCTCAGAAACCAGACACACAAGTAGTTTCTCTGCTCTCTTGTATGATATGCCTTTTAAAAAAAAAAGTCACTTGAAATCCTGCAAACCCTTGCGTATGTACACACCAGTGCCTGATTGCCAACCCTAACAAAGCACAAAATATGGAAGAATTTGGTTAGTAATGTTATTTTTAGGTCAACCACGTAACTTTTTATTTAAAAACTTTTCTCCAAGCTACTATGTTCCCTTTGACAAACCAGTATGGTTTCTCCAGTTGTAAAACTGGACTGTTCAACAATATTAAGGTTCTTGTTTATTCGTTGGCAGGAGATTAGCTGGAAAAGATCAGTCAATAGGAAAGAGCAGTGAGGCTATTTTCTTTTTTGACTACACCTTTAAGAGTGGTGAGCCCTGCTGGAAGGGAAGTCCCCATGAGTCAGGATCTAGTCTGAGACAGTCAGTGATATAAAAAGCCATACACTAGGTGCTCCTCCATATGTACTTTATATTTTACTTACTTTGTTTTTCCCTTTAATCTCCAAGAAAAGTTATCTAGCCTGAAAGATATTTGCCGTTCATCTGGGAGAAATCAGAACTGAACTTATTTAGAGAGTGATATCATCCTCTGAAGCTTGACAGCATGACAGGGCAGGTGGGCACCCACTGTGTTTACACAACAAGACTCTAAAATAGGAGACTCTTCATTTTCTTTGAGTATGTTTCCCTTAGGGGGGTTGCAGAAAAACAGGATTCTTTTTTTAAAAGGATGCTTAGACTGGGATCTGATTGGAGGTTTTACCAAGACAGCTGCATCAAAATGTAACTTCAGTGATCTGTAGATTTAAAATATATGCCATCTAAGCCTTATCTCTAGAGTGAATAGCATTCAGTTTGTCGTGGCCATAAGCTTAAAGAAAAATAGCTAGCCTATACATGTTCATACACTCTGTTTCAGCCCTAATAAACATAGTTTAGAGATGTACTTGGAAGAGTTTAACAGTGAAAAACAACTCCCTGTGGCTGCGTACATTCACTTTAAAGATTTCTAATTTGCCTACACTTTTCTGTCCAATTTCATTATTTATAGTTGGGCTTTTAATTTGCATTCCTTTCTCATCATAGTTTACTCACACAGAATGCTACTTTTAATTATTTTCCTTTGTATAGTTCTCCGAAATACAGTACTTGGAATGGAAAAGATTCCAGTTATTCAAATAGTTATTGTAAAGGATAGTAAAATCTGGAAGAAAGCCACATCTTTTCTACTGTAGCTGACACACTACATTGATCTAGCAGGAAATGTGTCTATTACTGAGACAGATGGGGGAGCTCTGGGACTCGGTTTAACATGGTTGCAGCTACTGCGGATGCTGATACCGTACACTGACAATAGCTGCAGCTTGAAAAGCAGAGTTTACATGCCTGAAATAAATTGTTTTGATTAGAACCTTTAGGAAAGAAAGTCATAAGGTACAGTTTTATTGACTACTTGCCAAACAACACAGACCTGTGCTCTGTAAGCTTGTTTTGCTCTTGTAAGTCAAGCACCAACTGGGCTCTTATTTTCTAAGGTTATGGACTTACAGCATAACACATTATCATTTACTCTGAATTATTACACAGGCAGTAAAATGGGAAACAGAATGTACATTCAGTTCTAAGTATAGTTGGAATATTTTTTGAGGAGAGTATGCATTTGTCTATCTTCCATGGGTATATAAGAAATTTGCTATTGATAAAAAAATGTTTTCAAAACAAAAAGGCATATAAAATGCAAATATGTGGTAGTCATGAAGGAAAGCAGAATATTAAGACTCCTAATTATTAGCAAAAGTGCACTATTTTATCATAGAATCTGGGTTTTTTAAGTGTCTTTTCAGGTTTTTATTTTACTGAGTGTCAGAGACCACTGTATTCATGGTATAATGTTATTGTGATCACCTAAATAGAATTGGAACAATTGTTACGCAAGGCAGAGCTAGGATTTTCTTCCCCTAAGCAGGATCTATATAATATATTATCACTAAAGGCATTTGGTGCATTGTTCTTTTGGAAATTAGTACGTACAGGTACCAGTATGTCCATTTATCATTGTCTGTTCTGGTTTAATGCATTTAAATATTTAGTCTGATAGCTAAAACAGAGCACAACAAATTTTGCGTTATGTTGTACCAATCTAATGATAGAGTTCTAGCTTGTTTATTGCCACTTTGCTTTTTTAAATCAGCATCTTCCTCTGAAGATGACTTTTATCTTAGATTTCTTATTTTTTAAGGCATAGCAATTTGAATAATAAAAAAATGAGATCATTAACTGCATCTTCCACAAACAACAATGTAGCTTTATGATTTTCCAAACCTGATACAACATCAAGCTGCTGCCTCATGCCCAGCTACTTTAGCATATTGATTCGTATTATTAATGACTGTAAAGGCTAGACGGCTTTTAAACCTTCCTACAATGAACATTACCAGAGTTGGTTTATAGTTTATTTCCCACTTAGCTGAGACAACTGTTTATTTTCATGAGAGAACCTGAGAGCAACAAAGAATAGATTTCAGCATATTCATATCCCTTTTCCCGTCTATGAAGGAAGTTGACTGACAGTTACATGACAAAAGTAACAAATTGACACTGTGGTTCAGAGTGAATTCAATCCAGCGGTGATGTGGGCAGAACAAAACTCCTGCATCACATCATCTGAAAAGTCTATTCCTCGGTCAGCCATGCTAATGGGAAAGCTTCCTGTCCTTTATAACCAGTAAATCTACATCTACATACTAGTATCAAGATCTAGACTAGCACATACATGCTCAAAAGCAGTTAATAATTTGGCTGGGGCTCCATTAATCAGTCCTTCAATAGGATTCCATTTCAACAGGACTATATTTTCTAAATTATCACTCCTTAAAAATAAGACTGCCTGAAGAAGCCCTATTATTAAGCCAGCTTGTGTCCTAAGCAATCATATTGCTAGGAAAACAGACAACGTATTCAAGCTCCTTATTCCAATAATCTCTGAAATAACCTTTCTCCATTGACTAAGCACAGGAACCTTTGTGAATTATCTATATTTAGTTTGTCCGAATACTTCATCCCAAACTCTCAACCATAGCAAAACACATTTTAGTTTTTACCTAATTTGATGAACTCTGAACAGACCATTACTTCTCAGGAGTGAAATCTTGGTGTTACAATAGATAATACTGTGAAAGTGTTGTCTCAGTGCTCGACAGCAGTCAAAAAAAAGGAAAAAAATTCCAGTTTATTAGGAGCAGAATAGAAAATAAAATAGGAAGTATCATCATGTCGCTGTGTGAACTTGATTATTGTGCAAAGGTCAAAAAAAACCTAACAAAGAACTTGAAAGGACTGATAGAAGGGCAATAAAAATAAAAACATGGGACAACTTCCACACAAGGAAAAACAACCCCAACAAACAAACTAAGATCTGGGCCCTTAATGTTGCAACAGAGATAACAGAGAGTAGAAGGGATAGATTTCTGTAATTTTCTGAGTGGTAAGGACAAGCTGTTCACAGTCTCTTCTGAAACCAGAGGACATCAAATGGTCACATAAAAGAGAGAATGGTGGGCTAAAGGAATCCTTAGTCTGAGCCATTGTGGCCATTATGTTGTGGTTTTGATCTCCTGACATACCAATCTGTATAAAAAAAGGGCCAGAGTATTTTTTTCCCTTGTGTTCTATGTAGGATTGTGTTTTATGATCTGGTGCAATTGGTATTTTTCAGGGTAGACATAATAATATAAAAGAGACACGGAGGGTTTTCTCAGAAAGCCTATTTTAATTTTCCCATTTACACAAAAGTAAATCAAACTGAAACAGAAATATATGAATAGTTCATTGTATTTAGCAAACGTAACACTCAGTGTCTTGTGTGGGTCCAACACATTGCTGAAAATATAGTGCAATTTATTAAAAGAGCTATGTTTATGTTTAAAAACATGGTTAACCAGTGTACCTGTCATTTGCTTATGCCAGACAGAGGTAGTTCTCCTCTTCCCATGTCAAAGTGGACAACACACCAGTTAGTTGGCTAGTGTGGTCAGCTCCTGCTAATTGTTTTGGGTCCTAGTTGACCATTCCCAATCTCGTTGATTTAAAGCTAGAAAACTCGTTGAGACATTATCTTACTAAAGCCAGAGGTCTAAAAATACCGGTTATTCTAGATTCCAGACCCAGGGTACAGTTCCAAAGGATCCCATTGCTTTTGTAAATCTGAGGTTTAACACACCATACAGGATCCATATGTGCATGCTTGAACTGAAGTCACCAAAAAACTAATTGCAAAGCATCTAACTAGCTGTGTATAGTTTTTGCAGTGCTATACAATAAACAGATGAAGAAAGCATAACATGGGATAACTAGATTTTACAAAATTTGATCACATTGTAGTATTTCTTTGGAATATGTCATCTTGCCAAAAGGTAAAAGGACCATATGATCATCTAGAAGGCAGCATATGCAAATAAATATGGTAGCAAGTACAAACATATGTTTAATCTTCCCACTTCATCAATATAGAAAGCTCAAGAGTTTTTGTCCGCACAAGCCAACAAATCTTAAGGCTTAAACTGTTTGTGCTACTCCCTTTCTTAGTTATATATCTCACATATCTTCCATAGTTATATATCTCACAAAATGCTGTACCTCATTTGTTTTTCAGTAACTTATAGAAAAACCTCCTACTGAGGGCAAAACTAGATAGATCCAGCCAAATTGAAAACTGACTAAAAGTGCCTAAGAATGTACTCGATTTGTTCATTGGGTTTTACACATCATGCAGGATCTGTTTATACCAAAATGAGATAAAATCATTCAGAGTTTTGAGAAAGTATGGGAAAGAGTCATCAATCATCTCAGTGGACTACAAAGTGAAGCATTGAAAAGTTGTACTGGGACAGGGCTTTTTTTTTTTTTTTTTCTTTTTTGAGTTAA
>VYXH01001515.1:137295-224322 GCA_013397275.1 Burhinus bistriatus | reverse complement strand
TTTTTTTTTTTTTTTCCTTCTTAGAGCTAAAGACCATAAGAAACTGTTAATTCAGCCAGTATGACCCTCTGTATATCACAGGTGCTTAAGTTTTACTCAATGACTCCATTCTGTGTTCTTAATTTGTATTTGGCTAATGTCTCCTGTTCAGGAAGTTGGTCAGTCTCTGTTTAAATATACAGAGGCAGAAAATCTTCCATGCCTCTAATACTTTGTTTCAGTAGTTAATTAGACATACTGTTAAATCTGTGTGCTTTATTTCTTATCTGAATATAGTTAAGTTCTTGCTTCAAGACATTATTTTTAGTATGCTTTTCCCCTCTAGATTAAACAGCCCTTTAGTGGCACGTATTTTCTTCCTGTGAAGCTACTTACACAGTGTAACAAAATCATTTCTCAGTTGTTGCCTTTTTAAGAGCAAGACACAGTAATTTTTTTTTATTTGCTCATGTTACAGCATTTTCTACAGATTTTGAGTGTTTATGGCCCTTTCCTTAAAGAGATTGTAATTTTCAGGTGTTTTTTTTTTTTTTTTTTTTAAATAAAGTGACTTCTAATAAGGGTATTCCAAAATTTATGTTACCTATGCCATATATAATGAATTTGGATCTTTGGTCCTTCTCCAATGTTTATCTTCTCAGGAATTGTGTTAGGCCTTTTTATTTGTTCTTTTTGAGGAATACTCATTCTGGAAACTCGTGTTAGGTTGTTTTTCTTCCATTATTTCCTTTCAGAAACTACCATTTCCATGAATGCCCTGTATTTGTTTCCCTGAGGGGGAAAGGGTCAGCCTCTGGGTAGAGTTCCTCTATAACCTTTGTTTAGATGTCACATTTGCTCCCCTTCCACTTCACCTTCATAAGATAAGAACTCAAAGCCTGTGCCTATATTAACAAATGGTGTGGCACAAGGGGAATGGATTGTTAGAGTGAAAGAGCTGTTGCTGAGTGTACAATATTTACACTATTCAGGGGTGTTTGCTTTACAGTAGTTTGGTCTGTGGTTCAAGTCCCTATTAGCTTTTTTGGCACATCAGGCACATTCCTAATGCCTGTCCTCTGGGTTAGAGTCAACAGAAGGAAATCCAGTGTGAATGCTGCAAGACCTCTTATATCATATGTTAAGCAGAGCATGTTACTGGGATGATAAGAAAATTTGCTTTGAGAGTAGACTGCTGATGTGAACTAAAATGAAAATGGAGACGTTCCTTAGAGTTTCTGGGCCACTCTTCCAAACATAATGTTATTGGGAATAACTAATTTTTCATTATTGCTTAAAATTTTTTGTCTTTATTTTAGATTTTCTTTTTCTAATAATTATTTTGATAATTTGATTTTGGAAAAATTCAAAATGACACATTATTTCAAAATCAAAAGCTGAAATCTTTAGGTTGGGGGAAAATCATATGAAAGGATTAATTTTATTCAGCTCTTTATTATCAATTTTTTTTTTCTTAAATCCACCCGTTAAATTTAAATGGAGCAGATCTTGTGAATATTTTGTTTGACCACAAAATCATGTTACTCGGTGAAAAAAGGAAAAATTACACACAAAATATAATTTGTGCAACCCTCCCCAATTATAACTTTTTCCTCATTCACTGCTACTTTAATATAAACTTATAGCATAGACCTAAGGGAGGGAACAAAACCAGACTTATGCTAAAGTCACCTGGGTCAAGATGTAACATAAATCTTAATCTCACCTTACTTAGGGTAAGGAATCACAGGAAAAACTATTGCATCAGGAAGAATAGAGCAAGAAGCCATCAGTGAGCAGATAAAGGGAATAGTATTTTACCTTAAGAATTTGTTAGCAGTTGCCCAATTTGATGATGAACTATTGCTATCTGTTCGTAGCTATTGCATTGCAACAATTTATTTGAAAACTATTTTTTTACTGTATCCTGTGAGGGAAATAATGTTTTGGTTTATATAAAGTGTTGTTTTAATCAATGTTAATTAAAATATGATACTAGTAAAGTGTCTAATATTTCTCTAGTGATCTTATTCATCTGCTCTCTGAGGGCATAGTGAGATATCAGATTTTTAATTGCTGCTTAATATGTTTTTTCATGAAGAGCGGAATGCTCTTATACACAATTTCTTCTTAAAATTTTTTTTAATACCACAGTCTGACAAATAAACAATTTGGGTCTATGAAGTCCCCTTCTACATAAGGTGTTTGTTATTGGGAGTAATACTAATACCATTGGAAGTAATTCTCTGGGCCAGTCCTTTGGAAAAAAAGCATATGTAGTAGTGGTCCACAGAATTATAATCTGTACAAAAAAACTCAATGAAATAAATTTAATTTACTCTACACTTTTTATCTGAAATATGGCAGACTAGAAGAATATGCAGAAAAAAAGAAAAAACCACATACAGAAAACAGGTTTAGAACTAGATTCTGTTGTCTTCTGTATCTATAGTTGGAAGTGTATATGAACCATGAATCCACTAACATACTTTATGAAAATACAGTTTTAAAAAGTAGCAGCACATTTATATATTATAGAACAATTTGACTGATGAAACTAATTGACAGATGAATTAGTTGTCCACCAATGCTCTCCTTGCCAATGAGTTACTGTTGTGGTTTGGGCTGGGCTGGCCAATAAAAAAACAACAGATACTCCCTTTAACTTCTCTCTCTCTTCCCAGAGGAGAAGGAAGGGAGAATAAGAATGAGACTTACGGGTTGAAAAGAAACTAAATTACTTTAATGAAATACTACTAATAAAGAGAAAAGATAATAATATTAATAAAAAAATGATGAAATATATACAAATACATACAAAACCAATATTGAGCTCCCAGGGTGATGATCATGTCACTGGCAGGCACTGGGAAAGTCCCAGACTGGACTCAGCAATGGATAGGAACTGGATTCCAGATCTGGATTCAGAAACACACAGATTGGGGTCAAAAGCAGAGGAACAAAATCCACCTCAGATACTAGCCATTGAAGAAAGAAACTGGTTTCTTTCATCTCTCAGCTTTTATACTGAGCATGATGCAGGTGGGGTGGAATACCCTGTTGGTCAGTTTTGGGTCACCTGTCCTGTCCGCTCCTCCCCGCAGGTGTGACCCCTCTATGCTTTTCTGCTTCTGACCCTCCAACGGGGCAAGTAACAAAGTTGGCTGGCCTTGGGTGTTATAGCAATAAGGATAAGCAAGAGCCTCTCTGCATACTGTTCCTTAGCATCAACTATAAAGACTGGTCTTATCACTCTGAGAGCGAACAGTTTTCTACACAACATGCTTTTAATTTCAGCAAGTTAGAAGAGGCCTAGCTAAAAAGTAAAGTTACTGAACAAAATTGGTCCTGTTTTACCTCAAACCAGGACAGCTTCTGACCCTCCAAGTTGGTACATAACAAAGGTATCTGACCTTGGCTGTTATAGCAGTAAGTATAAGCAGGAGCCTCTCCGCATGCCATTCCTTGTTATTCACTATAAACATCAGACCTTATCTGCTAGAAGCAGACACTGTCTGAAAAAGATGCCGTTAATTTCAGAGAGTGCAGTTAGTTAGAAGAGGCTTAACTGAAGAGTAAAATTACAGAAAAGAAAATTGGTTCTGTTTTACCTCAAACCAGGACAGTCACTCAGCGCTACTCTCATTTCAGGATGCAGTGGACATAGCTGAAGGGAACTTCTGAACGGAGCTGACTAAAATTGTTGATTTATCAAGTTTAATGGTTGAATAGAAGTGTTACATCAAACAGCAACAGATTTTTTTTAAAAATTGGGAAGTAAGAAAATAAAATGTTTTAGAAGTATTTTAAAAAATATTTTTGTTAAACTTTGTTTCCTTTGAATGCAAAGAAAGAAAAGGGATCATAATGGATCCTGTTCTGATTGCAGATATGAGGAACCTCATTCGCACAGGAATGAAAAGTTATCTAAGTGGCAATCACAAAGGGCTATGAAGATAATTAGGGGGCTGGAACATCTTTCTTATGAGGAAAGGCTGAGGAACTTGGGTCTTTTTAGTCTGGAGAAGAGAAAGCTGAGGGAGAAGCTTATCAATGCTTATAAATACCTAAAGGGAGGGTGCCAGGAGGATGGCACCAGTCTTTTTGCAGTGGTGCCCAGTGATCGGACAAGAGGTAACGGGCACAAACTTGACCATAGGAAGTTCCATCTGAACATGAGGAGGGACTTCTTTACTTTGAGGATGGCAGAGCACTGGAACAGGCTGCCCAGAGAGGGGGTGGAGTCTCCGACTCTGGAGACATTCCAAACCTGCCTGGATGCCATCCTGTACAACCTGCTCTAGGTGAAACTGCTCTGTCAGGGGCATTGGACTAGATGATCTCCAGAGGTCCCTTCCAACCCCTGTGATTCTGTGAAATCTAACTTAGTAACATACAGTATGAGCCACTGTTATGGCTCAGTTTATTTTGTAAACACAATGCATACTAATGTATTTTACTCTAGAACATAAATTATTATGTGTGTATTTCTTTTCTATAAAAGTATTTTAATTATTTTTTTCATAACAAAAGCACTTTTTTCTTGAGGTGTTCCATACAATTTGTCATAGTGTCACATTCCAGTATAAAACTATTTCAATATTAGAAGCAGTCAAGTTTGGATAAGAATGGAAAGTAGATGCGTTTTCTTTGTTGACTGGTTTGTTTAAAAACAAAACACATGCAAAATGAGGTTTTTTCCTGGTCTAATGAGGCTCAGTTACCATCTGTGAGAAAAAAAAATCTGAGGAGAATATAGAACCTAATGATGTTTAGGAATCAATGAATTTACACAATTTGTTTTCATCTTTATTCAGTATACATCTACTTTATTCTCAGAATTTCCACATAGTCTGTTTTAATTGCATCCATAAAGAAAAAAGAAAAAAAGAAAAAAAAATAAAACAACTCCTCCCAATCAAACCACTACCACCAAAACACCAAAAAATTCCTGTGAAATAAATCTTTCAACACCATTTCTCCACTATCAGTCAATTCTATATGAATATTGTGTTCACCTTTAGTGTCAGAATAAGGACTAGCATTGTGCAAACACTTTTAGTAAGTAAAACATTAATATCAATATATAGATGGGGCTTGGATGGGGCTTTGAACAACCTGGTCTAGTGGAAAGTGTCTTGTCCATGGCAGGGGGGGTGGAACTAGATGATCTTCAAGGTCCCTTCCAACTCTGTCCATTCTTTGATTCTATGATTCCTTGATTCTTCAGTATTCAAGTATGTTCATTTCACAGGTAATATAATATACTTAATCAAACACCTGTGTTATTCTACAGAGTCTACTTTTTTTCTTCCAGATGGATTTTGTGAATCCGGTCTATAAAAAGGAATTACATTGGCCTTTTTTGGATATATTAATGGTATTGAGTCATTTCTTAAAACTAAGCAGTTTCTGGCTTGTTCTTTAGAAATTATCTGGATCTTCTTTATTTTCAGAATTTACAATGCTCTTACTGGAATGTTATTAGATCATAAACTTGAATCTGATGTAATGAAAATCGAGAGCACTTAAAAATGTTATTTGTCAGTTTTTATCTACCTGACTGTATCACAGTGCATTATGTGAAGATCTGACCTACAGCTTTCCTTCTATCTTTTGATGTTGCAAACTGTGTGTCTACTCTTCCTGCAAAACAAATGAGATTGTTTCTTACACATTCCACCAAAAATAATTATTTTCCTGTAGACCACTGGAAAGAACAGGACAGTTAAACAACTACTCAGGTACAGGGAATATCCAAACTGGGATTTTAATTTTGCCTTTGGACATTCGATCATAATCTCCACTTTACCAGTTGAAGCTGAATTTCTTAGTCTGAGGGCAGCATTGGCCCGATGTGATTAATGAGTTCTGGCAAATTAAATTAGCTGTAAAATCATTCAATTTGTTTCCTTGTTTCTAGTGATCAGATTACTGAATATGTTACTCATCAGCAGCACTTTCCTCCCAGTTCTTGCCCATAAAACTGGATTTGGTAAGTTCTTGACATGGATTTTTTTTTTCCCCTGAATGTATACCATATTATTGACATTATAAAAGAGGTCCAGTTTTGTTTCATTTAATCTTATAATATGGGGAAGAAAACAAAGGCATCAAATCATGCAAATTAGTGACAATAAGCCAAATGGATGTCAAGGTGTAATGTTCAGCGCCACTGCCTCCTACAATTATTGTGATAAAGACCAATAAAGAAGGTGTGTGTGTGTGGCCTCAGGGAGGCATTGTCTCTTCAGGAGGTGAGGAATATACTATCATTCATATACCCTCTTTAGATGAAATTTTAATCTATAAGGAGTTCCTGCCACCCTTAAAATATAGCAATAATTACTATGCGAGATATGTGCCGTAGCCTGGTTTAATTATTAAGGTCATTGCAAGCTTTATAACTGACTTTGCAGCTTGCAGAATTAGAGTCTTTTTAAAAATATTAGTGGACTGAAACTTATTACAAACATGACACCAGACACAGCTAGGCTGCCTGTCTTAGGTCTTAAACAAGTCTGGTTTTAGGGGGAAACAAAACATCTTCTCCAGGTAACAAAAAGAGGGACTGAATCCAGCAGGCATGAACCCATGTGAGGAAGCTAGGCATATCCAGTATTCCAGGCATGCAGCAATGGTAATTTATAAGAATAATGCTAAAGAAACATAGGAAGATTTTGCTAAGAGGGCCCCCTGGGTCATTAAATGCAGTTGCCTGCTGCCATAGGCATCTGTTCCACACCTTGTAACTTGCAGTTACAGGGCATTTGGTGTCTTTTCTACCTTGGAGGGCTGCTGCAGAACCTGAAGCTGCAATGGTCAGGCCAACCTCTTCTCAAAAGTAGATCCTGAATTTGATGATGTTTCTTTGCTCTTCTTTGATCTTGGTCACATTTAAATTCACCCCTGTGTAACATGAACTTTTAGAACCGTACACAGTATTCAGCTTACAATCTCTTCATAGCTTTGCTCAGTCATACTATTATTAAACACTATTGTATTTGCCTTTTCTATAATTATATCATAGTGGCAGGTCATAGCCAGGCTATGAACAAGTCTTACAGCCACATCCTTCTTCCAATGAGATCTTTTCAAGTAACAAGTTCTTGCTTATAGATGTTTTGTTCTTTGTAGATTCTCTCATATCCATCCACAAATACACAATACCATATTTTGTGTTATTGAATATTATGTGACAAAGAAGAGGTCTGAGAGGTCACTGGTCTACAGCTCTTAGTCCAAAGTGATGGACTGGAATCAAGGAGTACAAAAGGTCAATCTTCTATTCATAGGACAAAACTTACTATGTACTCGCAACTTTTAAAACGCCCATTACCATCTTGTCTTACCTGCAGATGGTAGGAAAGAAACTGTGGTCTATTACTTTAAGTTTAAAGGTATGCAGAAGGAAAAGGATGTGAAAAATCACAGAAGTTTACAGATTACTGTTTTATAACATTCCACTCTAAGAAAGATATTTTCCAAAATGGAATGTGCAGAAGTATGCTTTAAATGTATTAAACTATGTTAAAATGTGGTGTTCACTTTCAACATGAATAGATAAAAGCATTTTGTATGTATTTTATGATGTATGTATTTTGGAATTAGGAAAGTTATTTGCTCCTTCAGCAGTAGGTGTCCTGTATAACAGCACAGGTTAGGATTTGTTAGCCAATTTACGCATTTTTAAATGAGTCAGTCATTACCTTTTTAAAAAGAAATCATATAACAGAAAACATCTATAAAACTCTCAGTTCATTTCCGCTGGTCAGATAGCTTTTTCTGTGGAATTACAAAATGCTAAATGGCTCATGAGGGTGAACCATAGCAAATAGAATCCTGATGTTCTCTTTCTGATTATGCAACATGACTGTGAAAATGTCCCAATAGGTGTAAGAGGGAAATGGAATGAGGTGATAAATAATTTATAACTAGAGAAAACTAATCAGAACTCCTCAATTCCCATTGTCCCCATACAGGTGCTCAATTACTTCCTCGAAGAGGCCAAGAGACCAATAACCTGACGTCTGGGATATAAATGAATTTTATTATTAAGGAAGATATTAAAAGTTATATAAGTACACTAAAGTAGCTAATCTAAATTCTGTACAGATTTTCTAACAACCTTTCATGTCCCCTTCCTGATGGGGCTTCTTGCACGGTGGTGAGTCTTGCTAGAGCAATCTGCTGATCTTATGTAAAAATCAATGATTTCACCTTTACCACAGTCAATTTTCATGCAGTCTCAGTGGTTTTTACAATATTTTTTTTCAAAATATGTTTACTCTGGTCCTTTAAAGAACAAAATTTTCTATATATGTGAAGAATATATATACATAAAGAAAAGCAAACAAAAAAGAATCAGTCTTTCACACAACTCCATCTTCAGAGTTCACTATTCCAACTTCAACAGCCTGCGCAAGAATAACCATGCACAATTTACAATGTGAAGAGTGTGTATTTAACATTTGTATATGAGATGTAGAGTTGACTTATTTGTAAATGGACTAAATATGATTAAGGATGAGAAAGAATTGTTTGAATAGAGCCAGCAAGGCTGGTTAGAATATTTTCATTAAACTTTTTTCTACTTTTTTTTTAACCTTCATAAAAAATTAATAGTAACTGTCATCCTCATGTTTTATCAAGTTATTCTTTAGCCCCCAACCTCCCTCTGGAAACAACAACAGGTATACAATATACTGATGTTCTTCAAGGTTGATTTTCTCACCAAAAAGCACAGTTTCCTGGTTGAATTGAGGCTGGTCATTCTCAATGCTCTACAACCTTCCTTGTCCTTCTGCAATTCACTTAAAATGCTTTGATATTGTACCTTTGCAGCCAAACAAGTGGAAGAAATGCTAGATATTTATCTTATCGGGGTGTATGACTGAGTGAAGTCAGGGCTAAAATAGCATGTTGGTAAGTTGTACAGATATTGTGTCCTGGATAATAATGCTTTAAGAGCAGAGATGAGAAGTGTTTCTAAAGATGAGTGAAAAACCAACATATACTTGACTTCTTATATACCCAAACATGGACAGGCAGACGGTACTCCCTATTACATGGGTATAAAGCTCAAATTGGCTATGTGATTCCCCAGATTTTGAAAATAAAATAAACTTATAATGGTAAATCAAGCTTACCAATAAACATTGCTCTTTAGAAACCGCAACTGAAGTAAGTAATATTTGCTGAATATGGTTTGGGTTCTGTGATCCTCCATACTGTTTTCCCGAATGTATTACTATTCACTATGTTTTACTTCAAACACTGCAATCTCTTCCCAAAATACCACCCTCATAAAATCACATGAGTTTACCCATGTGAGTTTCACGAAAAGGATATGATCAAAAGTCAGAAGTACTCTCACTGAATTCACGCTCAGTGAAAAGCAATGGATTGCCAAAGATCTTGTAGATTCTGTTCCCACCTCAATGTCTTCTACTGTTTCTTCCTAATCCTTGTTCAGCTTTATTGAAGATAACTTTGTAGCTTATAATAATTCAATGTCTCAATTCATTTCCTCCTTTCAGTTCTGTCTTACCTTTAAGCAGTCCTTGATTTGATTTGATTTCAGATATTCAACTTCACATCCAAAAGACTCAACTAATTTATTATTTTAGTGCTGATAACAATTACTTTGTACTCAGAAATTATACAATTAAAATAATAAAATGTATCTTTGCTTCTCAAGATAGCACTTTCTATACTTTTAAATAGACGTGGAATGGCCTATCTGGCAGGCAACAAAAGTCTTTCCTGGAGGAGACACTACATAACACTTTTTTTATTACCTACTGATCACCAAATGCACACTGCTTTAAACAGTATTCATTTCCAGTAAAACATCATTTGGGTGTAGGATACCAATGTATGGATCTTTTATGCTACAGTCTTAGACAAGGACAAAATGATACAAAAACCTTAGCATTTTCAGAGATATGAACTTCTGTTGTAAGTATTTGTATAGTTATAAAGCAGTCGTGTCCCACCCCAAACAGGTGCATTCCCATCTGTTATTTCTTCCCAAGTCTGTGGAATCTACTTAACTTATCCAAATACTTTAACCTTAAGACATTTAGCCTGCCAAAAATTGCTCATTTCAGCCATGATTGCTGAGCATGTACCATTTAAACAGAAGGAAAATAAATACAGAAAAATCTAGCAATTTAACGTAGCACACATATATTTTACAAATCAATTCAAAGCTTCTATTTCTTTCTTTCTTCCAGTTTTTAAATCAGCCTGTATTCCTTGCCCTTGAGAAAACAAAAATATAAGGACATGCACCTCCAACAATGTGCCATGGCTTTGATGTTAACAATCAGCCTTGATCAAACTGTATAATCTTAGAATAAACCCAAAACTTCACTGTTAATTTCACCCTGCTTTGTAGATACACTTGGGAGAACAATATGGGTGTATCTATGCATTATATATCTCTCTATATTTTTTTTTTTTCTTTTCTTAGCTCTTAAAATTCAAACATTATCAGCCCTGGAAAGGCTCTGCTTTGGGTTTCTGGAAAAAGCTATGAAGAACAGTGTAACAAATCACTAATTAGTATCAGAATTCAAAGCCTAGTTTGAAGAACCTAAAAAGATCCATATATTTGGGAGTGGATTTAGTTTTCTCATTAGCATAACTACTGAATGTTTCAGCTTTACTCTGTATTTAATTGAATATGCTCCAAATCTTTCTGTTTTCAAATATTTTGAGACTTTCTTCACACAAAGAAACATTAGATATGCTACAACATCTACCTTGTCACACTGCAGACAAGATGCACATGAGCAAATCAAACTACTAATATTCAGTTATGCATTGGTTGTTTTTTTTATATTGCTTTTTGTTGTGCTTCTCACTCTTCACTGCACATTTTCTGTGTGCCTCACAGCTCCCTAGGGAGAGGGAACTGATTGCTAAAGTACTGATAGTCAAGTCCTTTGTTTTGGGTTTTTTTGTTTTGTTTTTTTAACCCAGGAAATGTCTACTGTTTTTCACTAGTCTATAAGCATTGACACTTTTGAGATAATTTTGACATGATTCTTAAACTATTATTGACTTTAGTAAATCTTTCTGGAGTGGCAAGAAACTTTCTGGTAACAGTCTCGAATAAATCTCATAGTTGTGTTACTTTGATGAGCAAATGAACTCCAGCTGAAATCAGAATGTTCTCTTGTAAATGGGATGCATAAACTGTTGCAAATCCAGAGAGTGTGAGCACCACTAACTTTAACAAGCCCAAGAGCAGCAGGAGATTCCCTAGTATCTCTCCACAAGTTGGAATAATCACACAGTACTCATTTTTAGAAGCTGAATTTTCTAAGTAGAAGCTGTTTTCGTCATTAGGCTTTGAGTTTAAAGTACAGAGTCACCGTAAGACCATCAGAAGCAGCTAAAAGTACCATGCATGAGCTAGAAATACATGTAAGATGAATTTTCTCACATATCGGTGAAGAACAACCATTACATATCAGCCTCAAAAACACATTATCAGAGTAGATGTTCTACTTAAATTTTGATCAAAGAATTAAACTGAATAAAATCTTTATCCCTACTTGTCCTTCAATTGGCATTAACTTACAATAGTCTACCTCTCCTGCTCCCTGTGAAAAGGAAACAAAAGACACATCCCCCTCCCCGTAAGCCTGTGTGGAGAACTACATCAATTAAATAAGTGAATTCTGCAGTCAAATCATAATTATATATGGCTGATGTTTCTGCTGCACACTATCGGCAACAACAATGAACAAGCCTAAATATGCAGGTGATCTGGTTTTCAGTGAACAAAATATCACGAGCTCATGTCCTGTTTTCCTCCTTGTTCCTTTACAATCTCTTCCCAACCCAGGAAACCTCCCCTCCCTGGTAGTCAGCAGCCAGTCATGACTACTTCCACACAAAAGTATGCGGGTGTAAAACCAGAAAGAAAAAAAAAAGAAAAAGATATAATGGCCAAAAGGCATATGTATTTGATTTGGGAAACAACAATGGTAAAACAACAGTATTTTTATATAGACAATAAGTAAAGCACCCTCTCCAGCACTTACTTGATGTTCCTATCTTTCTAACAAACATCTTGTTGGCACTTTGCATCCTCCTCTTTTATAATGTACTTGTAGTTCAGTGTCCATCCTTTGATATGTTTTGAAAACCAATCCTGCAAACCCATTCCTGACAAAAGATTACCATTGTTTAAATGAGGTGTTTCTGCATACCACTTTTATTGGCCGTCATTCAATCTTCACGTCCTTGCTCTGAAACAGATAAAGTGAACAAAAATCTCCCTTTTCCTCCATGAATATTATTCCCTCTATGAACATTAACTGTGAATATGAATACACAGTCATACATATGCATGTTGTATGACAGTATGCATACGTATGTGTATGTATGTACATGTATGTATACATACACACAACAGGTATAGTCATTATGCAGATGCTCAGTTTCTCCTGACATCCATTACATTGGGGCAACATCTTGCAATGCTTCATTTTTGTAGTGTCTCATCGAAGAACTTCAAGCCAAGCGATAGTGATGGACCTGGGGTGACTCCCTAATTCAGCTGTGGCAAGTTCTTTGGTTGGTGGATACTCCCTTCCACACATTAAGAGGAGGAGGAAACCCAAGCTCAAATGCATTTGGCCTTACCTGTTCCCCATTTCTTCAGTACTGTCCAGTTTAACTTCTCAGTTACGCAACTGGTTAGGTTATGATGGTTTGGTTTTTTTCCCCTCAGATAATGGTGTTTAATCATAAAAAGAGGTCATTTTACCATGCCCCCTCCAACTTGATTTTAAAATAATTTTAATTAAAAAGAACAAAATGCCCCAGAGGCAACGAGAGAGAATATGAATACACTTTAAGGAAAGCTCCTTGCCTGTGTTGAGTTTCCTTCAATTCACCAGTAGATGGAACCAGAGAAGCTCTTCCCCCATGATCTGCAGATAACGGAGATGTTTAGTTTTCCTTTGAAGCAAATCTTCATCAAGTGGTCGAATGAGTGAACAATATTGAGACACTGTATTTTCATTTTGATTCCTATCTGATACAAAGTTATATGGCATTACTGAGAAGAAAAGGTACTTTTCTATTTGAATAGGAATATTTTCCTCTGGAGTGTATTCAGTATTTAAAAATTATCATTATTTCTTTCTATACTATTGAACAATTTTAAAAAATTCAATATTCATCACTCCACGTACTTACAGTTACAATTAATCATAGTTATAGGTAAATCCCAAATCAAATATGAAGTATTGCTGGATGACATTAGTAAGACACAGTAGTCAGTCAGTCACGTGGAGTAAAACCAAATTCTCCTTCGTGGGGCATTCAGTCAGCACACAAACAAACACATACTAAATTTTCATGTTCAAACTGCACAAAATAACATACAAAGTCAGAACAACTGTACAGCACACCTGCAACATTAAGAAAATCAACCTCTTGCAGACCAAAGGCTTGACTTACAGTCTACTGGCATCCAGAGAAAACTTCTAGGGAATCTAAAGTTATCAAGTTCCTGTCAAGAAATAAATTCCACAGATAAGTTTCCTCATGCTTTATTCCTTTGACTATTCAGGACATTATCTACATTTATTGAAATTATGGTATTAAGGAAATTTTACGTATAGGTGAACAGGTTGAACATGCTGGTATAATGGAAAACACTGATGGAATAATATTACCCTCTTCCTTTCAGAAGAATATTATCCATTCAGTTTTCTGAAAGATATCAACTAAGGCAAAGTTGTTTTCAAAATGTGAAACATATTATAGGTTAATAGCATCCTCTGTTTTATTTTTCTTCCTCTATTTCAAAATAGACACTTGCAGTGTTAGCTTTCAACTGCGTGATACTTGGCTTTGTTGTTAGTACAACATTAAGATGAATAAGTAAAGTCTTCACCCCCATTGGAGTTGTTATTCCTGCCCATCTGGGAACAGAGTAAACAATATATAAGTACACTGATTTATAGAATTAAAGCCCTTTTTGAAAGGAGAAGAGCTAGAGACTTTACTTTGTTTGATGGAAGCTCACATTTTGCAGAACTCTGAGAAATATGGAGAAAGAACCTCAGGGATTTCATGTTACCTTAATGTGCAGTGAATCAGTGCTGTAACTCATATTAACCCTAATATATTGTGCGTCACTGAGAGAAGAGTCCTAAGCTCTGGGGAGATGTGAATATTTTGCACTGGCCTTTCTCATATGTCAGGACACAACACTATCCTTTGGGCCAGGTCATAACTGCCTAATTCTCTAAGGCTTTATGTATTCATGTAGTATCTCAGCACCTTCTGCATAAAATCAATTGCATTAATAATTGCGTGTATTTCCAGTGGGTAAAAATACTGCTTACTTTTTAAAAGACGCTGTCTAGTAGTATGAACCTATAGAGGGAGGAAATAAATAGATAATTTGTTATGAAAATTTTTAGTAGTCAGTCATTTACATGGGTTTTGGCAATTTTATTTTGATAATATAAAGCTAGTATTAATCTTTTATTTGAACTATATTAAACAAAATTCAGCATGTCCTTCCTTTTCTAAAACTGAGAGATTCACTGAGTCATAACAAGAGCAAAATAACTGTAGGTTATTTTTATGTCTTCATGCTCTTGTCCATGTCATCAACTGACAAGAGGTTTAAGTACTTGCTCTAAGTTTGCTATCTTCTTGCTATCAGGACTGATACTTGAATTCAGACAACAGAAGAAGCCTTCAACATGATGTGTTTTCCATCCAAAGACTTCTGTTGGAATAACAGAAGAAGAGAAACATAAATTTTCCTTAATCATCCTGAGATAGTAGTTTGCAGCTCCTGCAAAACAGATGATTTCTGGCGTGCAAAAGTGAAACTGCCTGCAGATTCTTAAGTACCTGGGCATACAATCATAGATATTATTCACATATTTCCACTGAAATTATGTTAAACAAAGTAAATAAAGACACATAGTCATTCCAAAAAGAGAACGTGAAATAGAGAAACAAACTGTAAGAGGTTTTGTGATCAGCAATTTCTCCAAGCTTATTTTAAGAAATATAATTCTTGGATCACAATGAATGGTACTTATGCTTGTTTTTTTCCAAGACTATTTTCAGAAATACGGTTCTTGAATGACAATGAATGGCCCTGAAGCTTGTTGGAAATAAGTGATTATTCTTCATGATTTTGTCCATCACTCCCTGAGCATGAATTAATACTGAGAACTTTAATTTATGGACAGACTATTCTTCTATACTTTTCTAGTTAAGAAGAATATTATTTAACATAATAATGTCTTTTTGATGACTTTAGAACTTTCTGAAAATTATTTGTCCTCAAAATCTCTGCTAGCCACATTTCTTCATATGGGAATTGAACAAATAGTAGGACTTTCAGTTCCATGGCAGGGAAGGGAAGGGAAGGGAAGATTCTCATCTTGAGCTGTGAATTTTAGCTTCTACTCATTTGCATATACAATTATCAAAAACTTTATAAGAACTGAGTACTTAGATTCCTGTTACAAGTTATAAAATCTTAAACTGAAGTTCTCCTTTAATCGTATTACCCCTGTTTGATACTTTGTCAAATAAGCTCAAGGTTCTTTAAATATCAGAATGCCAAGATATCAAGTACAGATATAAAGAAAACACATATGGTGTGAAGAAGGAACTGGGCATATGGAAACCCTAATTAACCCAGGCAATTGAAAAAGCAACAGCTGGAGAAACAGAAATAGGATCAGTACTGTTCCTTGGGAAACTGGGTTTCAAATCCAGTTGGATAAAGGAAGGACTGACCTGGGCTTCCTATTTCCATTAAGACACTCGTCAAAAGTGCATCAGTAAATAAAAGTTGCTTGCCTCATCCTTATTTCTATGAAACAAATGTGAAATTTTATTTTATGATTTCCCTCAAAACTATTTTGCAGATTCAATCTGAACGCCTGGGTACTTAGGTGGTGACTAAAACATCCAATTTTGATCCTGAGAAAAAACAACAAGAAAGGGTCACATTGAAGCACAATGAAGTCACAAATGTAGTTGCTGCAAAAGAAAATGAAAGTTAACTCCAATGTGTCGTCCCTAGTAACTATTCAAAATTTCAGAAACTCACCTTATTATGTCACCTACACATTTTCACAAATCCTTTTGAAACATTTTTAATTCTGTAAAAACTACATTACTTTGGTAGTAAATTAAAAATACTTGGAACATTTTTTTCAGAACATTTTGCCCTACAAAAACTGTAAGATATTTATCATAAACCCACTGAAGTACTCAAATGTCAAGATCAAGTGATTTATTGATATTGTTAATATACCTGCTCATATAATTTGTTGTTCCTTCCAGTTGCTTCTCACATGTTTACAAACACATGTATTTAATTTCTTGTATCTGTGTTATCAGGATACTGTAAATACTGTACATGTATACATGACTAAACATTTTTCATATATTTCAGTGTACTCTAGAGGTTTCAGGGAGTCAATTACCCTTTTATTGTTTTTGAATTTTAATATAATTGAATATTGATATCAAAGGAATATGAGGAAAGATGTGTCACAAAACGTTTCAGTTACATAATCTAATAAAAACTCTCAACATCCTGAGAGAACTGGAGGATGTAGTTGCCAAGCCACTATCCATCACATTTGAGAAGTCGTGGTGGTCTGGTTCCTGCTGGCTGGAAAAAGAGGAACGTAACCCCCATTTTGAAAAAGGGTAAAAAAAAAAAGACCCGGGGAACTACAGGCCAGTCAGTCTGACCTCTATCCCCAGCAAGATCATGGAGCAAATCCTCCTGGAAAATCTACTAAAGCACATGGAAAATAAGGAGGTGATTGGTGGCAGCCAACATGGCTTCACTAAGGGCAAATTGTGCCTTACAAATTTGGTGGCCTTCTACAATGAGGTTACAGCCTTGGTGGATAAGGGGAGAAAAACAGATGTCATCTACCTGGACTTGTGCACAGCATTTGACACTGTCCCGCATGCTATCCGGGTCTCTACATGAATTTGACCAATGGACTACTCAGTGGATAAGGAATTGGCTGAATGGCCACACTCAAAGAGTTGAAGTCAATGGCTCGGTGTCCAAATGGCGTGCAGTGACAAGTGGTGTTCCTCAGGGGTTGGTACGGGGACCGATAATATTTAACATCTTTGTGAGCAACATGGATGTTGGGATTGAGTGCACCCTCAGCAAGTTTGTCAATGACATCAAGCTGTGTGGAGAGATTGACAGGCTGGAGGGAAGGGATGTCATCCAGAGGGACCTGGACAGGCTTGAGAGTTAGGCCCATGGCAACCTCATGTAGTTCAACATGGTCAAGTGCAAGGTCCTGCACCTGGGTTGGGGCAATGCCAAGCACAAATACAGGCTGGGTGGAGAGTAGCTTGAGAGCAGCCCTAAGGAGAAGGACTTGGCACTGTTGGTGGATGAGAAGCTCAACATGAGCTGGCAATGTGCACTTGCAACCCAGGATGCCAACCGCATCTTGGGTTGCATCAAAAGAAGCCTGGCCAGCAGGTAGAGGGAACTGATTCTGCCCCTCCACTCTGCTCTCATGAGATCCCACTTGGAATACTGTATCCAGCTCTGGAGCCCCCAAAAGAAGAAGGACATAGACCAGTTAGAGTAGGTCCAGAGGAGGGCCACGAAGATGATCAGAGGGCTGGAGCACCTCTCCTATGAGGACAGGCTGAGAGAGTTGGCGCTGTTCAGCCTGGAGAAGAGAAGGCTCCGGGCAGACCTTATAGCAGCCTTCCAGTATCTGAAGGAGGCCTACAAGAAAGCTGGAGAGGGACTTTTTACAAGGGCATGTAGTGATAGGCTGAGGGGTAGTGGCTTCAAACTAGAAGAGGACAGATTTTGATTAGATCTCAGGAAGAAATTCTTTACTGTGAGGGTGGGGAAGCACTGGAACAAGTTGCCCAGGGGAGCTGTGGAGGCCCCATCCCAGGAAGTGTTCAAGGCCAGGATGGATGGAGTTTTGAGCAACCTGGTCTAATAGGAGGTGTCCTTGCCCATGGCAAGGGGGTTGGCACTAGATGACCTTTAAGGTTCCTTCCAACCTGAACCATTCAATAATTCTATGATTCTATCTTAAGGAAAAATAAGCAGTCCTTTATTTGTTTAATTTCCAAACTGGTTTTTTTTTTTCTTCCTTTGAAGGTCTGTATTTTTGTACCCTATTGTTACTTTTGAAAATATCCTCCTTTAGTATATGGATGTATATGATTTGTCATTTCACTTTAGTACAACACTGACTCTTAGTAGTGTTTCTGTTTGTGTAAAAATCTTTTGCTGTGACCATCTGAATTTGCTGCCTTTGTTCTTTCAAGTTCTTTCCTGTTTTAATTTGTTTTTGTTTTCAAGGAGGTGTTTTTGTCAAGATAGGGAAAAAAAGTGGAAATAACTGCCAGAACTATGTCAGTATAATAAGAACTTAAAAATAATGGGATAAAATGAACCATGTTATATATTCAATGCAACGAATAAAATAATTTCCAAGTAGCCAAATAAGCTAGGCTACTTTTTTGTGTGTGTGTGTTTATGTTTTTTAAAATTATAAAAAATAAATTAGAATAAAATCTAAAAATATTTCAACATAGAGTGTTTTCTCTCTGATCCTTCTTCTTGCAGAGGGATACCACTAGAAAAATTTTCTCATAAACAAGCATTCAGAAATGTATTTACAGAATGCATCATATCCATCACGTCTTTTTGGACTCTTGCTTTTTTCTTGCAATGCAAGGAGCTCAATAAGGATCTTTTTCCCACTGATTCTTGACATGGAAATATAATGTAGGCTCTGGAATGTAAATCAAGTAAAATTGATGTGCTGTGGAAGGCCTGAGGCCTGACCAAATTAACAGCACAGCTGGATCTTTTACAAGTTCTAAGAAAACTGGATGACACATTGCATATGCACCATATCTTGATTCCCCCCTGGTAGGGCGCAAGTACACTCTGCAGCTCTTCCTTGGATACCTTCCAAGTTCAGAAGTGTGCTGGGGAGAACCTAGTGGCACTGACAGAGGGAAACATTTCTGGGTAGAAAAGCAGTACAAGGTAAGGCTAAGAGGTTTTCAAATAATTCAAATGATTGCTAAAGCATAGTATCACTGAGAAATGACAGCACTCCACTCTTAGCTGTTTCTGCTGAGAATGCACCAACATATTTTCTGCTTCTTTTTTTGCCTTTTTTAGAGTGCAGTTAATGATTATTTTGAATATTCAGAATAAATCACTGCTGAACCATCTGCAGAAGAGGATGGCAGAATTATTTGAGCCTTTAGCTTGAAATATGCAGACTCTGTAAATCAGGTCATCAGTTCAGTTTCCTAGGGTAAATAAAAATTGCACTATGTAGTGATGTTAAGAAATTCGTTCATATAGGATGGAGGTCCCAGAACTCTAAATCGACTAGGCATTCTACAGCTGTTTTTTCTTCTAACAAAATGAGTTTTCTCTAAGTATTTGCTCTCTGGATTTCTCATACTTACCTGAAATCTTTATGCATATTGGAAATATCAAATGATTTCATAGAGCAGTACTAGTCCCTTTTATTTCAAGTTTAGGGGTTTTTTTTCTGCTTTATATTTTAGTAGAAAACTAAGACCAAGTCTTCACTTAAATAACACAGTAGCAGAGATTTTCAAATAGATATTTACTTAACTACTTTCTTGCCATAAGACGGTCAACTTTATATGTACTTTTCTGTATAAGAACTCCTTGAAATATGTCCATGTGATACAGATTTTTAGATGTTGTACGAATGGCATGGATAAATAACTGCGACAAAATAATACATTTTTAAAATAAGAACTAATTGAAGATAATATTCTCAATAATATTATTATTTTGTATAAACTCAAAAAACTAGTCTTCATGTTCTGAAACAATAAGTATTTCCATATTAAGTACTCAAATAGTTTCAACACCTTCCAGTACAAGTTAGAATGGGAAGAAATAAATGAAGGTGGTTTTTCCTGGTTTATGTTTTTATTTTTGTTTTCTTCTCAAAAAACAGAAGAAATATTTTATACTGCTGCTCCTTTTGATGTTTGTATTGAATTTTGATGATACATACCACCTTGCAATTTTCCTTGACAATAAGAAAGAAGCCAATTGGGTTGAAACTGGTTATATCATAAACATGATGCTCTTGGAATAAAGCTAGTTTAACAGAAAACAGACAATCCTTTTCCATCAGTATCAGTCTAATATCAATAGACACTGCAATGTTTCTGATGCAAGCATTGACTCTACCTAAAATCCAGAGAAGACAATAAACATGTTTGCCATTCACTTGTGCTCCCCTAAAAGAGAGAACATAAGGATAATCAGTGTTGGAAACCTACAGAACAGTATACACTTAAAACAGAATAATAAATACTAAAAAGAGAGCAATGCAAGCAAAGCCTTCAGCTTTTCAGAATCTCTGAAAATCTCTAAGTACCTCTGGAAACTCAATAGACTTTTTTATACACCCTCAATCTCCCACTGATTTTCTCTCAAAGCCTCTTGTTTAATATTACTCTCTACCTTCTTCCCTTACAGCTAAGGAGTTCATCATTGCCTACATTTTTGAATGCTTGAAACTAATCTGACATTGTGAAATAAAAACCGAGGACTAATTAGACTATGTTCAGATGATCTGACTGTATTACAGAGGTTATTACTGAGACAAAAAGCTTGATGAGAATCAGCCTTGGGGTGAAATATCCATTATATTATATGGAATAAAGTGTCTAGCATCACTTAATAGCTATCTGAGAAAGATTTTTAGGAATGCCTTTATTTTTCTCTGACACAGTGGTGTTATCACCTAACCCCATTTAGCTATGTGGAATAACGTGTATGATTTTCTGTTATAACTTACATTGTCATCTTAATTTAGGGTTCCAGAGCTAAAAAAAAAAAAATGAAATCAAAGCTGTAGCTGGGCTTCAAGTGTTAAAATCTATTGCTTTCTTTTAAGTTACATCAGGTATTAATAAAACTAACCAGTTACATTCCAGTGAAAACTGCAGATTGAAACAGTATTTTCAGATATGTGAGACAATCAGAAGATAAATATTTGGATAACTATCAAACTGGAATTTGCATTCACCTACCATACACATGCACATATGTGCAGAAACATAAATATAGAAGCAGAACTTTCATGCTTTTACTTGCATAAGCATATGTAGTAGAATCTGCAAATGGTAACAAGAGAAAGAAAGGGAGCTTCAGTATGCCAAAATACAATTCAGTCCTACAAGTTGTTAGGGAGGGTAATGAATGTTATAATTCATTGGCAATAAAATATAAGGAAGCCTGTTAAAATGTGGATTGATACTATATAATTGCATCGTAAACTGTGTATTGGTGATTTTGATGTACACCCACAGAATTAAGATGAGATGAAATGAAATTACATGTAAGTTTCTCTAAGGTCCAGCAATTTTCCAATTTAAGTTAGAAAATACACCTATCACCTGTATTTGTTTCATTTAATACTCATTTAAAGGAAGAGTTTTATTCCATTTAGTAGTTGGGTCGATTCCAATAGACTTAATCATGGCATATAATTTACACTCACATTTAATTCTTAGTGACCTAACATTCCTAAAGATACTGATTCACTTGCTCAAAAATAAGAATGTGAATGTCAAGCACCGTATGAAACACTTTACAATATGTAATACAGTGCCATGAGGCCTCCAGATACTACACAGGACTTGTAGGGGACCCATATTCCTCTGGCTCAGCGGTTGAAGGAGTGGTAACATGCCCTCACTGCTAACATCCATCTCAAGAGACATGAGTGACCCATCTTAAAGCAATTGAATCAAGTCTACAGTGTCTGAATTTCTTTTATAATTAAAGAAGAGAGAAAAGCACCTTTGAAGGTCTAAAGAGGAAATTTCTCCTCTTAATTTAGTTGCCAAATCTTTGCTAACAAATTTTCCTTTTGGAAGTATTCAAAGACATGTATTTATATCCACTGACTGCACCAGAACTTAGAAAGTCTGTAGACATAAATTAAATGTCTAGGTAATGCAGAGTGGATCTCAACCTGTGTATTTCCAAAGGAAGACCGTAAGCTTTATCACTTTTCATTTTCAATTGTTCCATTATCATCTCCAATTCCAAAATAATTGGATGCACTTTTTTCTCTCTCAATAACAATTTTCCTCAAATAAAGAAATATTATATTGTTTTACTTTTGCTTCGAGCGGGAATTTTCTGCAGTCTCTTTGATATTGTATTTGTGGGACAATCAGCAAAGAAAATGTCAACAACAATAAAGTAACAATAAATTTTTCCCCAAAAGTACTAATTCTTCCAAGTTGAAAAGGCTAGGTAATTTCTTTTGACAGATTTCAGAGCAGAACGTGACATGTAAGCTTTAGCATTTTTGGAGTAGCCCCTGGAAAGAGTCTCAGAAACATCTGCTTGAATAATTAATTAAGCTGTTCCAGAAAAGTATCATTTTGGTATTGTAGTGGATTATGAATCTGTATTGTTTGATTCCCCATGTATCTGCTTCGTAACTGAGTTACTGAGGACACTGAATTGTCTTATTTCTCTTTTACATATCTATATGATGCTCTAATGCACTTTTTCTTCATTTACTGCTTTCTATTGTTTTGCAGTGTGCACTTTTAATTCTGAGTGCAATTTGTCCATCCTCACTAAACTCGAAAAATTGCATAAAAAATTTATTTGATTTCAGTACTGTTACCTGTGGATTAAAGTTGACCTCAGTGTGGGTTAAAGAATGAGAGAATAAATTGACATTCTTTGTTAAGAAGTCCAATATGATTATCAGCTCTGTATGCCTGCCTTTTCTAAGACCTGTGGGAAACAACTTCTCGTTTTTGAAGAGGGCGAAATGCTACATAAAGGGTATTGTACTATGTGCTTCAAGCTAGACAGTTATATATTATGCACTATAATTTGATGAAATAATGTGAATCTGCAACTCAAGAAAAGCAAGTATTCAAAGTAGGTTGTTTTGGCTTAAGAGTACTTGCGGGGTGTGTCTGTCCTTTAGTCAGCAATTATGATGCATAGACTCCTGTTCTGGCTCTAAACGAATCAGATTGAATTCCAAAGTGCAAGGAACACAAATGTCCATGTGGATTGAATAACCCTTCCAAAAGGTAATTTGTTTCTTTATTTTATATTTCTTTTTTATCTGATTTGTACTAAGAGAGAATTTTAACTGATGTGAATTTATTTCACCTAAATGAGCTGGCTTTTGACATGTGAGATAAAAAGATTAAAGGTACCCATAAAAAATTGATATCATGTTGCAATCCGGTGTTGCTGTATCCATGTATGGACAAATTTTCAAAGCAATTTAGAAGTCTAAATATGCAGCAAACCAGTCAAGTCCCATTCAAATACTTAATTCTTGGTAGTATCTGGGAGGAACTAAGTACGTACACGTGAGTTAAGAGCCCTTGTGCTTCTGGGCCCAGGTAATTGCAAGTGTAAGGTTGTTACTCATTTATACACTTTTAAAATCTCACTAGAGGTCTATCTGCACCTGAATAAAGACCTTTCAAAACTGTGCTTTTAGGAGGCCAAGTTAATGCCTGTATCTCTTGGAATAAGAATTATGCTCTGAATAAAAGTGAGATGCAATTCACCTAATTTAGTCCTCAAAGCTAGATGTCTAATCCAAGCATGGCATTCATGCCAACTTTTTCTTCAAAGGGAAGGAACAGAAAGAGATGACTCCTGAGGGTGATTCATCCTATCTTAAGACCAACATTTAAGGAAGGTAAAATAAATTTTCCTCAAGAGAACTCTATCTCCTTCCTTTCTAATACGTGAAGGAATTTAGTCAAATGCCTTAGACTACATGCTTAACTTCTGGACAGTGAAAGATTAGGTGAATTCTGCCCTTTATTCTCTAGAACATATCTTCAGAAGTGTTTATATCTTTTCTTGGTGTTCCTTTCCCAAACAGACTGCACTGGTACATCCATCATTATGCAAACACTAATTCTCTAAGGTACTGTAATTTGTTACTGTGATCTTAGAAATATGTTTATCTGATTGCATAATAAACCATGCAAGATAACTTTGCCCCTTTTTTTCACCTACCTCCTGTTGCTGTCTATTGACTGACGTCATATTTTTCCAGAATTAGATAAGAGTCAGGGAAAGAAACTGAGGGTTTTTTTCTCAGTCGTAACAAAGGAATTGCTAACTATAAATTCCTGTAGACAGGTAAACAAACAATATAGAAAAATGTCACAATGCGTTTATAGTCAAAACTCCTTGCTTAAGACTTAAGTCTTAAAATTTTAGTGGTAAATCTATCGGAGAAAATGCCAGCTTTTCAGGTACAAAATTAGAGATAACAGTTTGCACATGCAGGCTAAAGGCAAGCAGGCATCCCAACAGAGGAACAATAGGATTCCATGAGGTGTAAAATATTTCTCAGTGATAATACACAATGTAAACCCCAGAATCCACCCCTTACCATGGGGTTTATTCTGTATTCAAGTGAAGTTTAACAGCTGGAAATATTGAAATCTCCCCTTTTTTAGCCTCTAGCTAAGCCAACTATAGTTATGAGTATTTTTATTCAAGATTTTTATTCAAGAAGAGGCAGTTCTTGCACTGACAATGGCAGAATTTCTGGTCTGTAGACTGGACTTGAAAATTTTTTTGGATGCATACAGAGTAAAGGTACACAAAAATTCAATAGATGTTATTTACTATCCTTAATTTTTATAGGTGAAATCAAACCCTGAAAATATTATACTTGAATAGCCAAAAAGAAATTTAAATCTTTTCATTTTGTCTTGTTGCCAACTTTAACAATGTAATTGCAAAGATTACATTCAACTGTTTCAGATTTTCACAATGAACTTTGCTGCCTGCAACCAAAACATTACATCTGTTCTTAAATAACTTTGTTTGGTTGGTTTTATGGGGTGAGGGGAAACAGATCTGAATCCAAACTGCTGGTAAGTAAAGGAAGAACGGGAGACAAAAACTGACATCTGAACAAGTAACAGTGCAAGTAATGCATATCTGTAGTTGATAGATGACTGGGTTACATGCAGTTCTGAATCATTAGTTGCATCTTTTCTACAGCACAGAAGACAGTGGCAAGTTATTACAACCAGAGTCCATGTTGAGAACGTGTTCTCTCACATGTCAGTGTTTTTCCATAATGTAATTCTGCAGATATTAACATAATTGACAAAGTAAATGTCATGTAGGATAGGTGGATCTACAAAAAACAGTTTAAAGTAAGCATGATTAACACAGACTAATGAATCTGACAATTCCAAAGTGTTAAGACTCTTCTTGTTGTCAGTTGTGACATGAAAGTACATGGCATCTTTATTGACTAAGTAAAAGTACCCCATAGCCAACAAAAGGAAAATTCACATCAGTCACTTCTGTCTGTAAAGTTTGGTCAACAATATTTCCTGCTTCATTTTGATCACAGGGAATCCTGCAGAGAGCAGAGTTTTGATTAATCAATCTGTATACTACTTTAAAGTTATATTACTCTTTCATTTCAGCAGGGAAAAAGTTCCAACAAGGTCCAGGATATTATCAAAGGCGTTCCAGAATTTAAAGACAAATTCCCTGGCAGATAGCTGTATGTCGAGACTAGCTCTAGTCCTCACTTTTGGTTATTTCAGCTGAAAATTGTCACTATTACATTATTAAAATAAAACAATGCAAGATTTTTCCTCATATAATAAAATAAAAAATCAAAATTATGCATATTGTTTTTCTTGTAATCTGAAAGTCAAAAGTAACTCTGAACCAAAGGATACAGCTTTTCAATTGCTTTGTCAACACCACAGACATCTCTGCTACAGCTTGCACTAAGTAGAGAAGGGTTATTATGTAAGACAAGAGTGAAATAATTGGCTCAAAGTGCCTTCTTCCTTTTCTGAAATAGTTGCTATCTGAAAAAAGTGCAGTGATATTATATATAAATTAATTCTAGTGATGGACATAAGCCTCTGCCAGTTAGGCAGAACGGTGTAAATGCAAATGTGTGACACATGGATGGGAATCCCAAAACCGGAGTGCAGTTCCTAGACTTGCTGATTTGTGAGGGCGATACACCTTAGAAGGAAAGGCCAGAGTAGAGGTAAAGATAGATCAAATGATTGGAATGTTACCAGGGCTGAAGGAGTCTCTTTGATAATCTTGGGGATGGTGGATAAATGTAAGGTGGAAGGAACCAAGGAAGTGACTGAACTCAATAGAACTACTTTTGATACTATAGACCACTGAGGTGGTTAGAATGAATGAAAATGGGGACTGAGGAAAAGTGCGTTTGTCACTATCATATGAAATAAGAGATAAATTCTTAGAGAATAAGAAATGGTTTCGACTGCTCCTTCCCTGCACTGATCTCTTCTGTCATTCTGGCCCATTACCAGTACTCTTTTGCACTAGAGGGCAGAAGTTCTACTGGAACGCCCTCTGGAATGCAGCGTCTGCAAAGACTCTACAAAAGCCAAATTACCTTGCTGAGTAAAAGAATCCTGTTCCTTTCATAGGTGATTTCATTCCTATTTTGTAGGTAGGTGTTACCTACATACATACATATTTTCTCCCATTGAAACAGACAAGCTAATAATTTACCTGTGTCTGCTTTACATTTGGAAAATGGTTTAGTTAACCATTTCTTACTTGATTGTCATGGAAATGTTAATTTCTTGGGGGAACTGGGTAGGCAGGCCAAAAACAGAGAACCACACCACTCCATGGCATGTGGAGAACCACACCATTCCATGGACTGATAATTTATTTATTAAGCAGGATGGCTCAGGTAGATAGCAATTTCTTGTCCAGTGTTTCTGTTCTACACATCCAATCCACACCAGTCATAGTCCTTGCTCCTCTGGTCCAGGTTAGACTGGCAACACAGGACACTCATGCTGACCACTGGTTGTGTCCTAGTCCCGGCTGGTGGCCTGGCCCCTGTGCAAAAGAGTTCCACCGTGGGCTCAGTCTTTGACATGATGTCTGAAGTCCACATGTGGTGTGCTACCCTCACCTCTCATTGGGTAATTGTCTTCTCTATTTATTGTTTTATAAATTGGATCATCATCACAAGCTGCTAATGACCTTATTAATCATGTAGCCTGAGGCCAGCCTCTTTGACTTTATATCTAAGGCTGATTATCAGTTATCACTCTCATCTCCAGGGCTTCTGTCATCCACTGTTCCCAGCCTCCAAAAGCGTGAAATCAGCAATAGGCACATAAAAAAGTGTACTTTGTTCTTGGCTGCAGTATATGGAAGTCCTATACAGATTGTTCAGTGTAAGAATGTTTTCCTGTAAGAAAGTTTTCAAAGAGCTACCAAATCTTTCTGAATATAGAGTGGAGAAGGGAACTGTTCAGTCTTTCCCTCATTTCATCCGTCTACATCCCTCTACATAATCCAGTGCATTTACTTGCACGACCACTTGCTCCAGAGCACAATATTCTCTTTAGCCTACTTCAAAAATCAAATAATATTTTTTCTGATTAATCAGATGATTTCTAGAAAACAAATGTTCCAGCTTATTAAAGTCACCATTGCATCAAGTAAATATTTGATGTTAAAATGTATCCATATGCATTTTTCAAGCGTATTAAACTGGCGAATCTTGGACTCTGAGATTTGTAAGAATAAAGAATGCAAAAGGGATTGAATAGGATTTTTGAGTCTCCACTCTTCAGATCTTGTGCTCACACCCTTCAGACAGGAGGCCACTGCCAAGTCCTAAGAAAGTGAAAAACCCCTACATTACAGAACCCATTACAATTTCTAAAATTGTTAAAAAGATTGGTTAAAATCTGCCATTTCTGAGGCCAATCTAAATATGGGCAGAGTACTCAGCCTCTCCACCGCCACTTGCTGCTGCTTAGGAAAGATCAAAGTATATGGGTTGACAGCTACTGCTGAGTGGCTAGGTGTCATTTACCCTTTCTCTTAGTACTGGCAGGAACAAAAGATCCGGTTCTTCACTTCTCTCCTGCCCATAACATGAATGATCCCAGTCTTTTTGAGGAGTTCAAGTTCCATAACATCTTATGGAAGCATCACTGTTTTATGTAAGTTTCTTTATATGCAGTACAGAATTTACTTTTAAAAGCAGTGAGGAAATGAAACCTGATGAAAAAATTAGCACCAAGGAAGTAATGCAAATTAGGAAATAACACAGAAAAAAATTAAGTTTTTCTTCCAAATTAATTCCTCCATCCAGTTTCTTTAATGAACATACAAATGCTTGTACTGGCACAAAAGTAAGAGCAAATGGTCAGAAACAGGCATGTGTGGGACCATTTAGTTAGCACCACTAGTGCTAACTACAAGTGATAACAACATCATGGAACAACAGCCTGCGACCACAACAGTAATCGCAGCATTGCCATTAAATTCCGCCATCCCTGCTGTCTCCTTTGCACCCTTTCCTTGCTCATTCCTGAAGGAGTCAGTGCAAGATATTTTGGGCAGATATGCATTGTTGTCCTGTGTCTCATGTACATTTTTGTAGCTGAACAGAATGCATCAGAAGCAGAGAAGGTAAAGTTGTCAGGGCAAACTAATGTGACTGAGCAGCTACTGTGACCAGTTGTATTGGATGGAGATAAATACAGAGGAGGAGATATTTAGAAGGATTTCAAATGCCTCCTGATCCTTATAGGACAGGACAAGCAGTACATTTGCAGTGCAAGGAAGGGAAGATGTAATATTCATCTTTCTCTTCTTTACTGTTCTTCTGCCCATATTTCAATTCTTGTAATAAAATGTGGCATCCTTTTAGCTGGGAAAGAGTTGTATTGCCTGGCTTCTTCTATACCCTCTAAAAATTGTTCTTTTTCTCCCACTACAGTCAGCTTTCCCAGTCAGAACAATTAGTATAATTATCTCAGTTCACACCTCGGTTCACAATGCAGACACTCCAGTTTAATGGGCTGAGACACAGATGAACTCAGACACAGTTCAAATTATGGTTCTCATAGTCTCTTTTCTAAAGGCACTGTTCCATGAAAAGATATTGGAATAAATTTCTAACTTATATTTACCCACTCAGTTCTCATGTTAAAACAGACTTTTTTTCCGCTTTTTCTTTTGTGGTTTTGGTTTGGTTTTTTTTTTCCTGCCTACCATCTGATTGTCTTACTGTGTTGCTGGCTTCTCTTCTTCGGTCAAAGTCTCAGATGATCAGCATCTTAGCGATTGAAAAGCAGTACCTCTGGGCTAAATCCTGCTCTGCTATGCAGATACGTCTGTGTTAGTTTAAAGTCACTTAGTTGATTTTCTGGTTAGAGAGGCATTGGAAATGGCTAAACAGGAGGCCAAGTCTCTTTCAGCCTTTGGCTCTAGATACTATTATTACTGATAAACCATTTCATAAGTTCCTTTCCTTTTCAGATATTTTGCTTGTAAACATGAATCTTGCCTCTAGAAAACTGTAATCAAATAAGTGCTCTTGCTGTCTAATATAAAACAGTGATAGCTGCACAGCACAGTTAGTGTAATCTATTTCACAGTATGTCCTCTTTTAATCTTTTATTTGGTTCATAGAAACTGCCAGGTCAGAACACACAACCACTTTCTCTGAAGGAAGCGTCTGCTAAAAGATTCCAGATATGACTTTAAAAAAATTCCATTAATTACACTATACACACATTGTTTTTTTCTTTCCCACTTCTCTTCAGTGGACATCAACTGTGAGTTTAAGAAATAAATTTGAGACTATGAGACCCACTGTGTCTCTGAATTTCCTTATATAGTGGCTGGTAGGAAAGATAAGTTTCATACGGAAAAAGAAACGTCCTTCCTCTTGTGTGCTTGGTCGTCTGAAAGTGACAGGACTTATGCCTTTGCCACTTCTTATAATGGAAGATTTAGAAATATATTTTTGAAGACTCCAAAGCTGTTTCAATCTATTGTGAATTCTAGAGTACAAAAAGAGTTTGAAGCTATTTTCCCCTTAACCTCTCAGTTGTAAACAGCTAAAAGCAGAGGCCAGCTAAGCTGCATGTTCTGCAAGCCCATAAAAGTGGGGACATTCTCATTGTGCTGTCTTCTTCCTGAGCCCCAGTACCCTATAGCTCCCCAGGCATCTAGGAACTGGACTGTTGTGAAGCAAAACATTCATTCCTAAGTATGACAACAGCTGAAGCTGTCACAGGTGGCTAGAAATCTGATTTCCAGAAAGCTGTAGGGCACATTTTGACGTGTTTGCATGGATAAAATTCCCATAAGAAGCCATGATAGTTTGTTAATATTTACCTATTCATATATTTTCTCCATAATATTTGTAAAGACACTTAAATTATGTGACAAATAGATGGAGATATATAAGTGTAGAAATACAGAAAAAATAATAAAAGTGATAACAGAAAACCTAAGTATGTTTAAAGTTTCCATGTATAAAAGCAGTTTAATTCAATAATTTATTCAGGAATGTTATGTTTGCATTTTACATTGACCTTTAATAGACAGCAATACTGATAAGTCTTGTTTTCTGCATTTTCTGTGCTCGCTAGAAAATATGTAGAAGTGCAAAAGGCATTGCTTAGTTTGTTTTTAGATTTGACATTTCATTCCGCATAATTCACATATAAAAACTGTTATTATTAGGTAGCACTAGATAAATACGTAACAAAACAACAGGAAAATTACTGAAGAAAAGTTATTTCACTTTCATTCAGTTTTTAAATGGTGATAGATATACAATCTGTATATCACAGTTGTCTGGAATCCACTAAATTCTCAAATATTTCAGTTTTCTTAAATAAACATTAATTAAAAAACAAACCCACAAGAAATCATATTCTTGTCTGGCTTTAAAAATTAAAAATAACCCTGCCATCTTCAGTGAATGTAAAATAAAGTCCTCTTCCATCCAAATGAATGAACTTTAAGTTAAACATGGACTAAAGTTGCTTTTCTTAGAGGTAAAGTGGTTAAGAACAACGGTATCTACCTCAAAATCATTTGTACTAAAATGCCACTATTTGTTGAGCTTCAACCAATGGAACTGATGTCTTTTTGTTTTGGTTTTTTTTTTTTAATTACAATAGCAGTATAAATATAACCAATATTGATATCAATATAACTGATGTCAGTATAACTGAAAACTGAGAGCTTGGTTGGTTTGCAATAACTGAGATCCTCAGGTCTTCAAGCTGAGAATATTACGCATTTCCTCGGAGTCAAGCCAAACTGACCATTGAAATGGATTACTTTCCCCCACTTCCAGAAAGTAAGCACAAAGAACTGTGGAGTTGTTTTTTGTGTTCTAGCTTCTTTACGGTTGACCTTAGTTTCTCCTTCATTTGAACTTCAGGAGTTCAAAAACTTAAAGGTGACTTTTACATACTGGAAGAACAGCTTAGCATTATGAACATTTTCATTACTCTTTTTCATGTCAAAACAAAGCCTTTATCTCTTCACATGTTGATGTGTATACATTAGCAACTTTATACATTTCAGCACTTCTGGGTGCAACCTGTCAGGCCCTGTGGACTTATGTGTGAGCAGTTTGTTTAAGTGCTCCCTGTCTTAGTCCTCCTCCACTGAGGATAAATCTTCCTTGATCCAGACTTTCCTTATGGTCTCAAGTGCCTGGGATTCCCGAAGACTGGTTTTACTGATAAAGACTGAGGCAAAGAAGGCATTAAGTACCCCAGCCTTTTCCATGTCCTTTGTCACCAGTTCCCCGGCCCTATTCAGCAATGGGTCCTCATTCACTCTAGTTTCTCTTTTACTGTTTATGTGTTAGTAGAATTCTTCCTTGTTTCCCTTTACATCCCTTGCCAGATTCAACTCCAGGTGGGCCTTGGCTTTCCTAACCTCATCCCTGCACAATCCGACTGCAACTTTATACTCTTCCTGGATCACCTGCCACTGCTTCCACCTCGTGTACATTTTCTTTCAATGTCTGAGTTCAGTGAGAACTCCGGGCTTACCCATGCTGGCCACCTGCTGCCTGTGCTTAATTTCCTACTTGTTGGCACGGACCTTTCTGGATTTCGAGGAGGTGATCTGTGAATGTCAACCGGCTCTCCTGGACTCCGCTTCTCCAAGCATATCTCTGAATAGGTTGAAGTGTACTCTTCTAAAATCCAGGGATCCTTTTGGTTCTTTGTCCAAAACTGAGATCCTCAAAAGAGGATCACTTTACAGTTAGTGTGGTACTGTAGTAATAGATATGTATGGTGAAATGGTTGATGTCAAGGACACAACAACAACAACAAACTGCTCATTTTGTGGGGTTTACTTCAGGCTACCGCTAGTCATCAGAAGTTGCAATGAGTCTCCCAGATACGTGTGCTCCAAAGTAATCAAATTTCTGCAGTCAGAAGGTGAACCAAAGGATAGTGAGAGGGTATAATTGAGACCCTCTTTTTAAAACCATACTCTAAATCTGAAATAAAACATTAACATGGATCTCCTGAAGTCCCTAACCTTAGAGGTTCCTAAATTTCTTGGACACCTAAACCTTCATTAATGAATTATGCAATTCCCCCTATTTCTGCTTGTCACCACACAAATAATGAAGGTTGTTTAATTCTAGCAGGCTGAAAAAAACCTTCAAAACTTCAATATACATATGTTCTCAGAACACACATATTTAACTAGACCATACAAACCATAACAAGGAGGAAATCCATTCTTCATAAGTCAGTTCCAGTAACTTAACTGCTAGAGCATTTATCCGAGTTTCAAGGGACACTGTAATATAGCATTTTTCCAGTTTAAGAGCAGATTGGAAGCTCTACCTTCCAGGATACTTCCTAGTAACGAAAGCTAGATTTCTTACACATTTCCAGATGCACAGAATTGAAGTTTTGTATTGGAATGCAGTGAATCTATTTGCCCATTTAGTTCTCAGGACTTTCAGGAGGTGAATTTGTAATAGACGAACTTGAGAGAACCTCACAGAGAATATTCAATACACAAGAGCTATAATAATCTAACAGCATCAGAAAGGATCAAATTGAATTCAAGTGCCTATGTCTACAGTGGCTAAGACAACAAAAACAAGAGAGTTCATGCCTTTTGTATTCCAAGTGGCTTCCCATGCTACCCACCTGTTGATAAAAAGGAGAAACCAGCCCCAAGAAAATTATAGAAATGGCTTTAGCACTTTGGTCAGAATTCACCGCTGGGCATCCCACATCAAAAGAGGTGCTTTCAAGGTTTAGAGGGATGAATTTGAGACTTCTCTTCTCCCATCAATGTTTTCTCCAACAGCAGCTCAACATTTTGGGGACTGGATTTTTAAAGGATTCTTTATTTGCCTGTTAACACCCTGCTTTCACTAAGGTGCCTAGACCAATTTTGGTAATTTGCTGTAGCAGAGGATTAATTTATACTGGAACATAAAATTTGCCTGGAAATGCAACTGTTTTAATTATTTGGTTCAGCTTCCAAACATTATTTTTCATTTCAAGGATGCATAAGGACATCACATATACACACAAAAAAAGTTCATCATTTATACATCAACAAGGAAATACCTAATTTAGATATCATTTATTGTTATTCTAGGCTGAACTGTCAGGAAGTTATTAAAATGCTATTCAGAATGCAAAAAATAAGAGGTTCAAGTGACCACTACATTCCCCTCTAAAGGGAGCGATGGCTCTAATACTTAGTTGGTGGAGATCTCCCCCATTAAATGTCACTGCACTTTTTCAGCATCCATCCAGTTCTGATGTGCACCTCCAGGTCGAATTTCTACTTTTTGTTCCAGTGTGTTAAGGTGTTGGGTTTGGGGTTACAAGTGCACTGTGGGTGCTAAGGCCAAGGTGAACAAGACTTAGAAAGATTGCACCAAAGGTGAAAAATATCTGGTAGGGACTGACCTTGTTGTCCCCAGAGAAGAGCTCCCTTGCATATAAGTATTCAAAGAAAGAGCTGTCAGAAATCCTGTGCAACAAAAAAAGAATCTGCACAATTTTCAGTTTGAAGCTGTCCTAGGAAAACCATGAAAATTAACAATAACTTTAAAGTAAATGGCAAACTCTTTACAGAAGATAGATGAAAAAGTGTTTCTCTCATGTTACTGTACACATCTTGAGTTTGGTATGGATGACACCATGACCTGAAAAATCTTTATTTCATTATATAGATTTCTGACAGGAATTATAGTAGCCATAAAAAGCTATGAAAATTGCTACAATACCTAAAATTATTTGACATTCACTGCAGATAGAGAGAGAAAAAAATTGCTTTGACTTTAAATCCAATTTTTATTTTTGCTTCCTATGACTGTAAAACAGAATTCATAAATCTTTAAAAATAAGAAGATTGGGAGTTTGAAGATTAAGGAGCATATATATGTATGGGGGAAATAGAACTGCACAAATCTCTTCACACCAGAGATTCAAAGTGTCTTTAAAAAACCACAGATTTGCATGGGAAAACTCAGAAACATGGATAAGAACAGGAGGAGAGCTACAGATCAGATATGAGGTGAATCACAGGGCCTGACAGGAAGAGGTAGAGGGCTTCCCATTGCTTGTAGATTTTTCTTTTACATTATTCTAATTCTACCATCACAAACATTGTTTTTGACCTAATACAGAATTGCTATAGAAAAATGAAATACTGAGCTACAATTGTGCTATATAATTGATATTCTTTTTGTTCTAACAATTTACAGAGGTTAGTATGAAGTTGTATTTAAGAGATATTTTGCTTAAGTCAAATGCAAATAAAAATACATTTGAGGGATAAAACCAGGCTATTAACAACTGTGTGTGATTCTATAAACGTGATTCTATAACGAGTGCTGGTGACTTATGGATTTAAAAATAGTAATGCCCTAATATTAAAGCATCTATCTGATCTTCACTGGTTTTGAAACCTGAAGTGTTATAATGACTGCATACAGAGGGTGAATTAAAAAATTATAATATTTACAGAGCTTTTTAAAGCATGCCATGCTAAACAAAAAGAGTAATCAAATCCTTTAATACTTTAATCTCTTCCACCACCTAAAATAACCTCTAGTCCCATTGCAGAAGCTGAAAGTTTCCTACTTGGAATTTGACTTGTATTTGGTAGCAACAGGAAGGTGGAAGTAGAAGTAAAATCAGTAATAAGCCTTTATCTCATTTTTAAGCCTGTCATCATAAATGAAGAGAGGAAGGCAGCCATGGGCAAAGGTTATAATGGATGTGACCATTGCCCAGAGCTGACCAGAACCAAAAAAATGGATTAGAATTTTCCCTGGCTGTTAACCTAGGATTTATTAATTGGTATATATCTTGGAGAGGGATTTGCGAGCATAATGATTAGAGGCATCAGAAAGAAAAATGTTTGAGATCGAAGTGTGAGGAAATCATAGCTGTGGATTTTTAAGCAAGATAGCTCCACTGTTTGTTTTCACTGTGCTCAAGGGAAATACATTTTTTTTTTTTTTTAAATGCAAGATTGCATCTCTGTATCTGATTTAATGTCATGGAATATTTTATTAATACAAAAATATCCTTGAAAGGTCTAAATGTTTACCCTAAAAAAGTCAATATAGGGCTAAGCCTTAAACATTACGGGTTATCTGAAGTTACTATTCTAATATTCAACTGCAAATGAAACTGAGATTTAAGACTACAGACACTGTAGAGCATATGGAATATTGCTGAGATGCAGCAGAGATTACAGCTAACCATAATAAAGTGGTTCTCAAACAGAAGTTCAGAAATAGTGAATCACAAAGCACGAGTAGTCTGTAAGCAATTCATAACAGGTCATACGCTATTATATTGTTGACAACAAGGTCATAATACAGTTTTAACAGTTTTGAAGAAAAGAGTATTGATCCATTAGAACAAAAATATTAGCTGCTCTAGAATAACTATCTTAAGAAGTAGATCCTAACTTTATGGCAAATTATTGAAGTTTATTCACAGTTCCACCTGTCAGACCAAGACAGGAATCCAGATAGTTGACAAACAGGCATACCTCGTGTTTTGATAAGGACGTCATCTCTTTTGTCCAGTGCTTTCAGCTGAAACACTTCAGCAGTTGTTAGGCCCGTATTAGCAGCAGCGGGGTGAGGCAGTTCCTGATAACCCTTTGAAGCACCTTGTAAAATTTCCACTACTTGTTTTCATTCATCTCCTTTCAGCAGTTCTATATAGCTACTAGTAAATATTCCCATAAAGAATAAATCCTGTATTTTGTTTACTTCAAGAAGTCTTGCATAAAAATTCCATTGTTTTCCCTCAGTCTTTAAAGGAGGTATGATTTATTTTGTTAAAGCAATTGGAAATTAAATTGTGTTAGTCATGTTTATTTTTATGTTGTATCTAAATAGGCATCATTCTAGGGACCTAAACTGGTAAGGCTGATCAGTGATAACACAGTACTGTACTTGTCTATAACCTCCTCTGTAGATGTAAAAAAGTAGCTTGTGAATGCATTTCTGATTTTTCTCATGATTGAAGTCAAAGACTTCCTTTTGCTGTATGTGTGACTGATTTAAAATCTATGCTTAAATATTTTGTGAGCTATAATGTTGTAATTATTGCCCTTACACAGCTCAGTCAAGAACAGAATTTCATTGTGCCTGTAGGAAAGATCCATCAATACTCCTATTTCATTTTCTAATATTCCATCTTTTTGGACCAAAGAAGCAAGAAGAGCTGGAGGGTCAGATAACATAGTTTCAATGTTCTCTATCTACAAGCTGTCAAACACTTATCATTTTGAGGCTGAATTTTTTTTGCAGCTGAGAATTCATTAATCCTAGCTTGCACTTAGTATGTCGGCACTGTAATGGGAATTGCTGAGACTAAGACTGTGTAAAAAGCACTGAACAGAAACAAATCGTGTGTCTACTGTAGTCGTCACCATGATTTGTGTAATGCAAATCTATCTGTGCTAATTTTCAGCTAGATAACTTGAGTTCTCAAAACATCAAAGTCCAGTGAAGGCTACTGACTCAAGAATTATATTTGACAGGTTTTCTTGGTTGCTAACTCAAATGTGTCTAGATCTCACTATAATTACAGCAGCTGTATTGCAGACGCTGGTAACAGAGGTTCATACATATCCTTCCTGCTGTCCAGGAAGATTTTCAGACTTGTCTGTGTGTATCCAGGATGTCTAAAAAAGCGGGTGCTCACTGTGTGTAGTGCACAGCATGGATGCAGAGAAATCCCAGATGATAATGTAGTAAATCTGATGAAGGAATAAGCCACAACTCTGCAGGGAAAGATTGAAGTGATAATTTGCTTATATCGACTGTAGTAGTAGGATTTGTGGTTAAAATAGGGAGTGAAAACATGTCCATTTATATCCCAGAAGCCATTGTTTCTTCAAAATCACCAGGAATGAGATGATTTTATGAAAGTTCTCATAGCAGAATATAAAACGTACTTGTATTTGTAGTTTGGGCTAAAGGCATTACGTTCCATGTTCGGATTTTACTGCCTATGGTACAGTACAACTGAAATGCACTGCAGAAACTTAGGCCACACAGGGGCAAGGAGACTATTCAGGATTAATGATTTGGCTATAAAAACGAAAGAAAAAAAAAGTTCTTCCAGGAAGGTGTTGATAGAGCTGAACAGACTAGAATTAAGACTGTAATACAGTAAACGCTGTATGTTATTAAATACTCACAACATTCATAATGTTTGCAGTTATTTATTGGTGTAAAACTAAGTTAACTATTTTACATTTTTTTCATCCTGGGTACTCTGACTGCATTTTCTGCTGCTTTTATGCTTCAAAGTCTACAGAGGAATTGAATTCCATGAAAAAAAAAATTATAAAGTAAACACTGTGCTAAAATTTATTCATCTTTGACATTTCTATTTCAGATCTTGCTCAATAAATTTATTGACTCATTTTTTGGGACTCCCAGTAAATAAAGTTTTATTAGACATTGAAACTCATTCAAAGATGTAAGACAAAGATGAACTACATAACTAGAAAAGTGCGTTTACTGGATGACTGTCAGGCTTTAATATGATTTGCCCATCTACCCTTCCAGAGAAAAAATAAACAAACATATAATCTAATAAATGGATGAAATGTACACTTGATAGCTTACGTTATTTATTATAGATTTCTCTGGCACATAAAGAAAAAAATAAGGTTAAACTGAGACATCAGTTGCTTGCTTACACATTCTCACAATGTGCAGAGAAACAAATGCTTTAATTTTTTCAGAAAAAACAAGATTTTCTTATCCCTTCCTTCAAAAACAAACAAACAAACCAACAAACCCCTAAAGCTTCCACCTCTTTGAGTGATATGTAATTTTTATGTTGAAGATTTTTTTTCTCACATGGCTCAAATATCATTTTCCAGTCAAGATCTTGAAGGTAAAAATTATGTATTCAATCATTAATTAATTTACATGAATTATAGTTCTTCTCAATCACTTATTCAAAGACTGTACTAGTAGAAAACAAAAGAAATCAAACACCCAGTCCCCTCCTTTTAAACTAAATTAACAATGGCAACAAGACTTAAAAAATCAAATGTAAAATATTATTTAAAATAATAGCGGTCTGTAATGCATAGCACATGCACTTTAAATATACAGTGTGCCACCTTGCAGAGATGGATAGGAGTCCTGGCTTGCGAATTCCTAGTTCCTGGTTCACAGATATATACTGCCTACTTCTACTGCCTTATTAAAACACGGCTCAAAGCATCGTGTGTTAAACTCTGACCTGCAAAGTTCCTCAGTAGGTTTTCTGATAATACACTGATATACCCATAGGACAATTGAGTGGAATGCTGTCTCCTTCTTTCTTTCCCATATAACTTCCCTAAGACCCTATATGCACTTTGTAGGATTAGCTGCTGGGAAGGATGACATGATTTCCACAACATGCTTTTTCCACCACCCAAAGGACCTAAAGGGAGCTGAACAGGACAGACTTTTTTCATGGTACTTATTATAAGTGTATGCTTTTTGCTGATACTTTGAAGAAATAAAATTGTTTATATTATTGACTGTGAAACTACAGAACTACTAGGAAATCAGTAGAGCAGGTTTAATACAAAAGTTTCTTATTTATAATCTTCTACGTACTGCATGAAAAACAGGACGCGAAGTTTCATAACAGTTTTAATTCACCACATGTGGATTACCTAAGAGTTCTCTCTGAAATTCGTTCTTGACTCTATATTCTGGTAAAATTAAAAAAGAAAAGATCTTCTATTTGCAGTTTGTATACTAGAATACCTACATGAAGGTATTTCAAGGATGCATATTTCCTGACTCAAGAATGTACAGAAATATTGTAGCTATAAAAAAATAATGTTGTAGTAATAACAAGCTGGGATGTGTGGTTATGTGGACATGAATATAAACATATGTGTCTGTACATATATATAAGTATATATACACACCCACATATAGATAGATAGGTAGATAGACAGATTTGCACAACATGTATCATATATTTTGTTTATAATATATATAGGTAGCTTTGCTGGTCATGAGGAAAGAAACTTCTTTAGCCATAAAAGAGCAAAAAAGCATAAAAAGATTGATTCCAATGGATTTTCAAGCGTGATTCATTGACTCAGGCCTGCCGGGGATCAGAAAGGTAGCTGAATAAACAAGCTCTTTGTAGAAACTGTAAAATTATTCTAACGTAGGGAGTTACCTCATCTTGCCATAAATTTATATTTGTTCCCTTACCATCCTTTGCAAGCTATTCCCATATTAATGATCATGATTATATTTTGTGTTGTTTAAGGTTAAAGTTGCCAAATTGTGCCCAAGGGACTTCATTCCAGTAAGCCTGTCACAACATTGCTCTGAGAGCTCATGGTGAAGCAGCCTTAAAAGGTGACCTCCAAATCTTTTAGGAGTTACTGCTTTCTAAGATAATGGTTCTTATCTGGTAGTATAACCTGGGGTTCTTTGTTGCAAAGTGCATTAATCTGTACCTTCATTTTGTTGGATTCTGACAATTTGACCAAGTGATTTAAATTCTAACAGTAAACTGCCCTCCTTTTTATTTATTATCCCATCAATCTTTGTGTCATATGCAAATTTAATCAGCTAAGATTTTATTTCATCATCTAGATTGTTTATAAGAATGTACTGAATACTGTTGGACCAGGAATCTCTCTCAGGGGAACTTGCTCGGAACAACCCTACTCATTGATATCTGCCAATAAGCCCATTTTTAATTCATCTAATGTGTGGCCTCTTGATTAAAAATCTTGCATTAGAGGAAATTAAAAATGCCATGTGACACAATTGCAAAAGCCTTAGAGAAGTCCAAAGATACTATATCAACACAGTTGCCAGTTTTGTTTGACAAAAGATACTTCTCCGTGAGACTTGAGCAGTATTTATGATATGTTTTGGTTTATGTTCTTCAGTGAAAGAGCCCTGAAAAGGGGTATTATTTTGTAAGATCAAGGTAGAATATCCTTTGTTTCCTCAGTTACTTCTTTCAGAGTCTTGAAAATATTTTTCACTGCCTCTTGTTTGCCTCTGAATACTCCCATGAACGAGGAGAACCCGATTACAGTCATTGGTAATTAAAAGGTTTCCTTTTAAAATGTTTCCTTTTAAAGTCCAAAATATCATACATACAATACACATGCATCTACATACGTGTACAAGCGCATGTACTGTATAAGTAACAACCTGTATCTGTAATTCTTATTTTCTTTAGACCCTGCCAAAATCAGTTTGACCTTTTCAGTTTGTTTCAAGAAGAAAGACATTAAAATGCAATGTGTCAAAGTGTGATTTCCTTACTTGGCATATACCCATTCATTGCGATGGAACAATGGGTACAAGTACAGAAATCCTTTTAGCTCTCTATAATTATTGTTCTGCCATATTGTGACAACATTTATGACAATCTACAGGTTTTTTTCTAAGTCATCTTTTCTGCGTTAGTCTGCAATATTTGTGCACGTTTTCTTCTATACCAAGGAAAGGAAGTGAACTTGAACATGTAATGCATTTTGTCGCTTTTTGATCTTAGGAGAAAACTGGCCTTTGACATGCCAATTCATTATGTTTAGCATTTAATTTACTGGTAGGTTATGCAGTATTGTAAGCAGTGGAGTCTCTGGTCCAAAGTGTCCTTACCTTTTGATCTTTACTGAAGTTTTGCTTCTCTTTCAAACGAAGACGCAGTTTTAGCTGTTCACCTTCAGCAGTCCTTTGAATGCTGCTTTGGATCATAAAGACGTGTTCTTATTTAAAGTTCATAAAAGATTTAAAAATCTTTGAAACTTTTAATAAGATGCATATTTTAGTTAGGTTAAAGTGAAACCTACTAAATATATTTACTATTTGAACAGTTGACTCTCCAAACCAAATTCAGAAAAGTAAGAAACTGACAATTTCTACAAAAGTTAAAAGGCTATTTTTATTTTTATGTTTAAAACCTATAGACATTTTGTAAATGTTCATGGGACAAACTGTGCAGATATAATTCTCATCAAGATGTAAACTCTGTACAACTAATTAAATCTTAAAGTAATATATATTAATAGAAAAAAAGCTCAGAATAATACCGAAGCTAAGAAATATTTAAAGGGAAGGACAGATATTTGATAACAAATGAAAACAGAGACTAAAAAGCCAGCCTTCACAGAATTAATGAAAAGCCTAATTTAATTAAGATGGTCACTTCTGATTGTCAGGCAAAGTTGATCTCCTAGCAGCAGCAATGCTGTGGTAATTTTATATTTGTTTCTTTTAATTTTAATAAGCTGGTACAGCTTTGGAAAACAAATATAATACAAAAGCCTGAGCAACTTATCTGGAAACCTGTACTTGCCATATCAACAGGGAGTTGAGGGAAAGTAAGGTATAGTGCTAAAGAAAGAAAACAGAAATCTGTCTCATCTATTTTTCTTTCCTCTCATTCATATACTAACACATGTTTAAATTAACCTCTCCAAAGGGTAAATTAAGGACAGGAGCTCAAAGGAAAGAACGGTATAAAGAAAAAAAGCTTGTTCACTCACTGATCCCTCTCACAGCAAACCTGGTGTATGTCCTGTGAAGCAAAGGGTGAGCTTCAACTTTTTAGTCTTAGGGAATTATAACACAAGAAAAGTTAAATTCAGTTTTTCTGTAAGAAGAAGAGGAATACATTTCATCTCCATTTGGACTGATCAGTTGCTTTTGGTCTGACTGGTCTGGTAGGTATTATGTACCTCAGCATGTGGTGCAAGACCTTGAGGCGGACAGATTATTCTTCCTCCTATACACATGGTATTTTCCAGAACATATCAAGTCTAGGTTAATATGTCCATTTTATGCATACCGATGCTTGTACTTGGTGGTGGATCCAGAAGGATAGGGTAGGCTTCTGTACATGGGTTTCTTAGTAGAGTAAAGGTTCTGATCTCCAATGAGTTAGTCTGCAATGCGCTTTGGACAACTGACACTGCTACCACACTCTAAATGGGCGTCGCTTAGTGCCTCACTGGAAGCAGTTTATCAACCAACAACTTGCTCAGCTCACTTTTTTCAGAGATATTAGCTCATTTTAAATGAAGTCCAGCTATTGGACAGCTATTGGAGTGGAACAACTGTTCAAAGAGTTTCTTCTGAATATTTTTGTGGTAGTACAGAAATTACTTAAAGATTCTTGACGTAGCAAGTATAGACGAAGTTTACAAAACAGAAGGAAAGTGTGCTGAATATTGTAAATGCAGCCTTATCACTAGTCACACACCAGAAATTGTGGGATAATTATCAGAGACTCCAGACTTCATGGGCTATGAAAATACTTTGCTCTAACTGCCTGATGGAACCATTATGCATTCGAAAGAACTTATAGTGATACAGGATCAAGCTGCTATACTTACCTAGGCCGTTACAGATCTAGTAACCTCTCAGTTTTGCATTAGCAATGGTTGGGGTCAGTATTAATGAAAATGTGCAATGTTGTTATCGCAGATATTTATTGCAGGCTATGAACATAAGATAAAAACTGACTTTTAGAGAAGTGTCACTCCAGACAGCTGTAGTACCATGACATTTTCCTTCAGCATGCTTTTCATCTTCTTGTCATGCACACTTGAAGCTGCTAGTGAAGGAGTTAAAAGTACTGTTGTTGGCCTTTGCTATGAGAGCAAGTCCATGAAAACCACTGCAGGAAACACTATCAAGATCCAAGACACCAAGATCCTGAGAAGATCTGAGATCTGGCCTTTACAAGCTTGGTTAAACTGGTATAATATTCCTTCCCAATCATTCAGCCACCAGCAGGTTATCTCAGCTGCATCCAGCATTGCTGTAGCCCCAGAAGCCATATGCAGAAGCAGTAAAGGCAGAGCACATTGTGTACAACATTTACAGTAAGCCTTTGAAAGACAGACACCAAACATTTCTGAAGGCTCCTGTCATTGCTGCGAGATCCCTAAGTATTTCACACAGTTCAGACTTTGTTCACATTCTGCTCCCTATAAAACTGTTCTCATCTCTAGTTTTGCAATGTACAATAATGGTTGCTGTAACCAAGCCACCCAAGCAGAAATATTAATGAAGTATTCGATTTGCTATGATAAAAAGACTGTATTAAGATAGCATTAGATATCATTAGACATTTTAGGGAAGACTGATTTCACAATAGGTAAATCACTACCATCTTCAATTTGAATGAAACTCTTTTAAGAGCATAGGGTACCGTTTCATCAGCTGGTGGAGGCTGCTTACTTGGGTTTTCATTTTAATGAATGTCATTTGGTGTAGCACAGAGGTTTTGCTATCTTACAGCACAATAGACAGCAGCCAGAACTGTAAACACAGAGTTTTATTCATGCTGGAAATTTATGCAAGAACCTACTCAGATCTGCCAAGAACTGAACAGAAATAAAATGTGTGTTTTAAGCTAGGAATGTAGAGATTTTCTGTTTGGATAATAACTTTGTATGGGCAACAACAGGAATCTGAATGCATTGATATTCTGATATGCCTTCTAGCACTTCCATCATTTTCCTCAGAGGAGAAAGCAACCGAAAAAAACCCTTTTGATTCATTATAGCAAAAACACTTCTGTACGACTTAGATTTCCATACCTGCATAAGCAGATACATATACTTCATGGATTTAGAATCATTTACCCCAGTGATATCAAGTCTTTTTTGCAACAACATATGCAGTCTGGGAATGTTAGCGTTCTTTTTCTGCTGTAAGAAAGTAAGAGATTTTAGAGTGGTTTCATTCTTTATTTAGACTTATTTACCAGTATTTTCCTTGCAGAAAAGAAAGGTTTTGAATTGGCAATATTGCAAATTGCCCAGCGTTACTAGAGCCTCTGACAGAATCTGTGTCAAATACTCTGGCATTCATTAAAAGACATTCAAATACTTGTGGGATTCAGAAAAGCTGGGCCTCTATTCTTCATTGAGAGCTCTACAGTTTCTTTTTACTTCTTAGCTTTTGGGTGACCTGATCTGTTTTTTCTGTTGGTTATTTTTAGGGTAGGTGGCAGGAAAATTTTTTGTTTAGTCTATAGAGAAAGGTATTATATTGAAATATTTGTAAAGCTATGTAAATACATTCAATTTAAAACTTTTTTTGAAACAGTTTTTGTTTTAAAAAACAATGCTGAAGTGGCACGGTTATAATAACCAGGTAACCTCTGTAAAGAGCACTGTTAGAGTCTGTCTCTGAGTACTGAAATAAAAAGATGCTTTAGCATTAGTGACTCTTATAAACCAGAGAGACAAAGAGTCTGACACATGAAAACAGCATACGGTTTAGTAATGGCAATTAGTTCAATTGTTCGCACAAAAGATTCACTCTTCAGACTTGCATTATCTTTGAACTCTTTGAACACCAGCATGAGTGATACATATTCTTGCATTGTAAAAACAGGGGCAAAGTGGCACTGACATATTTTTCCTGTTTCTCAGGGTGCAAGGTCAGACTTGCAGTGGTAGTGACATTTGTGGTGGTGACATCACGGCATCTTTGTTTCCAGACTTGCACTGACAACATTCTGCCTTGCCTCGTAGCAGAGCATCATCTGTACTCTCTTACTTTTTGCTCAGTAAAGCAGCAAGGACAGCTTACATTTGCTCCTTACATATCCTCCTCCCATGATCTTCTTCATTACTACAGTCTTCAGAGATTCAGTTTTGCAGAATTGCTCTAAGCACAAAATCTACATCAATTCCAGTTTCTAGAAGAAGCCCTAATGAAATTCTGGGAGAGTTTCCTTAACAGAGTTTTGTAGAAAATAATTCCTCTGTTTCTAAATTAGAGTGGCTGAGATATTTAAATTGAAAAGCTAAGCACAAGTGTGGTAAAGAAAGAAAAAGTGTGGTCAAAGGCTTTTTACGCTGTATTCCACTCTGTAACTTCTGGTGAGTACCTGCAGTTGTACCTTTAGGCTTTCCAACTGACTTCAGTATGTGATATTATCAGTGGCCCAGCTGAGGCTTTTAAGCTGTCTTTCAATGGAATTGATCCTCAGATCCTCTAAAAAACTCTGTCTTTGGAAGCCTGCCTCTAGATTTAGGTGTTGAAGTCTAAGTTTTATCTTCAAGAACTCTGCTCAGTCTCCATCTAGCTCTGTGGAGCATTTACTTCAGTTACATTTCGGTAGCTCATTCCTGGTCTTTTCCAGAATTTCTCATTTGCAGGTTGTTATGGTTTAACCCTGGTAGGCAGCTAAGCACCACACAGCACCCTGCTCACTCTTCTCCACTATGATATGGGAGACAATCAGAAGGGTAATAGTGAGAAAACTTGCGGGCTGAGATAAAGACAGTTTAATAGCTAAAGCAAAAGCCGCACACGCAAGCAAAACAGAGTAAGGAATTAATTCACTACTTCCCATCCGCAGACAGGTGCTCAGCCACCTTCAGGAAAGCATGTGCAACGGTTACTTGGGAAGACAAATGCTATTACTCTGAATGTCCCTCTCTTCCTCTTTCTTCCCCCAGCTTTTATTGCTGAGCATGATGTCATATGGTATGGAATATCCCTTTGGTCAGTTGGGATCAGCTCTCCTGGCTGTGTCCCCTCCCAGCTTCTTGTGCACCCCCAGCCTACTTGCTGGTGGGGTGAGGTGAGAAGCAGCCTTGACACTGTGTCAGCACTGTTCAGCAATAGCTAAAACATCCCTGTGTTACCAACGCCGTTTTCATCACAAATCCAAACCATAGCCCCATACAAGATACTATGAAGAAATTTAACTCTATCCCAGCCAAAAGCAGTAAACGGTTATGTTAATGTGTGCAACCTTACGGCCCACGATAGCTGATGCCATAAAAGTTTGTGAGCTGACAACTCTTAACTTCTGCTGGCAAATCAAATCTCAAGATTTAAGAGAGATCATTAAACTTCTTTCTCACAAGCTTCTCCACTCTTTTCAGCTTAAATTCTCTTGTGTGGCGTAGTGCTCCTCTGGAGACTATACTCATCATCTGAACAAGCGATGTATCTCCTTCACTATTTCCACTATCTGCCTTCTGCTCTGGGCTTGGCCTCAGGCTCCTTCATTCTAATGTATCTGCTGAGAGACTTTTCTACAGTCTCCTGAAACATGGGGCTTGCTACTCATCTGCCTCATCTTGGTTCAAAATGTGTTCTTCCCTCTACAAGGGATTGTGGGGAGTTAGATTTTTGAGAAGGTAGCCTGTTTTACCTGTGAACATTTTTAGAGTACAGCAGTGATATTTTTGGACCTGTAAGAATTTCTGCTTTAAATTTCTGTGACATTGATACCATTGTAATTTGAAAGCATAGAAAAAGAAATTCCTACATTCAAAAATGGAAATTGCATCCTGATGCAAGCACTCTTAAAGAGTTCCCAGCCATCAACCAGAAATCATCAGCTGTTTTGAGACAGATTTCCCAAATTGTCGCACAGGAGCAAGCAATAAAAACCTTTTGTAAATATTAGGCAAAATGTCTGCAGTATATGATTTTTAACACCCAGTGAAATAATTTCTTTGGATTTCACTAATAATCAAACATCCATATGTGGAATTATCAGAGACTGAAATTTACACATTTATGAAAAATAAATCAGTGATTAAAATAAAGCATCCTTTTATTTCTCAAAGGCTACTCTCTTGCTCTCTTGCAATATTGAAACTAAGTGAAGTCACAACATTAACGGGGCAATCATCAAGTCTGTTCCAGCTGCTCTGAGACATTCCAGCTGCAAAAGCAAAAGCAAAGTGTAATATTGTTCACTTTCTGACCCTTGCATACAGACTCTTTTGGGAGAAGTGGAGAACGACCTTAGGCTCTGGTGCTTCTCAGCTGCCAAAATAGCTCCTTGGGCAGCCAGGCAGCTGTAAATTGCAGTATGGATTAGATTGCCCCTGGCTGATTCTGAAGTCAGGGGAATAAAAATATGGCTTTGTTTCCATTTTCTCAGCTGTGCCAGCTGAGGAGCCAGCCTTAAAAGTTCACTGCTTGCTAAAGGCATGCAAGGGTGCCACAGAGCTGATAGTCACGTCTGCCTGAAGGACTGAAGGCTATCAGCTAGCCTGTGAACCGGCACATTCACTTGTGTCCTTCCATGTGTTTGCACAGTGCTTTGTGCATTGGATGTCTAACGCTTTCTGGTGCCTGTAGGTACCCTTGTCCTGCAAATAAACAATGCTATGCTATATGTACATGAATAAGAGAGAAAATACCCCAGTATTCATCCAATAAACTGTCTTATTTTACAAATATTGAGTATTGTGAGAATTAAAAAACATTGACATGAAGAGAATGTCTATGCGGCTCAACAGAAAAGCTAACACTAAACTTAAAAATCTAGAAAATGATAATGTTTAAAAATATGCTGACAATGTGTTTTCTAAGAAGAAAACTTTAAAATGGTCAGATGATAATGTTTTAAATTGCTTTTTAAGAACTGCAAACGGATTCCTTTTTCAGTGAGTTAATTTCAATAAAAAGAAGACTTCTCTAGGGTCTGGGATGCTCACTTTGATAGATTTCAGCTCAAACACAAGATAACCCACAAATTCTGCTATCTCTACCCCATTTCTGTAAACATTTGAAAATAGTAGTAGAATCCCATGTTGTGTGAGCTCTGCTACATGATGAACCTTAGCTCAGGTGTCTCAGGTCAACAGTGAAATCTATCAATAAACACATATCATGGATCTATCTCAGTAGCCTTTCACCTTTGATTTTTACATATGTACACTCACACAGGAAGAAGTATTAAAAAGCTTTCTATTTAGAACTTACACTGTATACACTCTTTGAAAGCATATAAAAGCAACATACTGTGAAGTCTACAAAATGATACCAATACTCCCATGATACATCTATTATAGAAGAAGTAAAATATTATAAGAGGTAAATATCAATGTATGTCTTCTTACACCCTTAGGAATTTAGTCTCACAAAGAAAGACCTCAAACCTTTTTCATGTTTTATGAGGGTTTCTTTAAATATTTAGAGTTGGGAAAGCCACTTCTTTTCTACCTCAGGCCGATGAAAGAGGAACTTTCCTTTAGTCTTTTTAAAACATGAAAGGGGCAAGACCACTAACATCAGAAGCCTCCTCCTTCTTCTGTAAGAATGGTTCTTTCAAATCTTCAAACAAGAAAATACTTTCCTCTGTAGTTTCCTGATTTTCCACAAGATGTTGAGCCACATAGAGTGCTTTAATCCCACTGGGCTCTGTGTGCATGTGTGTGTGAACTGATGTGCCCATGTCTGTGCGTACGTTAGAGGAAAAGATAATCTGTTCACTTTCAAACACTACAAAGATTATAAGGAAGGATATATTAGTTATATGCTATTACTTTAGCCAGTCTGCCTTCTTACATAGTCAAGAATTAAGGACAACAAAATTTTATCAAACATTATATTAAAATAATACAAGGAAAAGCCAAGTATACCTTTTTTCAACAATGAATGTACCCAGACTCCTGCCATTTTGCAAAATCTCACCTGAGTGTTTTTAAATACCTTGGGAAAACAATGTTTGATTATTATTATTTAATGCATAATGGCTACCATACATTACAGGAGTTGGTACAACTGAAAAAATGGAGCACCCAGCTCTCATCCTCTCCACAGTCCCAAACCTGTCACATCCTACCTTCACAGTAGTCTACGGAGTCTGAAGCATGTAAAAACGTAACGTGAGTGTGCATAAATACAGTGATTGAAGGAGGAAAAAAAAAAAATCCTAGATCCGTGCCCCCTCCCAGGTTGTGTATCCTCAAAATTCAAGCTGAAGGGAATCATGCTAACCATCTCTTTGCAATCTAACAGTAGCTGTACAGAAAAAGGTGAGGCTGGACTCTCAAACAGTCAGACCCCAGTAGTTCAAGCCATAAAAACTTAGGTTAGATCTTAAATCACACTTGAGTGATAATTAGGTCCTCAGGCTTTATAATGGTCCTGCAAACTTTCTCCTTCTACGTCCAGAACAGTGTCTTGCTTACATAATTAAAATGAGTTACTTTCATACACTTTTTAAGCATGTTGAAAAATGCCTTACATACACTCTGAAAGGAAATAGTCCTGTGGTGACATAGGGTTAGCTGATTTACTTCAGTTACATGCACTTACTGAACTTTTCAAAGTGCTCCACACTAAAAGCTACTTATACATAATTTATATCATACTTGCTGGCTGAACTCTGTCCTCATACTTCATGCCTGCCGTTCTCATGAGCATAACAGCAATAATCCATCATGTATATGTATAGCATTCTGATGCTGTTTGCAGGTTGATAAGGATAAAGATACAATGAGAAGATAAATAGATGGTGGTTGCACTAAAGCCCTGGGGTTATTAGAATTTAGGAGGGCAAACTTTATTCTTTCATATTTACATTAACTCTTGGGTACCATGTTTTATACTGCAGTGCAGTACTATAGTGGTAAATGTTGTCTGTCCGTGTTTCCTTATAGGACATGGTTAATTAATACAAATTCCAGTTGTCTTTTGTTCTTATTAGGGCAATTCCACAATTGTTATAAATGCATTTAGCTCTCTTGGAGCCACTGGGGTCTTGCAAATTCATAATAGCTATGCAGCTGGGCTTTATACATATACTTTATTCCCAGTAGCATAAGGGTAAATAAATAAACATTAGTATTTAAATATTACCATCTCACAAGGACTTACTGAAAGTTAGCTGATCGTGTGGAGTTACTTCCATGTTTGTTTTATATAGAGCTGCAAATATTTTTTTTTCTCAACATAATGATGGAGCTGTGGTGCTTCTTAGTGTGTCTCCCACAACATCCTCATAAGTAAGCTTAGGAAGTGTGGGTTAGATGAGTGGAATGTAAGGTGGTTTGAGAACTGGCTGAATGGCAGAGCTCAGAGGGTTGTGATCAGTAGCGCAGAGTCTAATGGGAGGCCTGTAACTAGCAGTGCTCCCCAGGCGTCAGTACTGGGTCCAGTCCTGTTCAACATATTCATCAACGACCTGGATGAGGGGACAGGGTGTACCCTCAGCAACTTTGCTGATGATACAAAACTGGGAGGAGTGGCTGACACACCAGAAGGCTGTGCTGCCATTCAGCATGACCTGGGCAGGCTGGAGAGTTGGGCAGAGAGAAACCTCATGAAGTTCAACAAGGGCAAGTGTAGGGTCCTGCACTTGGGGAGGAATAACCCCATGAACCACTACCGGTTAAGGGCTGACCTGCTGGAAAGCAGCTCTGCAGAGAGGGACCTGGGAGTCCTGGTGGACAACAGGATGACCATGAGCCAGCAATGTGCCCTGGTGGCCAAGAAGGCCAATGGCCTCCTGGGATGCATTAAAAAGAGCGTGGCCAGTAGGTTGATGGAGGTCATCCTCCCCCTCTACTCTGCCCTGGTGAGGCCACATCTGGAGTACTGTGTCCAGTTCTGGGGTCCCCAGTTCAAGAAAGACAGGGAACTACTGGAGAGAGTCTAGTGGAGGTCTACAAAGATGATCAAGGGACTGGAGCACTTCTCTNGCAATGCCAAGCACAAATACAGGCTGGGTGGAGAGTAGCTTGAGAGCAGCCCTAAGGAGAAGGACTTGGCACTGTTGGTGGATGAGAAGCTCAACATGAGCTGGCAATGTGCACTTGCAACCCAGGATGCCAACCGCATCTTGGGTTGCATCAAAAGAAGCGTGGCCAGCAGGTCAAGGGAACTGATTCTGCCCCTCCACTCTGCTCTCATGAGATCCCACTTGGAATACTGTGTCCAGCTCTGGAGCCCCCAATGGAAGAAGGACATGGACCTATTGAAGCAGGTCCAGAAAAGGGCCACGAAGATGATCAAAGGGCTGGAGCACCTCTCTTATGAGGACAGGCTGAGAGAGTTGGCGTTGTTCAGCCTGGAGAAGAGAAGGCTCCGGGGAGACCTTATAGCAGCCTTCCAGTATCTGAAGGAAGCCTCCAAGAAAGCTGGAGAGGGACTTTTTACAAGGGCATGTAGTGATAGGGCGAGGGGTAGCGGCTTCAAACTGGAAGAGGGTAGATTTAGATTAGATCTCAGGAAGAAATTCTTTACTGTGAAGGTAGCGAGGCACTGGAACAGGTTGCCCAGGGAAGCTGTGGATGCCCCATTCCTGAAAGTGTTCAAGGCCAGGCTGGATGTGGCTTTGAGCAATCTGGTCTAGTAGAAGATGCCCTAGCCCATAGCGGGGCGTTGGAACTGGATGATCTTTAAGGTCCCTTCCAACCTAAATTATTCTATGATTCTATGATTCTATGATTCTTTACTTTGAGTGTGACAGAGCACTGGAACAGGCTGCCTGGAGAGGTTGTGGTCTCCTTCTCTGGAGATATTCAAAACCTGCCTGGGTGCATTCCTGTGCAACCTACTCTAGGTGAAGCTGCTTTGCAGGGGGGTTGAACTAGATGATCTCCGAAGGTCCCTTCCAACCCCTACCATTCTGTGGTTCTGTGATTCTGTGATTCCAGAAAGCTAGACCTCTACAACGTGCCTTCTGAAAGCAGCAGGTAGATGGCCTGAACTCTACCTTTGTTAATATATGCCTATCTTTTTCTTTCCACAAACAAAAAGAGAAAATCTAAGGATTAAAATGATCAAACAGGGAAAGAAACTGTCCTGAACAGATAAGTTAAAGCAGAGCTAGAAACTTTTTCGTTTCTGTGAATGCATGGTCTCTTTCAATTGCTTCTGTCTCAAACTTTTCTTTAATTTTTTCAAAAAGCATACAAGATTGACAAAGATTTACAGGCCTCTAATATTTTTGGTTTATTGGTTCACTATGGACACACTGAAAAGCAAAATATTTCCTTTTATTTTTCAGTAGAGCGGAGATTATATTAACAAAGCCTTCATGGAAGCTCTACCGAAATCTTCTATAAAGCTCTTGCATCGTCCTCTGGGTAACTACTGTCACATAACCGATTGTATAAGGAGAAAGTAAAATGTAATGATTTAACTAGATTATCCTGCTGGCAGAAAATATTAAATACAAATGTTTCTAGAACATTGCAGCATTGTGGTTCATGAGCACTGATCTTAATTTTTGTATTGTCCAGTGAGAAAAAAAAAAGCATAATCTGAAAATAGCGTGCAGTAAAAAATGACTGTAGTAAATAATATAATGTATTTATCATATGCATTTATTTTTTTAAGGTTATAAATGATTAGTTAGGATACGTTTAGAATATGTGGCACTGCTTTCAGAGATCAGCTCTGAATAAAGTTAGTTATCTCTCAATAAACTGTTCTGAATAAAAAACAAAATTGTGGGATAGAGTATCTTCATGCAGAGACATCGTCAAACTATGAATCAGTTTCCCACTGAGAGGCAGGCCTAATTAACCAGGTGAAGTGATGTACTAACATGACTATGCTGCTGTATTGGGTTTATGTGGCCAGGTTTTGGTAGAAGGGAGCCTACGGTGGTGGCTTCTGTGAGGAGATGCTAGAAGCTTCCCCTACGTCTGATAGAGCCATTACCAGCTGGCTCCAAGACCGACCCACCGCTGGCCAAGTCCGAGCCCATCAGCAATGATGCTAGCACCTCTGTCATAACATAACTAAGAAGAGAAAAAACCTGTCACCGAACAGTAGCCAGAAGAAAAGAGTGAGAAACATGTGAGAGCAACAACTCTGCAGACATCAAGGTCAGTGGAGAAGGAGGGGGAGGAGGTGCTCCAGGCATTTGAGCAACGATTCCCCTGCAGCCTATGTTGAAGACCATGGTGAGGCAGGCTGTCCCCCTGCAGACCATGGAGATTAATGATGGAGCAGATATCCACCTGCAGCCTGTGGAGGACCCCATGCTGGAGCAGGTGAATGCCCAAAGTAGGCTGTGACCTCATGGGGACCCTGCACTGAAGCAGGACATGTGGAGAGAGAAGCTCGCGCTGGTTTTCTGGCAGGACTTGTGACCCTGTGAGGGACCCATACTGGAGCAGTCTGTTCCTGAAGGACTGCACCCTGTGGGAAGGACTCACATTGGAGAAGTTTGTGGAGGACTGTCTCCCATGGGAGGGACCCCACGCTGGAGCAGGGGAAGAGTGTGAGGAGTCCTCCCCCTGAGGAAGAAGGAGTGGCAGAGACAACATGTGATGAACTGACCGCAACCCCCATTCCCCATCCCTCTGCGCCACTGGCAGGGACATAGAGAAAATCAGGAGTGAAGTTGAGCGCAGAAGAAAGGAAGGGTGGGGTGAAAGTGTTTTAAGATTTAGTTTTTATTTTTCATTACCCTACTCTGATTTGATTGGCAATAAACTAAATTAATTTCCCTGAGTAGAGTCTATTTCGCCTGTGACGGTAATCAGTGAGTGATCTCCCTGTCCTTATCTTGACCCACGAGCCTTTTTTTATACTTTCTCTCCTCTGTCCAGCTGTGGAGGGGGAGTGATAGAGCAGCTTTGGTGGCCACCTGGCATCCAGCCAGGGTCAACCCCCCACAGCTGCTCTTCATTCTGGTGGTGGTCTGGAGACTTCTTTCATGGCACCATTCTGCCTGGAGGGCTCTATTAAAACCTTTGCATTTTAGGATGAAATCTCTTCTCCATTCAAGTCAACAGTGAGTTTCCTAATGCCTTTAACAGGACTCGGTCTTCTTATCTGTTTTAGAATCCACTCCATTAAATGGGTAGGTACCATATGGTATTCTAACAATAAAGATGAAAGCATGCATGAACAAACTTAGAAAGGCTGGGGAACAAAAAGGTACTGGAAGAAACTGACATAAAAAGAAATATGAAAAAGTTCCACAGATTCATTAAAATAAAGAAAAGATGAAAGAAAGCAAATGCCTATTACTTAACATAAAGGAAGACTGAATAACAGATGACATATCGAAGTGCAAAATCTTCACTATATTTTTTCTTCATTCTTCACCGAAAAGGTTAATTATGACCAGAAGCTTAACATAATTAATATTAGCAACTAAATGCTAGAACTATAAGCCAGAATTGGTTAATAGACAGAAAAGTTCTTAGATGAACCAGATCTGTTCAAATCACCATGACTTAACAATATTTTTCCCTAAAGTATTTATGAACCAAAATCCTCTCTGAACCATTAGCAGTCACCTTTGAGAACTTTTCAGAACAGATAAAGGCTGAGGGGACATCTAATTGAAAAACATAACTAGTAAACTAAAAAGGAAAAGAGTATTATGTATCATCTGCCTAGCTTATACATAGGATGATACTGCAATAAATAATTAATCAATGATTTTCTCTCTACATACCTAGAAAATCTGAAGTTGATTAAAAGTAACCACTATAGAATTACTGAAATCACAATAGAGTTACGAATCACAACAGGCCAATCTGATATCCTCCCATGACAGCACAAATAAGTGGGTAACAGGGAAGTATTTACATACTTTTTCTTTGCCGACATGTGATGATTCCATATGACACTTTCAGAAGTATGGAAATATGTTCTCACTGGAAATTACTGTAAAATCCTTTGAATCACTTAGCAGAGACAGCATCTGTTCACTGTCAGACTGAAAGACATTCTTAAGTGCAGCATTATGCAATATTTAAATTTACAATTGAAGGACTAGTATTTGTGGATAACATTAACCAGGAAGGTTATAGACATTCTGGAAGGCAGAATTTATTCAGTGTGATTTTGAGAAACTGGAGAAATGGTACAATGCAGAATATAACAAAGACAGATGCAAACTGCCTAGGAAGGAAAAAAGAATGCGAAATGTAGAATGGCTCAGTAGGCAGATATACTGCAGAAAAGGGTCTCAGGATTACAATGGGCTGCAAACGGAACATTAGTCAATGTTGAAAACCAGCAGAAAAAGTACAGTTTAAAATATGTAAGTCCTGAGACATAAGGAGTAACTATTTCACTCTAGTCAGCATTTGTGAAGCCTTGACAGGATTACTGAATGCAGTTTTAAGTACTAAGGAAAGAAGGGGGTGAGATAGAAGCACCAAAAGGTTAATAGATAACGAAAATACGACCACTGAGCAAAGGCTGACTGAAAAAAATGAAAAGCCTTTCTTATTTAGTCTTGAAAAGAGAACCTTGGTGTGACATGATGACAGACTTCCAATATACAAATTGTTGTAAGGAGAACAATCATTTGTTGACAATATTGCCACCAAAAGCAAACCAAAAATAATTGGATGCAGTAGGAGAGATTTATGTTATATATCAGGAACACCTTTTTATTACATTTAAGAACAGATTACCTAAATAGTTTTTGGAGTGCCTGTCATTGAGATTTTAAACAGTAGTTTTGATAGATTACTGTTATGATTGGTCTAAATATACTTGTTCCAGCCTCAAAGCAAAATGATGTGATATTCTGAGTTCCTTTGCACCTTCACATTTCCAGGATTCTACATTTCTTTGAAAGCCTTTTAACTTAAGCTTTTAAATTGCAGCTTATACAGGCTAAATTATACAGCCTTGTAATTGAAAGATTTAGGAGTTACTCCACTTTTTTATTTAGCGAAGGAATATTATTTTCTGTAAACTATAAATAAAAAAAGTTTCAGTGAAAGAGTTTAGTAAACCTTTTTCTAGCTCACTCCATTGAATGAAAATAGCAGTCTTACAGCATAGTAATTGTAGAAGTAACCGTTACTTCAGCGTATGTTCTCTAATGTATGTATTTGTATTTCACCATAAAACATTTTTTCTGCGTGACCTGGATTGTGAAATTTCTTGAAAAAATTCCACATTATCTGTATTTATGACTTCTCTTAGGTCTCCTAACAAAATAAAGGTCACTGAAACAGGAATCGACTTTCACTAACTTGTGTGTAAATGGGAAATAAATCTTTGCTCAAGACCTTTAGTCACTAAATAAATAAGGATTATCATAATGGATAAAACCTTGGCAAAACTTCCCTGAAGGTCAATGCAACCCTGATTTGGTTGAATGGATTCATCAATGCCTTTAAATGTGTATCTGTTTCACTTAGAGAATTAAGTTTAATTTAAACGTGAGAAGTTAAAATGAACTGACTTTTGTGTTGATGACTTAATCATGAAGAGAAGAAGAGCTCTGATGCATGGGGTGGTCCGAGATTAAAAAAAAAAAAAAAAAAAAAAGTTCCACCTTAACCATGGAACTGTTATCATTTGAAAATATACATTTCTTGCTTTGTATAGAAAATAACATAATGGCTCTTATATCAAATCATTCCTACTAATGATACTGGAATATTCTTTACATTAAGTTGCAGTTAGCTGTGCTTTTTATTCCATCCCCAGTATTTGTGGGATGTTTAGAGTCAGAGAAAATTTCATTATTATTCTGACTTCTCACAAGTATTCATTGTTAAACTATACAGGCATCTTACATTGACCTGTAATGTGAGACTTCCACCAGGATGACTTCTGTACTGCCCTAATGGTGAATTTCAAGTTGCTTACAATGAACAGAGCACACCATACACTTTTTAATGTACTCACAGCTTCTTTCTGAGTTGAAGTAAAATGAAAATTTAATGCATTAAACTACCCCACTCTTTGGGCAGTCCCTTGAAAATACCTGTCATTTTAATAGGTTCAGTCATTAATCAGACACTTAAGAGTGGCTAAGCAGTAGCAATGCAGCTTATTTTTGGATTTGCTTTTTATGACTATTACTTGAACTCTGGACAGCACATACCTAACAGGTATAAAATACCTTCATTAACAACCCCTGACTTTTCACCAACATTTTTTCAAAAATATCCCTGAAATAAATGAAATATGTCATAACAGAACTCATCTCTTTTCCTGTAATAATAATGCTAAAGATTAAAAACAAAAGAAACAAAAATAAGGATAATTTCAAAATTCTGTTTTAAATACTTTTTTCCAAGAATGTTTTTAGTGCTTTCTTCTAAAAACTTTTCCCTCTATGAATAGATTCTGAGGGGGAAAAAAGGTATATTTTACTGCTTTTGATGTTGGAAATGAGATAGGTGGGTTTACCTTTCATTGAGTGTGAATTAGGTAATGGACTAGGATCCAAATAATGACATTATTCAGTCCCTATTCACATATATAATAAGGAACATGGAGAGAATAATTTCAATAAGGCCTCTGTACTTGTGGTTGCTACCACCTATGTTGAGTCCTCAATTACTGTATCCAGCTTTCATATTTGTCTCTTTAAAGGTGTTTTACATGGTGAACAGAATTTTACTGTCCCTGATCAGTCACCACCTGAATGTTTGTTTTGGTTTTTTTTTGTACAACCTTACTTTAATCACCTTTACTTCATCTCATTCTTTTGTTAGATCTGATATTAAACCTAACCGTGATAGAATCATAGAATGGTTTAGGTTGGAAATGAGTGGGACATTTCATTACCATAGAAATTTTTATTATTATTATTATTGTTGTTGCTGTTGTTGTTAACATTAATGCCATAATTACAGAAATCTCCAAAAGACTCATTATGTGTTAGGCCTAGAATCATAGAATCAATCATTGGGTTGGAAAGGACCTTAAAGCCCATCTCGTTCCAACCCACCTGCCATGGGCAACGACACCTTCCACTAGACCAGGTTGCTCAAAGCCACATCCAGCCTGGCCTTGAACACTTTCAAGAATGGGGCCTCCACAGCTCCCCTGGGCAACCTGTTCCAGTGCCTCACTACCTCCACAGTAAAGAATTTCTTCCTGAGATCTAATCTAAATCTACCCTCTTCCAGTTTGAAGCCGCTACCCCTCGCCCTATCACTACACGCCCTTGTAAAAAGTCCCTCTCCAGCTTTCTTGTAGGCCTCCTTCAGATACTGGAAGGCTGCTATAAGGTCTGCCCGGAGCCCTCTCTTCTCCAGGCTGAACAACGCCAACTCTCTCAGCCTGTCCTCATAGGAGAGGTGCTCCAGCCCTCTGATCATCTTCATGGCCCTCCTTTGGACCCACTCCAATAGGTCCATGTCCTTCTTCTGTTGGGGGCTCCAGAGCTGCACACAGTATTCCAGGTGGGGTCTCACAGGTTCCTCAGCTGGTCTTGGATCTGTTCTTCTCTTATGGTGGGTGGTTCTTCATTGTCCCGGTCCCTGCCTTTACCTTCTGCAACTTGGTCGTTGTGGGCCTTTACCAGTGAAGACTGAGGCAAAAAAGTTGTTGAGTACCTCAGCCTTGTCCATGTCCTGGGTGACCAGGTCTCCCGTTTCCTTCTTGAGTGGGCCCATATTTTCCCTAGTCTTCCTATACCTATAGAAGGCAACAAGCCCCTGATACCCCTGGCCAGATTTAACTCTATCTGGGCTTTAGCTTTCCTAACTCGATCCCTGCCTGCTTGGATGATTTCTCTGTATTCCTCCCAGGTTACCTGTTCTTACTTCCACCCTCTGTAGGCTTCCTTTTTCTGTTTGAGATTGTCCAGGAGCTCCTTGTTTATCCACGCAGGCCTCCTGGCCTTTTTGCATGACTTCCTATTTGTTGGATGCATCACTCCTGAGCTTGGAAGAGGTGGTTCTTGAATATTAGCAAGTTTTCTTGGGCCTCTCTTCCTTCTAGAGCTCTATCCCACTGTACTTATCAAGCAGATCCCTGAAGAGGTCAAAGTCTGCTCTCCTGATGTCCAGGGTAGCAAGCTTACTGCATGTCCTCCTTGCTGCCCTAAGGGTCTCAAACTCCACCATCTCATGATCACTGTGGCCAAGGCTGCCCTTGAGCGTGACATTCCCCACCAGCCCCTCCTTGTTGGTGAGAACAAGGTCCAGCATGGCACCTCTCCCCTATGGCTCCTCCATCACTTGGACAAGGAAGTTATCATCAACACATTCCAGGAACCTCCTGGATTGCTTATGCCCTGCTGTGTTGTCCCTCCAACAGATATTGGGGTAGTTGAAGTCCCCCATGAGGACCAGGGCTTGTGAACCTGAGGCTGTTCCTATCTGCCTATAGAGGGCCTCATCTCCTAGGTCTTCCTGGTTGAGTGGCCTGTAGCAGGCCCCCACTGTAATGCCACCTGTCCGTGCCCTCCCTTTGATCTTGACCCATAAGCTCTCAGTCGGCTCCTCATCCATCCCCAGGCAGAGCTCCATGCACTCCGGGTGTTCACTGACACAGAGAACAACACCTCCTTCTCATCTCCCCTGCCTGTCCTTCCTGAAGAGCCTGTATCCATCTATTTCAACACTCCAGTCATAGAAGCCATCCCGCCATGTCTCTGTAATGCCAATTAGATCATAGCCTTGCAGGCATGTGCACGTCTCTAACTCCTCTTGTTTGTTCCCATTTAAGTTGGGCCCCCGATGAATCTAGCTCCCTGGTTGGAGTGGCTATTTTTCCTTTAAGCTGCATTCCAAGTGCTCTCTTGCTGACCTGCAACCCATCTCCAGATTTTAGGCCTCTATTAATAGTATCAGCATTGTATTCGTAGGAGTGGGATGGATTGTGGTTCCCCTCCCCTGGCAGATCTAGTTTAAAGCCCTCTTCACAAGGTTGGCAAGCCTCTGGCCAAAGATGTTCTTCCCCTTCTCTGACAGGTGGACCCCATCTGGCCCCAGTAGGCCAGCTTTCTCCAAGTGAGTCCCACGATCTAAGAAGCCAAGCCCGTGGCTGTGGCACCAGTCCTGTACTGATATAGAGTTTTATCTCCCTCAATATACAACTGAAGTTGTTAGAGAAATAGTGAATATTTTTCTTGGAATACATTGGCCACAGAATGTATAAAAATGTCTGAAACATATTAAAAAGATTTACCTGGAAAGTCTGTTTTCAAGTTTACATTATCACTAAGAACATTGCTTAAAATAATTTAAAATGTTTTCTAATTTATCATGAAGTTATTTAGCTGGGACAAAATCAGGATAAAAAATTAGAAGAAAGTATAGGCTTCTTTGACCATTTGTTGTACTGAAAAATACCAAAACAATAAGTTAATAATTATTAGTCCATAAGGTATGTGGCATTTCTGGTCTCTGATGGTGTTAGTGTACCATCTATGAGTTTTGAATTTTATTTGATATTGGAAGCAGAAATAATAAGCTAACAAATCTGGAAAAAAAAAAATCACCTAAATCACCTTAACTGTGTGTTTCTTTCTTTTATATTATATAATTTAATATTATTTATCTGAGTGATTATTCACAAAAGAAATCATTTTTTTACTGGAGGTGAAATGTTACTTTACAACACAACTGAGGACCAGGACTTTCAAAACCTTCGAACAGTCCTCTTACTGAGGCAATAAATGAGTCAGATAAGAGATCTGTCTGCACAGTTCACTACGAAGACAATATATCCAAATGAAATTAATTACTTTGTGTAAACATTACCAGAGCAATTAAATATAAGTGCTGATCCTGGCCAGTGTATCTTGTCATAGCCTACTCCAAGCCTCTGGGTTGTAAGATTAAAAGACTGAAGAGATTTAAAGTTACCTTCTCCTGTTTATCTACAGTGGATAAATTTAATTTTTTAAAAGTCTTAGTTAAAAGAGACCAGAACACAATATACTTTTGAACCATTCATTATTAATCAATATATCTTGAACTTTTAGTAGTGAGTATTGTCAAGAAACCTGTTACTCGTTACTGTTACATTGTACACTCAGTCAATTGAAATAAGAATAATGTAAAAAAATTCTTGAAAATGGCATTAAATAGGTTGGGTAATGAGCACATTCTGTGAAATCTATTTGTAGTCTTTCAATAGAAAAAATGAAGAAAAAGTCATTGTCTGACCAACTTCCTTGTATTTTAAAAAGTAATTTTCAAAGACTTGAATAGCGCTTTGCACAATTATAGATTCTGAAAAATAATAAATTAAAAAAGTTAGAATTTTTGAAAGTTTCTATGGAGCTTTCCATTCATGATCCCAAATTGATTTTAGACAAAAATCAGCGGTAAGACACAGTAGAATCATAAAGTTTGGAATTAGCTGCAGCTGGCTCTTGGGCACCACGGATAATGTATTTTGGTTAGTATCACCTTTCCTTTGAAGAATCTTTTAGAACAGAAACAACACATCAGACTTCCCAGTATGGATTTCTGTTTCATGTACACAAGCACATTTTTCAAGGATATTTGATGGTACACTGAGTATTACAATTATATAGGGATTTGAAAAGAAACATGTCACAAAGCAATACAGAAATATACATTACAGTACAAAATGTAAATTACAGCCAAAAAAATGTTGGAGTATTGAAGTATATTAAAGGATTAAGTTTTAAGCTACAAAAAATGTTAGCGTTTATAAGAAAAAATTAATTATTAAGTAACGAATGATAGCTTTGTTCTATGTGACAAAATAAGGGTGTATACATTGTAGAAAAATAAGCAAAAGCATAAAACCACTGACAAACCAGCAATTGTGTCAGTCTCTGGGAGGGATAAACTGGCTGATTTTAAAGAGATGTAATGAAACGTGGTGCAATACAGAACGTTGTTCTGATTTCAGCAGTTATGTAGATGGTCCGTGCAGTGGCTCTGCCTCTTCAGGAAGACACAGGAGAAGTGGCTCTAAGGGAGGGCAGTTACACAGGGATCTCACCGACATTTCCAGCAACTCTTCTAGGGCCAGCAGGTTTATCTATACCCTGTCATGGAAAACGGCATAGAGATGCTCAAGTTAATGCCAAGTCAGTCAGGATAGCTGCCTGGCACAGAAAAGCACTGTGTAGGAATACTAATTCAGACACTAAAATCAGTGCAGACCAATTAGCAATGCTAATTGACATAGACAATGCCTCAATGAGTCACTTGTACCGCTTTGTGGTATTGGTGCTACTATCTCTGCCAAGCTTTGGTGATCGCTTGCATCATGGGGTACCCTGAGCACAGAGTATTTGTTCAGATGGAATTTCTTTTGAATCTACAAAAAATGTCAAGTGTTTTCTTATCTTTCTTCAACTTTAAAACTCAATTTCGAGGGACAAAGAATACTAGAAATATCAAAATAAAACTCTTATCAGGGCATATATGTCTAGACTTTTTAACCAAAATTATGAGAATAAATTTTAAAAATTAGGGAAATAAGAAGAAAGTATTTTGTGCATATAACCTACACAAAATATATCATTTTCCCTTTATCCTTTACGGTCTTAGAATTATTTTCTTTTTTGAACTTCAATACACATTTCCGTCAGAAAAAATATTTCGAGATGTTACCTTGATAAAGTGTAATTATAATATAATCATATACGATTTTCAAAAACAATCATGCTTACCAGTTAGTAAAGTCAAAATTGCTGTTGACTTTTTTTATGGCAAAGCCTAATAATCACTAAACCCTCCACAAAGTGTTATGAAACCAAATTTCTGAGAAATCTTGAACAATAAGACTTTTAAATTTCTTTTAAATTATACTTTTCCTGGAGTTTTGATTCTGTGACTGTGTTTACTAACCATTATTTATTGATATCTATATAATGGTAATCTGTTATTCCTGCTATCTTTGAGATCTCTTTTTAGTTTTAAGCAATCTATTGCAATCTGTTTGCTTAGACTCCCATGCCAAAAATGTGCAATGAGAACAGCATGTGATATACTGGAATTCAAGCAATGGGTGTTTTCACTTCTAATTCCCAAAATTTACATTTTATGAAACAGAAAAAAACTATCTTAATACCTTTCCTGTTTATTACAATAGGAATGCAACTACAAGAGTGGTGTCCATGCAGCAGAAAACACATAAAAGCGCCCTTTATAAACGTTATGATGATTTTTTAAATCACTCTTATGCTGAAAGACTACTGCATGTTACAGTCTGCGCTTCTTGTATTAGAGCTGGTTTTGTCAGATCAACAGAGCCTTGGATGTGCTTAGCACCAAGGGAGGCTGATGCAGGGTTCTGCTTCAGGGATTTGTGAGGCTCATTATCAGACCGTATGAGTTATAATTACACTTCTTGAGAGTAGGAGGATGCTTTGGCAATATCTCCAGGATGTATAAGATAACATTTCAAGACCTAATTGTAGCTGTAGAACAACAGATAAATCGAGACATTGAAAATACTGTATGGCTCTCTTTGCAGTGTACTATATGGGTGCAGTTGTTTTTAGCATAGTATCTATAGTTTCTCAGGGTTCCTATTGTCTCTGCTTCTCTTTTGAGAAGTTTTTGTGATGTTCCATGTGTCATAGTGCTTTGCAGTACAAGTAAAATTTGTACTAAATATATTTTAAAATTAGATTCCTTCTGATGTTATTTTAAGGCCCTTCTTCAGGCTCTGATAATAGCCAGAGGTAAAAAAAAAAAAAGGATATGATGAAGGAATTCTCTTTTTTTTATGCTCTTGATTTAGCCTTAATGCAGTCAGTGAGCATTCACCATTGCATTACCTCTAAATTCAAGCTTTTGCACATACGTGACAGAATAAGGCATGAAAGGCTACAGTTTGATAAACACTTCTTTCAGTGCTTGTGCTGACTCAAGCAGTCCCCACATATCTGGCACTCCTTATCTTCATTTCCCTTGGTTAAAAATTACTAGGGAAAATGGCTTATTTTTACTCTGGATCAATTTTTCAGTCCCACAGTACAGACTTGCAAACAGCTGTACTAGCTTAACTTGGGAGATGGCATAAAGGCTACAAAGATTGATGAGAACTCCTTAAGACAACACTGAAGCTGAAAGAAATGCTCTTCAAGATACACTGCAAAGACGTACATTAGATGAAATTCCTTCTTCTGTTGTGTATAAATATGAATAAGAGAAAGGGAAGGGCTGTTCAAAACCAACCATACATTAATTTTTCTACTGTGCACTACTAATTTTTTGACAATCCTGATACTTGTAGTATATAGCTTTTTTTTTTTAATCAATAAATGAATCAGATTTTTTTTTTTGAAGTTAAGAAATGAAGTCCTATTTTAACCCCAATTACTTTTTGTATCCAGGAAAACCAAGCTTTATTAAATTGCATTTTCTGTGTTTATTAAACTAGCTTCATCCATTTTATGTTTTCTGTATCTTCTGAGTGCTTATTACTCTTTTCACTTCTTGAATTCCTATAGCATGATTTAATGTGATTTTTAATATGCTTAATAAATCTTGTATAGATTTATTTTTAAAGTATAAAAGTACTTGACTGATAACTTATCATTAACAGAACATACCAAGGAAAATTCTGGATAATAGATACATCAGGAGCCTCTGTTCTCACAGAAAAATGTGAGCTGAAGAATTCTTGTTACTAATCGGTGTGCCCATCAGCTTCCAGAAGTTAATTCTCAACACCACCAAGCTGAGTGGTGGGGTTGAGACACCCGAGGGATGGGATGTCATCCAGAGGGACCTGGACATGCTCAAGAAGTGTGCCCATGTGAACCTCATGAGGTTCAACAAGGCCACGTGCAGGGTCCTGTACGTGGGTCAGAGCAATGCCCGGTATCAATACAGGCTGGGGGATGAAGGGATTGAGAACAGCCATGAGAAGAAGGACTTTGGGGTACTGGTGAATGAAAAGCTGGACAGGAGCTGACAATGTGTGCTTGCAGCCAAGAAAGCCAACCATATCCTGAGCTGCATCAAAAGAAGTGTGGCCAGCAGATGGTGAGAGGTGATTCTGCCCCTCTACTCCACTCTGGTGTGACTCCATCTGGAGTACTGCATCCAGCTCTGGACTCCTCAGTACAGGAAAGATGTGGACCTGTTGGAGCAAGTCCAGAGGAGGCCACAAAAATGATCAGAGGGCTGGAACACCTCTGTTGTGAAGACAGGCTGAGAGAGTTGGGGTTGTTCAGCCTGGAGAAGAGAAGGCTCTGGGGAGACCTTATTGCGGCCTTTCAGTACTTAAAGAGGGCGTACAGGAAAGATGAGGACAAACTTTTTAGTAGAGCCTGTTGTGATAGGACAAGGGGTAATGGCTTTAAACTAAAAGAGGGTAGATTTAGACTGCATATGAGGAAGAGATCTTTTACACTGAGGGTGGTGAAACAGTGGTACAGGTTGCCCAGAGAGGTGGTAGATGCCCCATCCCTGGAAACATTCAAGGTTGTGTTGGATGGGACTCTAAGTAACCTGATCTAGTTGAAGATGTCCCTGCTCATTGCATTGGGGTTAGACTAGATGACCTTTAAAGGTCCCTTTCAACACAAACTATTCTATGTTTTTATGATTCTATGATTCTATGATTCTACATTTTCGGTTATATTTCATTATTCTACTTCTAATGAGTTATGTTAGACTAATGCAGCGTTGTATATGGGCAAAATAGGTGGATACAGTTCTTTGTTTAAATTAAAGTCTAATCTGAAGTCTTCTAAGATCTTAGTTTTAAGATCTTATCCTTTACTAGGAAAAACAGATAATAATGTCATTGATTCTCTTAATTAAAGTTTCTGCCACTGAATACATCTTTACAAGCGAAATGCAATAACAATTATAGTTGTGCACAAAGGAGTTCGCAGACTGTGAAGGGACTATCTCAAATGTCTTCTTTTTCTAATCTCAGTAACAGATGCAATACACTTATTTTTGTTTAAGAGGTTCTTCAGCATTTCTAATCAATGTCAGATACATCTCTTTTTCATTATTTTTTTTTTCTGCAATAGGTTCCCTTTTCTTCATCTGCATGTTCTCTTGATTTTTGCAAATATGTTTGGACCAAACCTAAGTCTACTTTTCCATATAGTGGTGTGCCAAGAGAATGCCTTATTGATTGTTTGCCATTCCTTCACAAGGATTTTTTTTAATGTAAAATTCATTTTATATTAAACCATCAGAAAACAAACATTCAATTTTGACCCTCAGTCTCCAAACCACTTAAGAAATATATTCATAGGGTCTCACTGAAGTAATAATTAACTTCAATAGGACCGGGGCCACAGAGGTGAATTCTGAAATAACACACACTTTTGGTTGTTAAAGGCAATTTGCCATTCACTTCTTTGTTTTTCTCTTCTAATTTAGAGAAGCTTTCTGACAGCTACTTTTAGCTTCAAGAAATATAAGTTTTCTTTGTTACATGAGCAGAATTAAGTCAAATTCTCTTGTAAAAGGACATTTATTCTTCTCTGTATTATTTTAATCACCACTTCAAGGGACTATGTACATTCATCTCAAGTACTAAAAAAAAAAAAGTCTTCAGGATGACTTTGCAATAAAACTGCTCATATTGTTATTCCAATGTCAGGGTTACAAGTCATTATTCCACTGCTTAGCTTGTTACCTCTTTTTCTTCCAGGAATTTATCTGACTTTAAATATTATTTTTAATTGACAAAATTGTATGTGGCCTGTTCCTTTTAGCACCTTGTCAGGATAGATTTGCCCCCTCATCTCTAATCTTAGACATTTTTATTTTTATCTCGTCTAACTTAATTTTTCTGTGTTTGACAAATATTTGTTCCTGTCTTAGCTACAGTGTGAGTATGTCTTTTTAAATACTGAATTAAGAAATACTTAGCTAGTATTCCATGTTGATGATCCAATGTACTATTAATCCATAGCTCAAAATTTGAAAGACAGTCCCATTCAAGAAACAAGGAAGTGTTTAGAGGACAAGAATAATGAGTCTGGATTTGGGTTTAAACTAAATTTTCTACAATGGATCACAGCTTAGGTGATTGATTCACAAGTGTGATGGCTTATCTGAGTTGCTACAGAGAGTCTTGACTCCACTGTGTGGCCTGCCTTGCTCTGCCTCCTTAATGCATAAACATGTCAGCCAACACAAAATGCTGAAATATCTTCACTTTAGAGCTTGGTATGTTAAGGAAAAATAGCCCCAGTGAAAATTTCCTTCTTTCTATGAGTCTGCAGTTTGCTCACAGTGCAAAGGAGCGCAAACTTCTAAATTAGGACCAGAGAGTACAGCTGTGGATAATGTTTTCTGATCATTCACATATGCAAGGGCTACTATAATTCACAGATCAAGTATTTGTCAAGGTCGCTTACAACATTCTTCACTGGAATGACTTTAAATTTGCAGTGAGGATTTTGCTGGACTTTATCTCTTTCAAGAACAGTCGTTCAAATTTTGTGGAAAGTGGACTTAAAGTTTATTAGTAAGCTAATTATATTTTTGTCAAAAATAATAACTTCTCCATATTGCTTGGTTTTGTTTTCTAGTTAGTCAAATATTTTACTAGCTGTAGGCTATAATATCTGTCAATTATTGTAAAAAATGGGGTGGAGTAGGGTTCTTCCCGTCACAGCTGATGACACCTAATTATATACCAGAAAATAGAACTCCTTGGGGAAGAAAAGAATTCAGATCATACTCAGGTGCAATTTTTTAAGGCTATTTTGAATGGTGTGGGTATTTATGAGCTCTATTAATAATAAATGAACTAATGTTGTAGCTCTACAATTTGCAGACAACCTCATCTGACCGTTGAGAAGATGTTGGTTTTCTGGCAATAATGAAGGTACATAAATATTTATATCTTAAGAAAAAAACCTCTTATCACTGTATAATGGTTGAAATTACATAAAATGTAATGAAAAATATGAAAACTATTGGGCATTGTAATTTGAGGTAACTAACTGTGTTTCTTCATTTATGTTTTAAAAGCCATGTTAGATATTCTCTCAGTAACAAAAGTCATTATATTTTTACCCTTCAGTCAGTTACTTGATCAAGAATGTTCATTACTTGTTGAATTACAGTGCTGGAGAAATATACAGATGCACAGAAACTTTGTAAGACTTTGCACATAACTTTTTCGTGTACTTTTTATACCTGTCTAAAAGTTAAATGAATGCTACGTAATTCCAGGTAAGTTAAAATAAAAAAAAAAAAAAAAAGAAATGAGCTCCATGTAAAAGGGCACTTAGCATACTCATTTTGTAATTTTATGTTGATAGACACACAGAATCCCACACAAATGACAGTAAATGCCTTCCAAACACTTGTTCCCAGTTTGAAAGTGTTGATAGTTACAAAGCTTGCCAGCATTTTTTTGGGGGCTATCCTTACTTTGTTACATAAGTAATTCCACAAAAATTGTACCATATCTATCAGGAAAATAATTCATTCATTCTTTTTATTGTTTATTGTCGTCATTAGCTTGTAGCATACTCCATAATTAGGAAAATAAAAAGCACCCTCTGAACTTAGAGTCAGGATAGCTCTATTCCTTCCACTTAGTTTTACAGCAGAGAAAGTTTCTGTTTGCTGAGGGATTTCTATGGCAGTGTGTGATGTAGTGCATTCTGGGAATTATACACATCCTGGGAACTGGGTGAGGCGTGGATAGAAGACGCAGAGAAAGTGTTGGAAAACTTTTACAACTCTGCAAGTCACGTGTTTATCTTCCTGGTGAATCCAGCAACACTTCGCAAGCTTTTTTCCTTTCGTTTTCCTACAGCTAAGTTGTCAGTTATACCAAACAGGGACAGAATATTTTTATCTCCGAATTCAATCAGCATAACTAGGTACTGTAAAAGATTAAAAATAAAAAAGACAAAATAACAATGCAAGTTAATTGCTTTTATCTCCTATCAATGAATTTAGTAATTCTTTTCAGTAGCATAGACAAATATCTCTATCATCACAAGATTTCATATGACTACTCATGTATTTATATATCAGATCTAAGTGTAAAATAATGGAAGGATCCCCTGACAGGACAGGATAGACATAAAAGCATGAGGATGTGAGGAATTGTAACCCTGAATCCAAAATGCAAAGCAGTACCAAGGGTACAACTATAGTTCAAAGTCTACAGCAGCTGCTACAGAACAGACCTGACTTCTTCCACAGCTTGATACAAGTCTATATATCAAGCCACTTTATGAGCTACACTTTAATCAAAAGTTATACCTCAGAGAAAGATAGTCTGATAAAATTCCTTTCTTTTTCTTATCTCAGAAAATATCTATTGTCTATTTATTTAGGTAATTAATCTATTTTGCATACCACCCCTCCAACCTAGAGCCTTCTCTTTCAGAGAGATTAGGAAAATCAAACACAAGAAATGTACAGGAACTAATAAAGAATCTTTTTTTTTTTCTGGTTTTCTTCCTACTGTTGAGGCCTATTATGCAGGTGCTTTTGCGACAATCTGGGTACAACAATGCATAGAGAATATGAGAAAACTTGCCTGTGTCATAAGCCTGAGTTGGGATTTTGGTAGTAATCCCCAAGCTCAGAGGGTTGGGTATTTGGTAACTCAAGTGCAGTGTAAAAAGGGACACCTGGGAGCAAGTTACAAGATCCTTCCACAAGGAAGCCATTATTTCTTTTCCAACATATAACAAGTAATAGTGTCTCTTAGTATTGTATTGATAATTAATAACCTGTATTGATCTTGTTTTGTATGTTGTTGTTCTTTAAACCTCCATTGTATGATATGCGTGGACATACATGTGCATCCACATACCCACACATACAAAGGCTACTTAAAAATTTTTCCATCTAGAACTCCACCAGCTAAAAAGCCCTAGCCTTAAGTGGTCTTAATTATTCTATAACTATAACCTACATACTCTTATATAGCTGCTATAATAGAACTGTGTGATCCCCAAAATCCTAGACATCCATCTCATTTCTAACAAGGCATTAATAGGGTCAAAGATTCACCTTCATTCACTGAGCAACATTAAACATGAATAATTGGAGATAATCTTGTTATTTTTAAACAGCTAAGGGAATCTCTATACCAATAATTTATTTAAACCATTAGCAGTGAGACGGCAATATTGAATCCATTAATAATTTCCATTTTATGAATTTCTGGTTTACTTTTCTGAATCAGAAGTGTAAACCTATCCTACTTCTAGCAATTTTCAGAAACCCAAGGGACTTCTCTTCTCTACTTTCTTTTAATTATAATAAAGCATGGGGTTCATTGCAGTTGGCCAGTACATGTCGGAGAGGGCAAGGCATACTTTTCTTTTCTTTGAGATATTTATAACATGAAGAAAAAGAAAATCATGAAGTCTGTATGTCAGTGTTGCTACAACCAAGATCTACTGAACACAACATTCTTCATTGAAAAGAACATTCAGGGCATCTTCAGGGCAAGATGCAGATGTCCTTGTCCATGATGGACTACGTCTTATAACTCTGAAGCTGATGATCCAGGTCTTCTTATAACACCTCCATATCTCCCTGAGGTCAAACAAGTTTCCCTCACTTAAGCAAGATGGTTTTCTCTCGAGGTAGGGTGCTATTCCACACACAAAGGAATTAGAATCTGTCCAAGAGCTCTATCACATTTATTACTGCATAATGAAATTTTTCCCTGGTTTTAAAGAGTTATATAAACTATAGTGCTTTGTCTTATCACCCAAATAGTGTCATTTTGTTTCAAACCACTAGTTACTATAGCAAATAATGTACTAAAGAGTGAATACAGATAGCATAACTGTCATCTAGATAGATAATATCTACATGCAATATGAGACCAATGGTTTAGATTTCTGGTTTTAAACATATGATGTTTTTTTGAGTCATTTGAAATCTTTCCTGTTTTCTAGCTGTCGCTTATCTCTGTAAAATGTTTCTGTTGTTGTTTAATCACTTACTATCTAAAAGTATGACGAAAAAAGGAATAATATGAAGTCAGGTTGTGACTGAATATAAGTGAAATTTTTTTCATTATTAGGAGAGTCAAGCATCTGGAGCAGTCTGCCCAGACAATTTGTGAAATCTCCAGCCTTGGAATTTTCCAGACTCAGCCGGGTACAGACCTGGGCAACCTGGTCTGATCTACCAGTTGATCCTGGTTTGAGCAGGAGGTTGGACTAGAAACCTCATCAAGTTCCTTCCAGACTGAATTATCCTGTTAACATATTCTGCTAATACAAGTAATAATTGAATGCCAAGTGTATTAAACTTTCCACTTTCTAGTTGACTCTCACTTAAACCTGATCTCTCCCCACAGTTTCACCTCCGGTTTTGCCCAGCCATACATAGAAGCAGCACTGTGAAAGTCTACCTGTGACAGGGACAGTGGAGCTTAGGACTACTCTACTATCTTGGAGAACAGAAAGCACTTTCTCCCTGTCTCAGTGCCTAGATGCGTCGTAGGTACCCTAAATAAGACTCTGTGTTTTCTATCATGCCCCATATCTCCCTCAAATATCCAAGTGGTTATAGAAAGTTGCAGGTTTAATCTTATTTTGGTCTGCCTTGGGTTATACTTTAAAAGAGACTTCACCATGGCACCTTTGTTTCACGGCCTAGGGATAAAATGGGGATGGAAATTTAGCACAGCTTTATTTGCAGAACACTGGGCATTTCTGTTGTTCAATGTGTTTTATATGAGATGGAAAGCTACCTGTGAAAAAATAATCTTTCTGGCTCTTCACAATTTTCCTTAGTCTCCAAGACCACTCTACATGCGCAATGCTAAATCAGCACTTTTATTTCCATTCTATTTACCCTCTCTGGTCCGGACTGGATTTCACTTGAACTGGACAGTTTCTTTCTGCCACAGCCAAGCATGAGGATCTCTAGAAGCACACCACCAACAACCTACAATTGCTGTTTAACAATGTCCTGGAGCTGTAAATTGAAAAGAAAGTTCTCCTTTATACTAGAATAGAGAGTATTCTACATAAGCAAATATGTATGAGGCAATAGTTGCTAGTTGTTTTTATGTAGTATATTAACTTTAATTTTTGAAAACCTTCTAACAGAGTAGATTTTCATATGGAAGACTAAAGGAATATCTTTCAAAAAAAGGTCACTCCCAACCAATTTCTAAATAACAGCTCCAAAGTGTGATGCTATGTTTAAAAAAAGACGCAATTATTTAACATTGGCAAAAAATGTATTCTTTTCTGCTTTCATTCCCAGAAATAAATGAATGGTTTTATATGACATTAAAGGTGGAAAAAAAAAAAAAAAAGAAAAGCACAAATAAAATCAATCTGAAGCAATCATTTGCAATGGAAAACGTATACACAAATAGATGAAGTTTGTCGATATTCTGAGCAAATGAAAGCAGAATCTTGTAATGAAAATAATCAGACTACCACCATCTAGTAAAATAGCTGTGCAGGTATGCCTGGAGAAATTAATGTTCACTGTTATTAAAGACCAATGCAGTTACAGAAACAAAGCCAAATCAAGCAGCTGTTCCCTCTGCATTTAAATATGATTGTGTTGGAATGATACAGTTTATGTATCTCCTGGTATTGAAATCCCAGCAACATCCTACAGTAACCATCTCTGGAGTATTCTGTGCACACACACTACAGTCATTTTGCTTTCAGTGGCCTTCAGTCACTGTCAGCTGTGGATCATTAAGTGTGGAGCATAGCATGCCATTAGGGCAGATTCACTGTCTAGGTCTGGTTCTGGATGAGAATAGTTAGTATGCATTGATGAAACATTGTGGGACTTGAGATGGTGGGTAACAGGTAAAGTACTTCCAGCTTCACTGTATGCAAGGAAAATTCAAGTAGAGATGTAAAGAGCTGGCCCCTTTTCTAGATCTCAATCTATTACAGAAAACTCTTCTCATCCAGCACCCAATGAGTTCAGTGTGATCAAAATGTATGTCACCCAAACCATCACGGAAATCTACAAGGCCTTTCAATGTATGGTCTGTCCATAGCTGAAAACTGTCTATATTTTTACACAACCATTGCAGAGCTGAACTGAAGCTATTTACATGACTTACTGGAGACTTAAATGTGACTCACACTCCCATTCAGTGCACTCCTCCTTATGCATCTAATTATTTGAAAAGATGATCAGGTTGCAAACCAAGAGGAATATTTGCTGATGCACAAATGTCAGACTCTCTGATCATGGGAATGAATCTTGTATGCTCAGAAAATTTGTAGTGCTATCTACAGTTTATTCATGTGCTGGTGAGGATCTTATACAAGTTCAGTAACTGAACATGTCTTGGGCCGGCATAACCCTGCCTGTGCAATTTGGATTATAATTTCTATTCCCCTTGTTTTCCCTCTTCTTCTATAGCACACTGTTTGACACCTTTCTAAACTGACAGCAGAAACAGAGTTCTGTCTGCATACTGGGGATTATATCTTGCTGATTCTTAACCTGCAGATGCTTCCTAAATAAATGTTGTCCTACATTTTCCCTTTCTTAATATCGCTTTCCCATAGGTTAAGCTTCTTTATAGGGAATGCTGGCTTCTTCATTCCTTCACTCTTGCTGTCCCTCTGACCAACTACAACAGAGAGAAATCCTGTGCCTGAGCAAAGTAACTCAAAGAGAACACTGTCTTTTCACAGTACAACCTAACACCAGCTTGTATAGGTGCCTGGGTTAAGATGGTTGGGTATCTACAGCTGAGTGGATATCAACTGATGGGTGGATATCAACTGAGGAAGCATTTAAACCTTTGCAGTATGAATTTGAATCAACCCTGTCTGGCCAGATCCTAGGCTTCTATATTTTCAGTTTCCTTATTTTCAGCATATTCGTTGCTCTGTTTTTCAGTCTGTAGATGTCAGTTAGTGATCTTTCAGATGTGGTGGTGTATGTATGCAACTGAAATGATTCCATAAAGATATAGGAAAAAAAGATTTTTCTAATGATAAAGCTGCTTACTATTTCTCTATTGTCTGACAAAGACAAAATAAATTTTTCAAGACATTTAAGAAATGGTACACATTTTCTTCAGCAAATACTAACTATAAAATGCAGACTCACAGAAAACCAAAATACTTTCAAATTACTATTATTTCAGCTCAGTACAGTAGAATAAGACCTAAGTAAATTCTACCATTCTCCCAACAACTTCTTCAGCTGCAACTTAAAATGGCCTGATTAGATAGCGGCTCAGTCTATCTAGTTAGAAGGAAATAACTTTTCCTTCTATCTCTTTTCTGAGCCTTCAGCTTCTGTTGCATACGCATGAACTCCTGATACTGTTCTCCAGTAAACAGTCCCTTTAGAATGCAAATAATTCCCAAAATAATTCTGCCACACTGAATCTGGATCCATTGAGTTCCACCCTGTAAGAGAGTTTATTTGTCACTTATTTGAAATAGATATGAAAAATACATTGCAAAAAAACAGTTCTATTTTTGAATTCTATTAACTCATTAACTCCCACAACCAACTATATACTGTCTGCAAGAAATGCGTTGCATAGCTTGTCATTTCTTTGCTTAGTCATCCTTTGTGTTCAGTACTAACCTAAACTAGAGTAATCATAGAGTAATCAGAGTCAATAATGATTCTGGAAATCATCTGGTCAAATCCCAAAATGTAACTCAGGTTATTTAGGACCTTGACCAGTCAAAATATTTCCAACAACTGATATTTCAAAATCTCTCTGGTAAATCTGTTCTGGTATTTAATAACCTTCATTGGGACTTTTATTTTTCTTATGCCTAGCGAAAATTTACCTTGCTGTAGTTTGTGCCTATCATCTCATGCATGTCAATGGGAAGAGCCTGGGTCCATCTTCGTTGTAACTCTCTATGCAGTTGACATTTTCAGCTAAATATCCCCTTATCTTTCTGTTCTCCAGGCTAAACAACCCAGCTCTCACAGCCTCTTCTTGTGCAACATGTGCTCTAGCCTCCAACTTTCTTAATGATTCTCCGCTGGACTTGCTCTGGTTTCTTCAGCTCTAGCACTGACGACCTGAAAACCAGATGAAATATTCCAGATGTGTTTCAATAAGGGCTAAGTACAGTGAATAATTGTGTCTGTCAACCTTAAAACTACACTCTTGCTATTGCAGCCCAATATGCAGTTAGCCCTCAGCACCACAAGAGCACAAGCTGATTCATTTTTTGCTTCATCCAAAAGAAGCCCCAGCATTCCACAAGCCTGTGCAATTGTTTGGCATTATTCATAAAGGGTTTGGATTTTCTAATTCTATCCCTATATGCCTGAACAATGCTTCTCTTGTCCTTCTTGGTAGCACATCCCTTCAACTCCTTTTTTAATGTTCAAGCTCAGAGGAGAATACTGTGTTCAGCCAAGGAGGCTCATGCCTTACCCACTCATTTTCTTGCACATTGGGCTAGAATCTCATGCTTTGAAGAAGCTGTCTTTAAAGACAAATCTCTTAATCTGTGCTCTTTTGCCCTTCAGGACAAACCCCCTTAGATCCAGCCCATGAGAAAAAGCCTACATACATTCTCTTTAAGGTTCAAGAGGTTTCTTTATGTACCACTTCTCTTGTGATCTTAAACTATTCTGTCTCATCATCACTGAAGTCAAGGCTGTCATTAGCTGTCACACCATCAGTACATCCATCAGAACCTGTGTCAAAAAACTGCCCCCAACACACTGGAGAAACTGGTTGCCAGTTGTGCTGTCCCACCAAACCTCCGCAATCCCAGTGATGCCATACCTCTGCAGATCTCCATGGACTTCCCGTTCTTCCTCTTTGTCCCTCATACTACACAGGTCTGTGTAGACATGTGAGGCAGGAGCAAGCTGCCTGTCCCACTACCCCAGCCAGGAAGCAGGGCAGGTAGGGGAGAGGCAGGAGCAGCCCCAGCCCAGGGCATCAGACATCTCCCTGTAGATGGGCATGGGCCAATGCCAGGCTGGGACATCAGCCTATAGGTGGGTGTCAGGATCAGGACTTGCAAGGGGAACTAGGGTTAGACATAGCCCTGGGACAACTGGGCAGGGTCATGGAGATGGGGAAGGAACAAGGCCAGTTGGGGATGTCATCTTGTGGATCAGGGACAGGCCCTCTGTGTTCCTGGGAAATTGCCTTACTTTGCGTTGTTTTGTCGAGGGGAACGTGAGAGTCTGCCCTGCGGCCGTCTCTGTCAACCAGTTGTACCTACTGCTGTAGCTTGGCAGTCAGGTCCTGGGGTGGGAGGTGAGACTTTATCACAGAATCAGTTCATTTGGCTCTCGGGAAGGGAGAAATCTGTAAACATCACTCATTGGCACCAAGCGGCCCTAAAGCCTTGCTCACTTCAGTGGTCTACAAAAAGCAGAGAAGGGGCAATTTTATACTTCATTCTTCTGAACTTGTCCAAAACTTCCTATACCACTTTCTACAAGAAGGAGGAAAGAGGAACCCTAACAAACTTCTATAACTCTGGATTCATAGTGACTTTTAGCATTATTCCCACTATAAAAAACAGAATCAAATACTGATGATGTTGTTGCTGTTGTTGTTACTGTAATTATTTATTATTATTATTTAACTTATCCATTACATTAGATCAACTCATGTCCACAATAACAAAAAATTCCAGAAAAAAATAAAATATGTGCAGTATTTCAGGCCTGTTTCAAAAATAACAGTAATATTGAAGCTCAATGAATGCAAAAACACTGAAAGCACATAATGTATTTTATTTGATTATTTAGTATGGATTACCATAAAGAAAATGCAATTTATAATGGTGAGCTCACAATAGAAATAGAAGGTCTTGAGATACAGATTCAATTCTTAATATTTATAAAAAGACTAGGTCTGTTTTATTAAATTGATCTCCTTTATCTTTGTTGCCAAAATAATATATAATAATAATATATTACATAATATTATAGTATTATATTAATATTTTTATGCTTATCATATGTTTATGCTTAATATACTTTATGAGTTCTACTAATACACTGTTGTAACATTGCTCATTATTTTACTCTCTCGTTTCCAGGATTGTTCTTTTTTTTTTCCTTAAGGTTTCAGTTACTTGTAAAGCACAAAAATGGAATGGTCAGTTGAGAGAATCATAATAATAATAACAAAACTAACAACAGTGATAAACTAAATTACACAGGGAACCATAAGAAATGGCAGGCAGTAGATATTGCTGTCTTCTTCTGGATAATAAAAATGAAACCTGAAATGTCACATCATTAATCTATTTCTGGTAAAATTAAAAATAGTGGGAATCCTCTGCAGTTTGGTATGATTGTGATATTACAACCTTGTTGTTCTTTCTAAACACTTTAATAGCTTCCATTTAAAAATTAACTGAATTAGCTAATTAATTTAATTTTAATGAATTGTAATTACGTAGCTTTTGAACTATATAATTCATTACTAAGTAGGACTAATACCCACATTTATTCTCAGTTTATGAAGTCTTCCGTGTGTGACATTATTAACGTTAAGATGTTATTGCTAAGACATGTATCACTATAGAACATGATGACACAAAACCTTAGAAGCAGCAACACATTTCTTTGAGTTTTCAGTTAAAACTCAGCATTAGAAAGCCAATGCAGACTTAGAGGTTTTCCAGCTGCAGTTCACAGTTCTTATTTAAGCAAAGTATAAAGCTTGCAAGATTTCTTCTGCTTCAAAGCATTAAAACATTCAGAGCCAAATTTTTATGAACACTAACAAAGACATAGTGTGGAGCCCTGGCAGTTTACATCAGCCAACGGTCAAGCCTCTGAGAGTGAAAAGAGTCAAAGAAATTGTCCTGTTATTACATGTTATTTTAAGTCCACAAAATGAGTTTGATGTCAGTGTGTCAGAAGGTATAAATGGGAAAACAGATAGGAATAAAGCAGATGAGAATCAAGACCAACTGCTCTCCCCAGTGCAGCACAGAAAAAAAGCATCTTCCTGGTCACTAGTCAGCTCAGCTAGTGTGTCCTGAAGACCTCCCTTACATATTCCAAGCAGGGAAAGAAAACACGGCCATCGTGGTGAGAAACCTTCTGACTGATGCCCCAAGAGTTAATGTCAGGGAGAAAATTACCAGTGTCTAATACAGATTTGAAGTTAGGAGTGGCAGTGGGGAAATAGAATAGTGTGTGTGAACCCCCCAGATGTATTTGAAGCTTGCTAGTAGGTTAAGGAAAGATGACTGCTGGAGGTTAGTTATCTTCTTTGATTGGTTGTTATGGTCTGTATGTCTTTCAGCTTCTGGTTAAATGTGACTCTCAACTATTTTTGAGTGGTTAGATAGGTGATACAGCCAGCATATTTTTCATCTCAATTTAGCTAGAATATTAGAATCATATCTTTCAAATTGTCAAGGACGTGTCAAATTGCTCAAGGAAATATTTCTACCCTCTAGCCTTTAAATCAAGGTACATTTCTTTCTGCTGACTTGCAGTATTTAAACTCACTCATTCCTCCGTACAGAAAATCCACATTAATAATGTGTTAAAACTGTCACACAGAAAGTCCCAAGCATCTCCCTCTTTCAAACAATTGCAGAAACACAGAAGGGCAGAGGTGGAAATCGACCTACATCATCTACCTCAACCTCCTTGCACAAAGGAGTATCTGCTAGAGGAGATTGATTAGGACCGTGTCCTGTCAGGTTTTTAATATCTCCGAGGATGGAGACTCCATAAACTCTCTAGGCAACCTATCCCAATGCCCAGTCACCCTCACAGTATTTTTTTAATTTTTTTTTTTGTATATTTGAACAGAATTTGTGTAATTCAGTTCGTGCACATTGACTCTTGTTCCTTCCGTGAACACCACTGTGAATAATCTGGCTCTGTCTTCTTTGCCCCCTCTCATCAGGTACTTATACACACTGATAAGATCCCTCCTTGAGCCTTCTCTTCTCCAGGCTGAACAGTCCAGGCTTTCTCAACTTGTCCTCATGTGACACATGCTCCAGTCCCTTAATTGGCTTTCTGGCCCTATACTGGACTCACTCCAGTAAGTCCAAGTCTCCTTGCACTGGAGAGCCCAGAACTGGACACAGCACTTCAGATGGGGCCTCACCAGTGATGAATGGAGGAGAAGTACCAGCTGTCTCAATCTGCTGTCAATGCTCTGCCTAATGGCAGCCTGGGATGCCGTTGGCCGCCTTTGCCGCAAGGGTATATCACTGGCTCATGTTCTACTGGGTGTCCACCAGGACTTGCAGGTACTTCTTAGCAAAGTTGCTTTCCAGATGATCAGCCCCCAATATGCACTGGCACCTGGGATTATTCCTGCACAGGTAAAGAACTTTGCACTTCCTTTTGCTTAATGTCATCAGATTCCTCTCAGCCTATCAAATTCTGCACAATCAGCTGGTGTGTCAACATCTTCTCCCAGTTTTGTATCACCTGCAAACTTGCTGAGGGTGTCTTCTGTTCCATTGGCCAGGTCATTAATGAAAAGGCTGAACAATACTGGACCTAGTGTTGACCCCTGGGATACACCACTAGTAACTAGCTGCCAGCTGGACTTTGTGCCGCTGATCACAATACTTTGAGTCTGGCAGTTTAGCCAGTTTTCAGTGCACTTGTCTGTTCACCCACCTAGTCCATATTTCATCAGTTAGTCCATGAGGATGTTACAGGGGATGGTGTTGAAAGCCTTGTTGAAGTTAAGATAAACAACATCCACTGTTCTTCCCACCTCCACTGAGTTCATAATTTACAAAATCTTCCAGAGTTTTTGCTCTATCACCTTTCCAGGGATTGAGTTAGTGCTGACAAGTCCCTGGTTCCCTTGATTGCTCCTTTTTGAGTTTCTTGGAGAGAAGAGTGACGCTTGCTCTCTTCTAGAACTCAGAAACTTCCCCAAGCATCATAAGCCTTTAAAGATTCTCAGGGGTGACCTTGCAATTACTTTGGCTAGCTCCCTCAGCATTCACAGATACAAACCCTTCTCTACTGATGGCAAGTCTTCTGGCCTCTGGACTTTCCTACAGGTCTTCATTTCCTGAAGACAAATTTTGCTAGGAAAGACGTAGGAGGAGAAGAAGGCTCTGAGTATCTCAGCCTTTTCTGTGTTCTTTGTCATCAGCTCTCCTGCCCCATTCAGCAGTGGGCCCACGTTGCCTTTAGTCTTCCTTTTGCTGCAATGTACCTGTAGAAGCCCTTCTTGTTGCTTTTCATGTCTCACCAGATTCAACTACAGGTGGGTTCTGGCTTGCCCAGGCCTCACCCTGCATACTTGGACAGTATCTCTATAGTTCTCTGAGTCACCTTACCTTGCTTCCACCTCAGGTATGCTTCTTTTGCACGTCTGCAGAGCTCCCTGTTCATCCATGCAGACCTCCTGCCACTATTGTTTGACTTCCTGAACACTGGGATGGACAATTCTTGAGCCTGGAAGCCTTTCATGATCATAGATCTCTCCTGGACATATTTCTTTTTCAGGGCTATATCCCATGGGATTCTTCCAAGCAGATCTTTGAACAGACCAAGTTTGCTTTCCTGAAACCTAGAGCTATGGTCCTGCCTTTTGCGCTGTCCTCTGCTGTCAGGATCCTGATTTTCACATTTCATGGTCACTGAAGCCAAGGTTGCCCTTGACCTTTACATTCTCAACTAGTTATTCCTTGGTTTTAAGTGTCAGGTCCAGCACACCATCTCCTGTAATTGGCTCCTCAGTCATTGGTGTCAGGAAGTCATCATCAATACATTCCTGAAACCTCCTGGACATGCCCTGCAGTACCTACAGCAGGTATTGGAGTAGTTAAAGTCTCCCATGAGGATCAGGGCCTGCAAACACGAGGATTCTTCCAGTTGTTTGAAGAAGACCTCATCTACTTCTGCCTTATCAGACGGTCTAACAGATATTGACTAAAACATCACCCATGTTCAACTGCCTACTGGTCCTGACTCATAAGCTCTCAGCTGGTTCACCACCTATCCCTAAGCAGAGCTCCACGTATTCCATCTGCTCTCTCATGTCAAGAGTGACTCTTTCTTTTCCTTCCTGGACTATCCTTTGTAAAGGGCTTGTGTATCCCTGCAATACTGCAGTCATGTAGTCTATCCCACCATATGTCTATGACCACAATGAGATCAACCTCTATCCCCCACAGTAGTTCCCCTGCTGCTTCCTCCTGGAGCTGCTGTATGACTCAGGTTTAGGCTCAGCCATCTCAGATGCTTCACTGGATAGAGACCCCAGCCTCTACTTAGCTGTCAGGGCACTGAGCCTGTTAAGGATAAGGGAGCCACCAAATCCAGGTGTTCCAGGATTCCCGCTTTCCCCTTCTTTGTACCCGAAGCCCAGTCCATCCTGAGACCCCAGGGGTCTCTTCCTCACTGTCTGATGGGCATGGCTGCTTATCCTATTTGCAGTTTGACCAGTAAAGAGGCTGAGTGCGTATCCCAGAGAAACATACACACATACACACATGCCCATCACTAACAAATGGCTGGATACCCAGATTGTCACAGACATGCCAATGCTTTTAGCAGCACCCACATATATCACTCCAAAGCCCATCTAAAAGATAAATACAGACAGTCAAGCCCTGTTCCTTCTCTCTGGTTGACCAGGACTGAAGCTCACTAGGGAAAATGCAGACGCCTTCACTCTCTCAATTTGCAAGCACACTCATATTCACAGCTCCTTTGAACATCAGCATGGCCTCTACATTCATATAACACTGTTCTCGGACCCTGGGCTCTTTACTCAGCCACTGGGTCATGCATGCAATTTTTCCAGATGCAGGTCTCCTCCTGCTAGTTTAGCTTGAAGTTTGCTAGTGGGTTACACGTGCACACACACGTACACGCATGTACAGGCACTGGAAATAGGAACAGAGTCAAGTCTTTCCAGTTGCTGGTACTTAGATCTCTCTCACACACATACCTTATAAACCAGCTCCTCTCTTTCAGGTTCATTGCTGTCTCTGAAATGTGTTAAGATTAGATGTTTTGCACATTTTCTCTTTAATGGGTTAATGCTACTGAATAGGTAAAGAAATGAAATTGGATGAAAGCCCAAAACTAAAAAAGCGTCTTAATGTCCAGTGCCCTATAACAGTATAGTTAATTTTGACAAAAGAACAGAGGTAGATTTTTAAGTAAAAAATTAAACAAAAATTGTAATCTTTTTAATCTGTAAAACCTACGTGGTCTGAAGCTGACTTTTTTTCCTCACAACTTTTCTAAATTGACAAGAAGAAAATTCCCTGTTTTTGCTTGCAGTGCAACACTATTTTCACACTGCTAAACTACAGCCAACATACTATCAAAGCTTCAAGAGAAAGTCAGCGTGCCAGGTCTTTCTTCTCAGTTTAATATCCCTGACAGTAGAGTGAATATCGATGACAGCGTTAAATGTCTTCTGGCAGGGCTTTGCTAAATCTGCAAAAAAAAAAAAAAAAAGAGAGAGAGAAAAAAAATTCTAACTACTCAGTAAAAACATGCACGAATCTTTAAAGTCAGTACAAGAAAAAAAAAATCTCCTTATGTGCAAATTGAAACATGAAATAATTGAAAGCTCTGTACTTTTCTTTTTTTAACTCTTTCTGGAATGGCTAGCGATGAAGCAAAAGCTAACTGTGAATAAAATACACAATGGCAGAATGAGTAAAGCAGAAGGTGATATGCTAATTTTAGGACAGTTTTGAATTTTTAGGAGATACTTTTTATAGTATTTAAGGGATACTGAATAGAATGACAGTAAGAAAGTGGCAGGTATTGCTCTAATAACTCCCTTAACAGCTTCCTGAAGAGCACATTGAAAAACGCATTAAATTTTGAACAAGACAGTTAAAACTCCTTCTGCTGAAAAATGGATGGTTATTTTATATACTGGTTTTAATAAACACAGCAGAATACCAAACATGAAAAAGTCATATACCTTGATTACCGTATCTGATGTAAAGTTAATGATTTTTCCAGGACTGGTGATCTGGACAGGAATAAAAGATACTCAATGCCACTGCTAGTGTCCTGGAAGGTCATAATGCAATGTGTAGAAAAGAAGTGCTCTCTCCAGGACAATTCATTTGTTTTCTGTCTCTTCTTTTTATTCCTCACATTCTCTGAGTAACTCCAGGAATAAAGTGTGGCCCAGACCTAAGAAATATATATATTTTCCTTTTGCATCAAAACTCAGTAGTTGGTTGCTTTTGAATTTTTTGAAGTCATCTAAAACATAATAAAAGAGCAGTATGGGAAGATGCCCCTGCATGCATTCATTTTTGAATCAGAAAATATAGTGAGTCTTGAGTATAAATGTTGTCAAGTATTTAAACTACCCCTCTCAAGTATTTATTCAGGCTTCATTTTCACAGAGGAGGTGAGGATATACTTATTAGTATAAGTAAGCAAAGCCAGAATACTGAGAACATTTTTACAGGTAAAGAGGAAGATTTTTTTAGTGTCAGAGTTGCTATTGTTGATAAGGCTATTGCTGGTGATACAGATTTATGGTCAAGACACAGGTTATTTACAGTGTTATTGTAAAGTAACACTGCAGTGTTACCATGATTTACCATGTATTTTATGCAAAATACCAGGTGGTATTTTACAGTAGCTGGGGAAATAACACCACTGTAGACTTCTGACAGTGACAATGATTTGTGATGTCATCTGAAGATGAGAAGTTATGGAGTAAAAAGAAGGCCTTGGGTCATGTATCTTCCCCTGGCATCCCACTACCACTTACGTGCTTGACATCCTCTACTTAAAGTGAGAATAAAATGGCCTTGCATAACACTGGCACCATTTTTGTTATAAAACCAGTTATATTTTACCTATGGGGAAAATTTTAACAGAAACAGATAATTAACTCATTAACATTATCCTTCATGATTTCCTAAAGGACTAATGACTATTGGCATATCCATTTTTAGATGCCTAACTTAGCACCCTGTTCAGAAACTAGGCACATTTCTGGTGTTATTCTTTAGCAGCCCATCAGAAATATACATCTGTCTTACTAATACAAATTTTCAGAGGCTTGTTTAAAGTACGCTAGGCTAGAAATAAAGGGAAGTCAATAAGAAGCTAGGGACAAAGAATATTGGAAGGATCTCTGCCAACAGTGTCAAGCAACAAATGATAAAGTAGCAGCAGGTAAAGGTGAAATTCTTCTGTATTTTTAGGTATCTAAACAGATGGTGTTCAGAAAGACTGAATACCTAAGCTCTCCGGAATTTCCACAGAAATAAATATTCCTAAAATAAAGATAATAATCTAATATTTTCTTCAACTAGGAGGGCAATCTTTTGCCAAAAAGATGTGAGTGAAGCTAATAGTGTTTAGGTCATATGTTTCTTATCTGACTACCTGCAGCAGGCTCACAAATCCTAATAGATCTGTTAGTTAATTTCAATAGAAACTTCAGGTGCAAACAATGTCTTTATATACTAAAAAATTATTTTCTTGTGTATGTACCTGTGGTCACTCACACTAAGTGAATCACCTGCAGCTCCCATTGACTTCAGAAGATAAGTTAAGGTTTGGTACTTCTGAAAATTAAGTCATTAACCAAGCAGCTTTGACCTAGTCTGCTTTTTTCTTTCTCCTAGGACTTCCCCTTGAGTCTTTTCCTCAATAATGAAAATATTGTGGGTTTGTCTACTGTGCACACAAATTCATAAGAAGGCACATGCACTCTCATCAATTTTCTTCTTTCTGACTCTTCCCCTCCTCTAGCTCCAGCCCCCAAACGAAAGAGCAAACAAATGTTCTTCTTGAGCTAAAAAGTTATTGTGTCACTTTCAAAAATAGGACGATGAGAGAAAGGATGAAGGAATGAAATAGGAAGTTTCACAAAGAAACAAAGAATCTTGAAGCACATAGACAAAAGAACAGTTTTGAGAGTGTGATCAGTCTCGTCTGTGAGTGTTCCCTTCCTCACTGACATCTTGATGCTCGCTGGTTTGAGTTTACTTGTGAGACTTGCTTGTCTTTCACTCCCTTGGGACTTACCGTTTGGTCTGGTCTAAGTGCAGAATTAGACTGTATGACATATACTTAGGTTCCTAAAAGTTAACTTGTAGGTCTAACATTCTGTGGTTTTGAGATTAGGAGAGTTCTGGTTAGTGAGCTCCCTTTGAATATGCAATATAGAAGTTTATGGTGTCCTGGTCTATATGAAAAGAGACTGATCAAGAATTGCAGAGGTGTTAATTCACAACCAGATGTATCGGGGATGGTTGAAATGGTAAGCAGTCCTAGCTCTTCACCTTGACCATCTGAAAAAAATATTTTTCTGAACATATGGGTATCCTGAATGGGATATTTACGTCCTGAATGAGATACTGATTCATTCCTGACATGTTTACAGCCTAGAATATTAATATAAGCTGCTTACATAAATTTAGGAAGCTGACACAAATCTACTGATGGACTAAGGAGGACCAGTGCTACTTTAATATTCAGTCTGCAAGCTGTGATGGCCCAAGAGTGAACACATATTCTGCTTAGCCACTTCTGTCATAGGGTGGTGCTTTGTCAGACGGAGCAAGGGTTAGGGCAGTATTCACCTGAGCTGAGCCAACCGATGTGTTACTAAGTCAGTTTCCTTGGATTCCAAATGAATTCCAAGTAGTTCCATTAACAAATACACAGGCTTTATGGCTGAATTACAGGAAAAAACCCAAATATTGAAATACTAACAGTTGTGCAATAGAAAGTGCTTAAAGGAAATTAAAATTGCATTTCATAAAAAGAAAAAAAAAGAAAGAAAAAGACGCCTCTTCTTTCCAGTACTGTTTTTAACAATAGAAACTATTTAAATATATTTCTTCACAGTGCACTCAATTGTATAAAGAACATAAACTTTGTTCCAGAAATAGTAGGTTTTTTTATTCTTTAAGAATGTATATTAAGCTCAGTCCGCTTTTCTTCAGTTATTTGTATAACTCAGCTGATAATACGCATTGTGATTTTATGGAAATGATTAATGCTATAATCTGAAAAAAGGCTATCAAGTATAGAGAAGATATGGAGGAGCTACAGAAATGTCACTTCCAACTGAATAATCCTCCTGAAGAAAAATAAAGTTAATCTGATATCTTCATGTTAATGTCTCAGAGTAGATCAGAGATCTGAGATCTTTGAATTGGTAGATTAGCATTAGGACTGTAGGAATATGGGAATCGTCTATTACAGACCAGGCATTTGAATTCCTAGAACGTGTTTTACTTCCATTTTAAAATCAGGATATACGCTAAAAAGTAGGTTTAACAGTGTGTTGGTAATTTCTTTTTATGGCCTCAATACTTTTTGGAATAAGGCCATTATTCTACAATTCAGCTCTCACATCTAAAACCTTGCTCTCAATCCAAATTGTATAGGCATCATGCATTAGCAAAAGTGAACAAACGTGATTAATTTGTGATCTAAGTTAATGCTTCTCATAAGTCAAATTATTTGTTATTTCTTTGAATCTGACAAACAACTTTCATTGTATCCAGCTGAATTACCATCATCAGTATAAGTGACCTGTGTGTAATAGATGTGAGGCTGTTCATCTCTAAATAGGCTGAGAAGAGGATTTTGACTTAAGACATTTTAATTAAATCACTTCATTGATTGAGTAAGAGAGAGAAGAGAATCTAGTTTCATTTTCTGGAGGAAGGATAACTTTCTCTTGGTTGAGCAGGATCAAGTTAGAGATCAGTTAAGTAAACTGGATATCCACAAGTTCATGGGTCCTGATGGGATGCACCCGCGAGTGCTGAGGGAGCTGGCAGAAGCCATCACTGGGCCGCTTTCCGTCATCTTTGAAAGGTCCTGGAGAACAGGCGAGGTGCCCGAGGGCTGGAGGAAAGCCAATGTCACGCCAATCTTCAAAAAGTGCGGTCAGCCTCAGCTCCATCCCTGGAAGGATGGTAGAACAGCTCATTGTGGGTGTCATCTCAAAGCATCTAAAGGAACAGAAGGTTATCAGAAGTAGCCAACATGGATTCACCAAGGGGGAGTCATGCCTGACTAACCTGATAGCCTTCTACGATGGCATGACTGGATGAATAGAGGAGGGGAGAGCAGTGGATGTTGTCTACCTTGGCTTCAGCAAGGCTTTTGACACTGTCTCCCACAACATCCTCATAGGTAAGCTTAGGAAGTGTGGTTTGGATGAATGGACATTGAGGTTGATTGAAAACTGGTTGGCAGAGAGAGCTCAGAGGGTTGTGATTAGTGGCACAGAGTCTAGCTGGAGGTCTGTGACAAGTGGTGCTCCCCAGGGGTCAGTACCGGGT
>VYXH01001515.1:121280-135564 GCA_013397275.1 Burhinus bistriatus | reverse complement strand
TTTTTTTTTTTTTTTTTTTTTTTTTTCCCTTCTATCAACTTATTCATTAATCCAGAGTTGATATTTTAATGGCATCTCTAAGAGAAGATGGAAGAATGACATGGCTATTTTTGGCACTGTAATGTTTTGGACAAGGAAGACACAGTCATGTTTCCAGATGTTTTAGAAATTACCTTCTTTTCCATCTTCTAATTAGGAAGGGGCAAGCCCTTACAAATTTGCATTGAATGATGAAATACTCTAAAAGCTCTGATATATTTGCCTCTGATTTCCACTGCAGTTCCCCTTTACAGAGAACCATAAGATCGATAAGCACATCTACGAGTGGCTTTATGTAACAAAAATCTACTATAATAGAGTATCCTTAAAGCTAGTATTCTGACCAGTTCAGCCAGATTATTTGCTGAGTAAGCCCCAAACAGCAAGATTTATTGTGAAATCCTTTCTATTCCAATGTCAGAGATTTCAGTCAGGCTTTCTATTATGGGAAAATACTGGGAAAACTTAGCTAAATGGGAGAGTAAAGGAGATTTTAAACAATCAGACAAAAGCAATTATAAATCACTGGGCTCCAAGAAAAAAGGGAAAAAAAACCCCATGCAAACAACAAAACAGATGAGGTAATGTTCTCAAAAATTTACTTTTCTGAGTTTATCTTAGGTGCAACATTAGATCACATCTACAATCACAATTGCTTATAAAATATTGGAAATTGGTTGTGCTCTAGATGGGCACAAATTACAACTTTTTACTTCACAGAATTACTTTTCATTTTTGTATTTAGTACACACTGAACATAAAATTAAGAAGCAACAAGTAGAGTTCAAGGGAAAGTGTGGAGAAATTGAGAGCCCAATTTGTCAATCAATACTAAGTAAATGAAAGTGGTACTTAATACTTTTGATGTGCTGGGCCTTTCAAGCATTCACATATGTAAAACTCTACTTCTGAGGATATCATTGCCTCAAGAAAAGTTCAAGAGAAAGGGAGTATTAACACCTGTAACTAACTTTATAGTGCAAGAAGAATTTTTCATCTGTTGTAATATCTAGAGGTCTTATTAGCAGCAGGTATATAGGACCTCATATATTCTAGTGCTAAGTCAGCTGATTTGAAATAACCCTAAAATCACATAATCTTAACACAAATGTACATGAGAAATGCTTAACCAGGTCAGACCAAGAGTTTTCCATACAATTGTAATCTGCATCCAACAGCCAGAATAGGAAAAGCTACTGTGAGATAATATGCAAGTCCGACTCCTTTTCTTCTCCACTAAGCACTGGATTAGTGATGGTAGAAAATACAAACTTGCCTATGTGCTTCAGTATCTGCTTTGTTCTCTTACTTGTTTAAACTCTATTTGAACATGTTGGTTTTGTCTACTTCTGAAGGCTCTCACGGTAACAAATTCTAGAGGTGTAAAATTTACTGTTTAAAACAAAACAAAAAAAACAGAAAACTTTTCTGCTTTGTCACTGAAACTCTTACGAGTTTTAATAAATGCCCCTTAAATAAAGAACTGCAAGACTTCATGAATAACAAACCTATATTCACCCTATCATGATTTTGTAAGGCTTTGTCAGATCCCCGTCCCTCTTATCCAAAAAGAAGAGTCCCAGCCTCATTAGCCTCTCCTCACAAGACACTTGTTCTATACCTTCATCACTTTGGTTGCCTGCTCTTTACCTTCCCTAACTGTAATATGACTTTCTTGAGAAGTGAAGACTAGAACTGCTGATAGCACTCCCAATGTGAGTGTGCTTCTGTTTTGCTCTCAACATTGTTTCTGGGGATTTTTGCCTATTTTGATTTCTCTGCACATTGAGGTAATAATTACAAAGGTGTGTCAGTGGTCATTTCAAGATCTCTTTCTTAAATTATAACTGCCTACCTTGAGTGCAACATCATGTAAACACAGTTTAGAGTATTTTATATTTGCAGTCAGACATAGTTCCCAGTGACTGGAGAAAAAGGAATATTACACCCATTTTTAAAAAGAGTAATGAAGGAACTAACAACCAGTCATCCTTATCTCAGTGCCTGGGAAGATCATGGAACAGGTAGTTCTGGAAGTTATGTCAAAACACATGGAAGACAGGTGATTAGAGACAGCCAACAAGGCTTCACCAAGGGTAAATCATGACTAGTTAATCTAGTAGCCTTCTGTGACGGAGTGATAGATCAATGGACAAGGGAAAAGCCTCTGATGTCATCTACCTAGAATTGTGTAAGGCCCTTGATACAGTCCCACACAAAATTCTTGCTGCTAAATTGGAGAGATATGGCTTTGATGGATGGACTGTTAGATGGATAAGGAATTGGGTGGATGACTGCCTTCAAAGAGTTATAGTCGATGGCTCAATGTCCAAGTGGAAACCACTAATGACTAGTGTCCCTCAAGGGTCTGTACTGGGACAAATACTGTTTAATATCTTAATCAATGACATAGACAGTGGGACTGAGTGTGGTCTCAGCAAGTTTGAAGCTGACATCAAGCTGAGTGGTGCAGCTGATACTCTGAAGGGAAGGGATGCCATCTAGAGGGACCTTGACAGGCTTGAGCCCATGTGAACCTCATGAAGTTCAACAAGATCAAGTGCAAGGTCCTGCACGTGGGTTGAAGCAATCCCCAATATCATAGCAACATAGAATCATAGAATTATTTAGGTTGGAAAAGACCTTTCAGCTCATCAAGTTCAACCGTTAACCTTGCACTGCCAAGTCCACCACTAAACCATGTCCCTAAGCACCACACCTACACATCTTTTAAATACCTCCAAGAATGGTGACTCAACCACTTCCCTGGGCAGCCTGTTTCAACTCTTGGTGAAGAAAATTTTTATAATAACCAATCTAAACCTCCCTTGGTGAATTTGACGCCATTTCCTCTTGTCCTATCTCTTGTTACTTAGGTCAAGAAACTGACACCTGCAGTATCAACACAGACTCTGGGATGAATGGATTGAGAGCAGCACTGTGGAGAAGGACTTGGGGGTACTGGTAAATGAAAAATTAGATATGACCCAGCAATATGCACTTGCACACCAGAAAGTCAACCATATCCTGGGCAGCGTCAAAAGAAGGTTGAGGGAGGTGATTCTGCCCTTTTACTCCATTCTTGTGAGACCTCACCTGGAGTACTGCATCCAGCCCTGGAGCCCCCAGAAAAAGAAAGGGATGGACCTGTTATAATAGGTCCAGAGGAAGTTCACGAAAATGATCAGAGATCTAGAATACCTTTCCTATGAAGAAAGACTGAGAAAGTTGGGGGTTGTTCAATCTGGAAAAGAGAAGGATCTGGGTAGACAGTTTTGTGGCCTTTCAATATCTAAGGGAGGGCTTATAAGAAAGACGGAGAGGCTTTTTACCAGAACTTATAGTGACAGGACAAAGCACAATGGTTTTAAACTGAATAAGAGTAAATTTAGATTGGACATAAGGAAGAAATTTTTTATGATGAGAGTGGTGAGACACTTGAACATGTTGCCCAGAGAAGCTGTGGACGCCCCATCCCTGGAAGTGTTCAAAATCAGGTTAGACAGGCCTTTGAGCAATCTGATCTAGTGGAAGATGTCCCTGCTCATGGCAGGGCAGTTAGTCTTGATGATCTTTAAAGGTCTCTTCCAACCCAAACCATTCTATGTTTCTATGATTCTATTTTTAATTCAGTACTTTACTTCATACTTTATTTATTACTATTACTTTATCTACCTTGAAACTCATTTGCCACCTTTCTAAGTTGTACTATAAGAACCTTCTGCATTGCCTTTCCATTTGCACAGCATTTAACTAACCGAAAGAAAGCTGCTACATGAATGAAATTCTATATAAATGAGATTTTGATTGATTTACTCTGTGTTATTATCTCTCTAGGTCATGTTACCTTGTGTCTTGAACACTATTTTTAACCTTAGACATAACTGCTCAGATGATTTAACCCAGAATATCTCCATGTAGTTGCTATTTGTTCTTGTTAACACAGTTCTTGTTACACAGTCATGCCACCTTTTGAGTCCCTCATAGCTAAAAACTGCCTGTGGCAGGGTGATAATGGGTATGATGCCTTGGTGTTTTATTCACAGTTCATTGGCACTCAGTACACAAATTGGTTTCTTGCTTCTGCTGTTCATGAGACTTTCTTCAAGTTCTGTCTGTGGCTTCACAGAATCACAGAATAGTAGGACTTGGAAGGGACTTTCAGAGATCATCTAGTCCAACCCCCCTGCCAAAGCAGCTTCACCTAGAGCAGGTTGCACAGGAATGCATCCAGGTGGGTTTTGAATATCTCCAGAGAAGGAGACTCCACAACTTCTCTGGGCAGCCCATTCCAGTGCTCTGTCACCCTCAAAGTAAACAAGTTTTTCCTCCTTTTAAGACGGAATTTCCTGTGTTTAAGTTTCTACACATTGCCCCTTGTGCTGTTANGAGGTTTCTCTCTGCCCGGCTCTCCAGCCTGTCCAGGTCATGCTGAATGGCAGCACAGCCTTCTGGTGTGTCAGCCACCCCTCCCAGTTTTGTGTCATAGGCAAACTTGCTGAGGATACACTCTACCCCTTCATCTAGGTAATTGATGAATATGTTGAACAGGACTGGACCCAGTACTGATCCCTGGGGAGCACTGCTAGTTACAGGCCTCCAGGTAGACTCTGTGCTGCTGATCACAACCCTCTGAGCTCTGCCATTCAGCCAGTTCTCAGTCGACCTCTTTCAGCTCAGTCAGCCCATCATCCGGTGCTTTTGGCTCAGTGCTGCTAGTATGGCTGCTCAGTGCTGTCTCTGCACTTTCTAGTCCATCCCTTATTTAAACTAGGTTAGCTGCTCTCCTATTTCCTATAGAGCTATTCAAATAATTCCTAGCTTTATTCCTACCTTAGTACTACAGTCCCCTCCTTGGTCTGTTACTTTCTATCAGCTAGTCCATGCCAGTGGAAAAAGACCTTTGCATTCTCTAAGGGCTTTTGCTGACTATCTGCTAATTCAATGGATCAGATAAGGTTTAGTGAGACCAATAGTTTTATAAATCTTTTGTGAACCTTTTAACTCTTGCAGCAGCCTCAGTGCTAACCTATTAGGTTGGACCACTAAGGGTCAGTCACGTCTACAAACACAACTAAAAATAGAATATTTTAAACATGGAATTTGAAGAATGATAAAATAATCACAGGAGAAAAAAAAAACCAAAAAAACAAAAAAAACCCCAAAACGTTGGAGGGGAACCCTGGGAAGTAATCTGCCCTTAAAGCAGAGCAAACTGCAAAGTCAGAGCAGGTTTTTCAGGGCCTTGACCAGGTGAGCTCTGAACATCTCCAAGGACAGATATTCCTTAACATCTCTGGCAGCTTGGTTCAGTGCTTTGTCACCTTCATTGTGATTTTTTTCCCCTTAATATCTAATCAAAATTTCCTTTGCTGCAACTTTTGTCTATTGCCCCATATCCTTTTTCTGTCCATTTCTGAGAAGAAGCTGACTATCTTCTTCTCTGTAACCTCCCACTAGGTAGGTGGAGAACAGTAAGATCCCCTCTTAACCTTCTTTCCTTAACCCAGCTCCCCTGGCATCTTCTTACTCTTTACGTAGGCCAGCTCTCTTTAGCATCTTGCTGACCTTCTGAAGGACTCACTCCAGGATGTCAGTATCTTTTTTTAATGAGGAGCTAAAAAAACCCCACGGTGTTCCAGGTGTGGCCTGTCAAGCAGCACAACAGAGAGGAATGACCACTTCCCTTGAAGGGCTGGCTGCACTCTTGCAAATAGAGCCCCATATGGGGTCGGCTTCCATTGCCACAGGGTTGCACTGCTAACTTGAAACCTCTTGAAAGTAAGCACTGCATTCCAATACTATCTGGGAATAGGTGAGAGCCCAGGTTTCTTAAGTGGCTTATACTGTCCAAGCAGAAGAAAAGTACTTTAGACATCTAAGGATCTTTAGATATCAAAATGCATATCCCTACTAGATTTCTTGACACTGAACGTGTCAGAGTCGTGACAGAGAAGGTAAGATGAATAAGATGAGAAGACACTAATCTAGGGTAAGTCAGTCTCAGCTTCTGAGTAATTATTAATAAATATTATGTAACTATTTTTTTCTCATTTCTTCATATATGAAGAAACCCTGTAACATTTGCCTGCTTTCAGACCTCCCTGTAGACACATCTTTGTCGTAATAATGAACAAAGTGTTTACATGGGGCTCATTGGCACCATACAGACAAAAGTTATTGCCTTTTGTTTGAAGGCAAGAGTGACAATTGTGCTGCATTCCTAATGATGCAGTATCTCACTTGCCACCCTGACAAAAGTTGTAGTTGCAGTACATAGTGTTACATTTTCTAGCTCACAGATGGCTTATCTAATTGGAATAGCTTGCTGGAAGTTCCATGAAGAAAAAAGCCCAACAACCACCAACCCAAATATTTTAAGTCCTGGTGTGCCATTGCTTAATTATGTCAATATAATTATACTGGAAAGCAAGCATGGCCTTTGGTTTCTCCACTAAAATAATGAACCTAAGTATGGAAGGAGGATTTAGATTAACAGAATTTTAGACAATATTTAATAATTTTCTTTCCAGGTCACTTGAAATACCTCTTTCTTGAAATTTCACCATAAAAACTTTACTTTTCTTTCAATGTCATATGGACAAATTACACATAATGTCCGTACTGTCCCTCTTCTACTTGGTGCTCTCAACAAAACCAAACATTAGTGACAAAGGAGAAACTTCTTCCTTATGGGGACAACCAGGCAGTGGAACAGGCTGCCCAGATAGGTGGTGCATTCTCCATCCTTGGAGGTTTTCAAGAGTGACTTCACAAAGACGTGAACAACCTGGTCTGACCCTCTTTTGAGCCTAAGACTTGACTGGATGACCTCCTGAACTATCTTCCAATGTGCATTACCTTATGATACTACAAGTAAACTGAGAATGATAAAATATAAAATGAATTAAAGATAGGGGTTAATCAAGTCTCTTCCTTGACTCCCGAATTCAGTCAGACCTTATATCAAGCCAACACCTATTGGTTTTATGCTCCAAATAAAAATAGGTTGGAAAATTGAAAAGTTTCAAGTAGTCTAAGTTTGGGAATGCTTGTTTGGAGATTTTGATTCAGTTTATAGCTGTGTATATCTTTGGACATTTTTGGAAATATTTTCTAGTGTTGTTCTTTCAGCCCATCAAGTTTTAAAAAATGGGCTTTCTTCTAAAACAGAAACGAAGAGAAATGCTTGAAAACTACCTAGAAATGTATGAGTCAATGTCTATTAAGTTGGAAGGATAGTAGTCTGAACATCTTAAACATATGGGACTTTTTAATTCAGTATAACCTAACAATAGATGAATTGAAAGATGATTCCTTCCTCTTGTACATGGCCAAGGACAGCAACTAATTAAAACTCATTTGTTATAAAAGATTTATAGTTATGGAAATTAAACTGACTATATCAAGATTTTTGAAGAGATTGAATTTTCCTTTTAATAAGGGGATTAATAATATAAGAAATTTAATTCACTATAAAATGCAGTGTTTTTGAATGCAAGCAACAGTATTGAAATAAAAGGGAAGTGTTTTAATAAGATAAATTAAATTTATTTGTAATAGCAGGAACAAACGTGTGTACATTTTTCCTAATTATACTATTTTTGAGTACTTAATATGGTTCACTATGCAATACACACAAATAAAGTTAATTCTTTCCATAATGTTAAAAATAATCACTTGTCAGGAAATATCCTATAAACCTTACAATTATATATCACAAACACATTTATGTTCTCAGTTCTGTCATTGATTCAGATGCTATGCAATTGTTAAATTGGTATGTTTTCTTTGATGAGAGTGAGATAAATAATTGTCCAGCTCAAGGCTTGGTTTACCTGAATATGGCTATTTTTGAATTTATTTGTAGCATTAGAGATGTTGGCTAAGATACTAATGGAATGCATCTTAAGAAAGGTGTGTTCCCCAAAACATTCAGCAACTGGAACAGACATATTATGGCAGGAGTAAAGAAAGGTAAGTAAAATGATTTTGTTCTTCCCCCAAGAGCTAAACAGTAGCTTAGCACCATGGCTCGGATTAAAATCCTTTGCCCAATGATTTTTCTGTTAACTCATTTTGTTTAAACACATCTCTCATTCGCTTGGTTGGAAATCAGCAGCAAATGCTAATAACACCAATGCCAAAACAACTCTCTATAAAGAATAATAAAAAAGGTGTATTTAATATATTCTGTTGCTAACAATGTTCGTTCAGAAACATATGTACGTTATAGTATAACTTTGCCTTTCACAAGGGTGCTTTGTGATTATAGTGACATTTTTTCTTTCATCAGTGCTAAACTGCCCACAGTGCCACTTCATACAATGCAGTGATAATCACTATTTTCATACAGCCTTAGGTACCTCAGGAAAATACTCCTGAAGTAACACTCACTTTGTCAAAAATATTACTGAATACGTGACTAGTAACACAGAAATGAACATAGAAAGGCTGCAGGCTGGGTCTGTTCAGGAAGTTTATCTTTTTTTCTGCTATTAGGAGTTATCACAAATCTTGATAGGAAGCAAGAATATAATATAAAGTGCAAAACAAATCCTTATAAATATAAAACATGCTTGCAGCATACTCATATACTAGAATCCTTCCCTCAGTACCAAACCATGAGAGTACAGAAGATTTCTAATTAAAAACTACTGTAGTTAAAAATAGTGTCAGCATGTTTTCACATATTTTAAACACGTCTAGTTCTTTTTTAAGCATCAGTAATGTACAATAGAGATACAGGAAAAACTAAGTAAAATCACTTCTTAATTACCTGTTTTAACTGATATGAATGTCACCCTATGATAATTTTTTGCACCTTAAAATAATTGTGCTGAAATTGCCATCTTCAGTTATTATTAATTCTACAGAAAATAAAGGCTTCTGGTTACCATAGGACAGAATGGCACAGTGTGTTTAGCTACAACCATACTGTGCTAGAAGGAAAGAATGTAGCACCACTGTAGTTAAAAAACGAGATTTCCTCTGAGTTCACATACCCTTCAAGCTAAAATGTGGTTTGATGTCTCATGGTCAACTCATGTACTGGGGATTAAGTTAATTAAGAGTTGCCCTGGTCTATTAAGGCTCCCTGTAGACTAATTATTAAAGTGCCTTGGACCATTACAAACCTACAGCAATAGAAAGTTACAAAAAGGGGTTTTTTATATTATGAGCACTCCAGTACCCAGTAGATTATCTTTTTCACTAAAGAACTTCCACAATAGAAGGAGATTGCCTTCTCCTCTGTTTGCTGCCATCTAAGGAATTGAAAAATGTACCAATAGGAAATCTGCATATTTGTTAGTGTTTCTTTTTTATATGTTCACATCCATATGCTTTTATCACTTGTCAAATTCCTAATAGGCGGAAAAGGTCCTCTTTCTAATTTCCTATTTTTGTTTTCTTTTTCTAGACTGACTTAGCACATATACAAGGCTTACGTATTTTAAAACACTAATTATGAAATAAAAAATACATAGAACTATTAAACAGAATTTCTTACAGAGTGCTAAAGCTGTCTATAAGGTCACTGCTTAGAAATAGCAGGACTTACTCTTACACAGTACAAATTTTTCCTATATTTTTTCTGTCTTGTCTTTTAAGAAAACAGAAAAATATGAAGACTTAGGGCAAGTGATTCTATTATTTCACCCCAGTTTCATACCAGCATAGCTCTGCTTATTTCACTAAAGGTTATCCTAGTTTAAAACCACGTCACAGAAAGAGCAGTAAGACCAAAGAAGCGATAGAAGGGATCACATGGACAATATTCTTCAAATCTAATTTTGTTTACCATACCTACATATTTCTTCTTCATTCTTAACTAAACTGAATATCTCCTAAGCATAGGTGCATTATGTCTGTCACAACTTATTTTCCCCAGTAGGGATAACTGTACTTGCCTGCTTATCAGATATTTCAGTAGAAGCGTCCAGGGCAACTCTGTGCTTTTCAATATCTACCTTTGGATTTCAACTAAAATTTCTAGCCATACGTACAGCTGATGAGACCACTCAGCATGAAAACAGATTGAATGAGTAATTATGGGGTCTTTCTTAAAGGGAACACTCATCTTCAAGTGCCTTACCACAACAGAGAAACAGCCTTGTACATAACACAGTACACTAGAAGTAACGAGCTTTGAAAACACCGTTCAGTATAATTGGCTTATTCTTGTGCTTTGCTATTGTACTATGTGATTTAACAGTTCTGTTTACTTGATAAATATGGGCCATTTAAGATTGTACCATATGGATGAGAATGTCCTCTCTCTCTCAGGCATACACAGTGAACAAGATGAAAATAATTTCATTTCACAGCCTGACTATTTAATTGGAGACACACAGAAAGAAACTTCTGTATTTAAAATACAAATTACTCTTCTGATCTTTCTATAGTATCATTTTATCATTTAATTATTAATAGTCTTTGTTAATCATAAATTATGTATTATAAATTATGCTTTTACAGATTTAAATAGATACCATATCTGATTGATTTGACAAAAACAACCCTCTTACCTTTAATTGTGGATTTGCATAAGTTTGCAGTGGAGAAGTATTTTACAGTAGTTCATTAATCAATAGTGGAGACAAAAGCTGCAATAGTATACCTGAATGACATAAGACTAAATTAAGTAAATTACAGCCATATTTATATGCAAAGGTGTATCCTATTAAAACTGTTTCCTTCAGATTTAGAATTGTTGAAAAACTCACCTAGGACAATTTATATAATAGATCTGTGGAGTCTTATACATGCAGATCAAAAGCTGACAAATCCAGTTCAAAGTAGAAATTTAGAATCAGATTTGAAATAGAAAGAGGGACTTATAAACAATGCAGATGTTCTAAGCCCAAGAGAGCAATTCTGAAGCCCTCTGTTAAGCTACTATATCACAGTAATTTAGGTCGTTATATCACAGTCGTAGAATGGTTGAGCTAGGAAGGCAGCTCTTGGTATCATCTAGTCCAAGCCCCCTGCTCAAGCAAGGCCAGCTAGAGCAGATTGTAAAGGACCGCATCAAGTTGGGTTTTGAATATCTCCAACACAACACCTTTGTGCAACCTCTTTGACCACTGTCTTGTGTTTAGATGGAATTTCATGTGTTTTAATTCATGCCTATTGCCTCTTGTTCTGTCAGTGGGTATTACTGAGAAGAGTCAGGCTCCCTCTTCTTCAATCCTTCCCATACACATTTATAAGATAAGATCCCGCCTGAGCCTTGCCTTACCTTGCCTTGCCTTCTCTCCTTACAAGATGCATGCTCCAGAATCTTAATCATCTTCATGACTTATTGCTAGATTCACTCCAGTATGTCCATGTCTGTGGTTTATTGGGGAGCCCAGAACTGGACATGGCACTCCAAATGGGGGCTCATCAGTGATGAATGGAGGGGAAGAATCACCTCTCTCAATCTTGTCTCAACACTTTGTCTAATGCAGCCCAAGATGCTGTTGTCTGCCTTTGCCACAAAAGCACATTGCTGGCTTATGATCTTACCAGTCTTATGAGTTGAGATTGAAGCAAATAAGAAATTGAGAATCTTGGCATTTTCTGTGTCCTTTGTCACCAGATCCCCCTGTCCCATTTAGCAGCAGGCCCACATTTTCCCTTGTCTTCCTTTTGCTTTTTATGTTCTTTTAGAATCCTTTCTTATTACACTTCACATCTCTTATCTTGACTTTCCTAACCCCCTCCCTGCATGTTTGGCTAGCACCTCTATGCTCCTTCTGGATCTCCTACTCCTACCTCCATTTCTTGTACACTTCCTTTTTATGTCTTAGTTCCGTTAGGAACTTCTTGCTTGTACATGATAGCCTCCTCTCATCTTGCTTTAATTTCCTGAACGTTGGTAAGGATCTTTCTTGAGCCTGGAGGAGGTGATCCTTGAATATCAACCATCTCTCCTGAACCCCTTTTCTCTCCAAGGCCATATCCCATAGGAATTTTCCAAGCAGATTTCTGTGGTGAAATCCTGAAATCCAAGGTTGTGATCCTGCTTTTTATTCTGATTCTTCCCCTCAGGACTCTCAACTCCACCGTTTCATGGTAACTGCAGCCAAGGCTGTCCCTGACATTCAAATCTTTTACCATTTCTTTCTTGTTCATAAGTATGAGGTGTAGCAGAACACCTTTCCTTGTTGGCTCCTGGATCAGCTGTATCAGGAAGCAGTCATCAATGAACTCCATAAATTTCCTAGATTGTTTGTTCCCTGCTGTGTTATCTTTCCAGCAGATATGAGAGTGGTTACAGTCTCCTATGAGGAGACCACAACCCCAATCCCCTATCCCCCTGCACTGCATTAGGAGAGGACGTAGAGGACTCGGGAGCGAAGCTGAGCCTGAGAAGAAGGGGTGGGGGGCAGGGGGGGAAAGGTGTTTTTAGATTTGTTTTTATTTCTCATTATCCTGATCTGGTTAAATGTCAATACATCAAATTAATTTCCCCAAGCGGAGTCTGTTTTGCCTGTGATGATAATTGCCGAGTGATGTCCCTGTCCTTACCATCTCCCACAAACGTCTCATTGTATTTTCTCCCCCTGTCCTGTTGAGGAAGGGGAGTGACAGAGTGGCTTGGTGAGCAGCTGGCAGCTAGCCAAGGTCAACCCACCACAAACGATCACAAAACTTTTGTCTGTTCTTTTTTTAGACAGCACAAAGGAATCAACTATCCCTATTGAAGAGCTCCCAGCTCTCCAGAGAGTTGAGATTTATGTATTCAAATAATTCTTAAAAAAAACCCCAAACCTTTAAAAAAATCAGGCAATAACCCCATCTTGAAGGCATTCTTTAAAGTCGGCTCATCATAACATTATGCATCCTACAGATACCCTGCTGGATCACATATGGACCTTACAGTCTCGCACGTGGCTGCTTGGGCAAGCCACAACGCTAAAGGGGCAAAAAAAACCCAAACCAAAAGAAGTAGAGGAAAGCAACAAAGAGGCAAGTACTTGTCTACTGTTAGTGACAGTAGTCTTTTTCAGTATTTAAATGGGTATGGAGTCCCTGTTTTTAAAACTTTTTCTTTTCAGAAAATGCTGTACCTCTCAATCCAGTGATCCAATTGGTTGCCATAGGAACAGCCAAAGAATTTCAGGTTTTGAAGGTTGAATCTGTAATAGTTTCTATATATGGCTCCGGGAATAGGGCTAGCCTGATCCCGTAAAGGGATATCTATCTATGACTGTTAGACCCTTCTAACACCCTGTAAAGCTACCTACATGCCTAATAATTAATAAAGAAAAAGTTGTGAAAGAAAAATGTAGTGATTACAGGAGGAAGGCTATCTAGTTAAATGAAACACTATGGTGGATCAGCAAAACAAATGAACCTGTTGTAGTAAAACTGATATTAACTAGAAAAATTAAATGTAAAATGTAATTGAAACAACTAAGGAACCCTGCTGCTGCTAAAGTCCTCTATACTGCCCCAAACCTATTTAATTATTTACCTAATATTAAGATAGAAAAATAGTAACTAGACATGATTTATCTATGATTCAATTAAGGAACTAACCACTAGACAATGCAGCTTTGTTGACAAGTAGGGTATTCCTGTCAAGAGAGCGATGAATTGCAGGCCTGGTCAGCAAACCGAGAAAACCACCTGGAACTGCCAAGATTAGAGGAGAAGTAGGTAAAAGGTAATTTCAGCAAGGGGAGATCATGACCACTGACTCATTGACCACCTACCCAAATGATACCACCTACTCAAAAAAGAACAATGGAAGAAGAAGACAGACTCTGCACACTAATTTACATAGGAAGCACAGAAATCTTGACCAATCATTCAAGAGAATAACAGTCATGGAATCATAGAATTTTCAGAGTTGGAAGGGACCTCTAGAGATCATCTAGTCCAACTCCCCTGCTGACGCAGGAATGCCTAGAGCACATTACTCAGGACTGCATCCAGGCGGGTCTTGAAAATCTCCAGAGAAGGGGACTCCACAACCTCCCTGGGCAGCCTGTTCCAGTGCTCGGTCACTCTCACCATAAAGAAATTTTTCCTTATGTTTGAATGGAACTTCCTATGTTCCAACTTGTGCCCGTTGTCCCTCGTCCTGTCACTGGGAACCACTGAAAAGAGTCTGCCTCCATCCTCCTTCAACCCGCCCTTTAGATACTTAGAAGCAAGAATAAAGTCTCCTCTCAGCCTTCTCTTCTCCAGGTTAAAGAGTTCCAGCTCTCTCAGCCTTTCCTCATAAGGGAGATGCTCCAATCCCCCAGTC
>VYXH01001515.1:103136-120956 GCA_013397275.1 Burhinus bistriatus | reverse complement strand
CTTTTTGAAGATTAGAGCGATGTCGGCCTTCTTCCAGTCCTCAGGCACCTCTCCTGTTCCCCATGACCTTCCAAAGATAATGGAGAGGATGTATTGGTTGTTTGAATATGTAATAATCAATGTATAAAAATGGAGATTTTTGAAACTAAGGCGTGCTCCCATTTTGGGACAGGCACCTCATTTCTGTGCATTGATGGAATAAACTTGGAAATACTTCTGCTCTGTGTGTTATTGGCTTGCACACCTGGTAAAGAACCCAGATTTGGGACAACAAATGCAAAAGGAATGTCATAGGAAAGACTCAGAAGAACCAGAAACTTTCTAAGTATATTGATGTGAGATTCTTCTGTTTTCTTCATTTCTAATATGGTGTCTATATTTTTTAGATCCTCTAAGTTTTATTTCAGCGGCACAACATTCATAGTTGGATAATTATGCATAATCCATTGTACTCACTAGCAGCTGTTGCATTTTTTTTTTTTCCATTTAACACTTTTAAAAACTTGGGGAGAAAAGCAAATGTGAAGAATGGAAAAACACAAACATGCATTCCTATTCCAAAATTGTATTTCAGTCTTTAGGGAGCTGTGAGGCTCAGAATTAATGCACTTACCACCCTGCTAAGGCACCCAAACAGTCTTTGCTGCCTGACTGGCATCAGTTGGGAGGAGAAGGATCGGCCTTTGCAGCCCCCTGGAACGAATCCTCAGTGTTGCTCAGCTGGCATCATCCACTATCTCTGTTGACACAGATGATTTGACCCAAGGATTCCTCACTAACCTGACAGCTCTTCCTTGCTTTAGCATTTTATACCCTTCTATGCTGATATTTTCCCTTCTGAATCCTTCTGCACCAGATAATTCCATCTTAACAACCCCAGCTCTGTAATTTTGCCTTTCTTATCTCTCTACAGGCTTTCTCACAGCTCTTTCTTAGCAGTGTTAATCAAGGATGGCCAGCTGTGCCTCATCAGAGTTGATCCTTGGAGTCTTGGATCCCCAAAGGCTAAAACAGGGAGGAAGGGAAAGGTTAGAACAGGTAGTTATGACACTCTTTCTCAACTTATTTATTAAGTAGGTGATGGAAAGCACAAGTGAGGAAACAAAGGGGAAGTAATAGTCACTTTGGAGTGGACATATGAAAAAAAGTACAGTGTCCACTGTTATCTTCAGAAGTGTTTGGTCCCTTAGGCCATCACCATAATAAAATCTTTAACGAAAGAATATTGTTCTCAAAAGCAATATGGGACAGAACGTTAGGGGAAAGTAAGCACACTGAAAATCCCTAAGGATAAAAAAGAGAGGAAAGTCAGTCTTTATTTTTGTAGTTATTTGAATGTTATATGTAGATTTTAGAAATCTAAAATATTAAAGAAATAAACAAATAAGCCAAGCTTACAAAACAAAGTGCTAATGATTTATGTCAACAAATCCTGTGACAGACTAACATTATAGTTCTGTGTGACTGCTTATCTATTATTCTCTTTATTCTTATTAAAAACTGCTGCTTTGTGTTTGTGGTCTATGTATGAACCCAGATGAAAACTAAGGAGAAGGATTTGGAAGGATGGAAAATATTTAAATATTCTTTTTTAACTGTTTTATTAAAATATTCAATGTGAACAATAAAGCTGTTTGTCAGGACTTGTGAGCTATGATTAGTTAGTCAAAACTTGGATTTTCTGATTTTTGGCTCAAGACACTGAGTTACAATGTTGCCCACATTGCCCTATGTTTCTGTGTTTCTTTGTTATGCTGTGCCTTACAAAGTCTGCAGAAATGACATTTCACATCCATGGTCAAATCTTCATAAGCAACACCTTCTTACCTCACAAAAAAAGCTTAATATTGCTGATTTTACTTGGACATATTGCAAAATTTATTTTCAATTTCTGTTGTTTTAAATTATGTTGGGGGACCTTCAGGCAATATAACAGTTCTAAAGAGACTGTAAGGTTTCACAGAGTAATTCTTGAATGCTAATGTTGACTCTTTCATTGACAAGAGTACTTCTGAGATCTAAACTTGCCCATTTTTTTGTTAGATAGGTCTTTAAACTTTTCCGTATTGTTTTCTCTGTCTGTAAAAATCTGACTAATCTCCATCTGTGGAGAAATTTTTAAATTTTGAGGTTTAATTCAGCTACATCAGAATTGTTCATCTTTTTTGAGACCCATAATGTGAGTTAGTGTAGGCAGTCATTATAGGAATACAAGCTCATTACTGTTCTTCTGGACATGTAAGCATACAAGAAAAAGTAAGGGTACTTCTCAGAGTAATCATAATGGTGATAGAGAGCACCTGAACAATCACTAGGGTGTAATAGTTCTGTAGTCATATCCTTCATTTTTTCATGGATCAAAGCAGCAACTTTTAAAGCAGCTGTTGTTCCTGCTATAAACTCATACCTACTGCTGCTACCTCTCCAATCAGCTAATACAGTGAAAATCTCAATGAAAAAAATGTCTTTCATGAGATTTTCTCACAAAGTGACTCATCATGCAACTTTTGATAGAAGACAGAACCACTGGGGACTGTATAATATCAGCATGATGAGAATCACTAGCAATAACTTTGCAAGTCTTTTCATTGCTCTTCTCTTACATTCTGATAGCTCTCAGCAGTAGCATCTAGTAACTTTTGAAAATATGTAGGCAAAAAATTTCAAGCAAAACCACAAAAGAGACATTTTTCTGTACCATGTTAGCTAATACAAAATTTATTAAAACAATTTCCCTTGAAGAGGGATTGAGCACTTAATGAATGAAATCACGAGATGGTATCTATGAGAAAGGCTGATCTTGTCCTATGTTGCTGATATTTTTCTTTTATTTACATCAGTAAATACATTAGTTTGGTCCTGTCATAAATTCTTTCTAGGGAACTACTTTGATGCCAACTGCCAATTGATTGCAAAATAGGTGTGTCCTTGTTTAATGAAAACTGCATTTTTACTCTAATTTGAGTTCTCTGTCCATCGCCTCAGTCTTTCAGTTTCTTCTCTTTATCCCAAGCCTAATGTGAGCTCCCCAGGAGAGAAAATGAGTAATTTTTAAGAAAGAGATGTGGATGTTTTTGCATTATTTATATATTGCTGAACACAGCTCTGATTCATGGCTGAATCTGTTTTTGTAGTACAACTGAATGCTAAAAAACCACCACCTTTAAATTTCTTACTTCTATATCTGATATAGCCACTCACCAATCTTACTGCCATTGAATTTGGAACTTCTTGGAAGAAACATCTCCTGAGGATGGTCTTTTGCCCAGATCAGATCCTAATTCCTATTCAGCCACTCAGCAACTCTTCAGTGTCAAAAACAATGAAGAACAAAAATGAAATTAACCTTCCTAAGAAAATTCTTTTCTTCTGTTTCCTGAGACAATAGTGTAGGGAAGAAGAGTAGATTTATCCCTTTTATAGATTGTTTCAAAGGGTGTCTGAAGCCCACCTACGGAAAGAGAAACTTTGACAGGACTTTTGAAGGGGGTGGAAATTTTTTTTTGTTAGAAAAAAGGTCTCGTCTTTCGCTAAAAGCTGTCATCAAATCCATGGATTGAAGACCTCTCCTGCTGGGAAGAAGATGGGTAATGAGACTTGTCATTGAGCTTTTCATTGATTTAATTCATTGAGTTGTTGGTGTAGGCTGGGGAGAGAGAGGCAGCTGAGAAAGAGATGAAAATAATAAAAGGTAAACACTTATTAGCATTTTATAGATGATCTGAATTCAATATATTTCTCACGTATGTATAGATATCTTTACACAGAAATGTCTACGTTGCTTATACATATCTATGCGCAGAACGCTCAGCTACAGTCAAATTCTGACAGTGTCCTTTAAAGGAATGGCTGGTGAGAACTTTCTCTCACATAACTTTGTGTGTTGAATGTCTAGTCTGAACTACACATCTGAGATCTCTCTCTAGACAGTATGGACAGAGAGGCACTTCTGGAAGGTGAGCTGTTCAACCTACCTTAAGCATCTGTCTTCATAGAGAACTAAATGCTAAGTACTTATCTGTCTCCACTGTCTGTCAAGGGAATCTTAACAATTAGCCTGCACTCGTTACCTAACTTCTTGATGGCCAGCTTTAAGTAAGATGAATCCTATTATCAGTGTCAGTGTAGGAATTGTACGTTCAGTGCATATATCTAAGGTAGATATGCTTTTTCTTCCAGAAATACCTATCTCTGTTAATGCTGAAAGAGTTTACATAGTTAGCTTAGACTTAACTTTTAGGCATCTGAAGTTCAAGTAGATGATAATTACCCTTAGTGGCAAACCACTAAAAAAACCCGACCCAAAATCTGATTTTGCATCTGACATTGCCCTTTTAACTAACTTTACTATAGTGTTGAGAATTAAAAGAAAATCGTTATTTCGTTACAGATATAAGCCCTAGTGTTTGATAGTTCATGCTGACCCAGACAAGCCTGATAAATTTTTTGTCAGATTTTCTCTGCCTACAGTTTTTGCCAACGTTAGCTGGGTTGTTTTGGGTTTTTTTTGCATTACAGAGTGGAATCAAACCAGTTTTGAAAGAGCAAGGTAGCTTTGAATGTAGAGGGTTGCATGGCATCTCTTTTCGTATCCAGACATTACCTGCTTTCTAGAAGTGGGTCAGAGATGCTGGTAATCACTTTCACAATAACTGTGCTGTTATTAGTTGAAAGCTGAGTAATGTCTTTTGTCCATGCTGGATTTGCTCAAATGAATTGAGTTCAGGATTACAAATACAGTCTTTATTCATGTCAAAAGACATTATGTTTTGATTCAAATAGAGCCTAATTCTCTGTAAAAGACTTTGATCTTGACATGAGACAAATTATTTTGTTCACTGCAAAATAAGTTATTTTCTAAAGCATTATGAAATATAAAACAAACAAAAAATACAAATACTTTTTTTCCCCTATTTCTGTGATTAGGTGATAATAGCTAGGGGCATGTTCTTCCTATACGGACAAACCTTTCTTCTGATCACCACATTCTGCTCATGACACCATGCTACGGCTTAAACAAAGACTAGTCCCCACTCATGAAAATTTGTAATGGGAAGTGGTGGTTACATCAGTGGCTCTACCAGTAAATCAATATCTAAGTACTTAGACATCAACAATAAAGCATTTTGTCCTTGCCACAAAGAAAATAATACATATACTTTTTATTTCTATAGAAATAGCTCTGGCTCTTCAGGGATGAGGCATAAGGAAACAATCTGTGCTTATTGATTCTTGAATCAAGCCTATATTACATGCTTAAGTTTGGTTCTCCCTCTAAAACATTTCTCAACCTTGTCTTAAAGAACTACTTCCTATTTTATCATTAATTATCATAACAGTAAAAAACCCTTTTTACCTATAGCTTCTGAATTAGCAATTCCATCATATCTTCTTTGCTAAATACAGCTTTCATCACTTCTTAGTCTGTTTTTTGATAAACTAAATTTGATTTAGTAATATCCTAAGGGGCCATATGTACAATTACAAAACATTTTGAATGCTTCACAAATTTTCAGTAAAATTTGAAGTGTGGAAAAAGGTTAGTAAATAAACAGTACAAATGGTAGTTTTTGAGGATTCTAAAGTGGGGAACACAGTTTCTGGAGTATTAGACACTACCACAGTGCAAGTAAGGAATGATGGTAACAATATAAATATGGCACTTTAACAGCGACCACTGGTAACACTGCCTGCTATCAAAAAGCCAAACTTCTGGCATTCTACTCAATGAAATCTGTTACTTAACAGTTGAAAAGCCTCCAGAAGTGATTAAAATTTGCATAAGTAAGTAAAACAGTTAATATATACCTACCTAGGTTATTTATACAAACCTTTGTATAGAAAGTATATATATATATACTACCTTCAAGAACTGAAGTTTGGAAATGTTGACAACAGTGTTCATCTCTGCACATTTTATGAAAAGGAATAAAATCTTATTAGTTGTTACAGAAAAAGTAATGTGAAGTACCTTAGCTGTCCTCTTAAATCTTAAAAACTGATTTGTTAATAGAACAATTTAAATATTGGTTAGAAATAATTTCAGTCTTAACTGTTAGAATCCAGATAAGCTATTTTGCTCCATTCCCCAACTAGTATGCAATCAGATTACTAAAACCTGGTGGCTTCAATATCAAAACCATATCTTATGCTGAAACTTGAGTATGCTTTTTGAAAGAAATCCAGTATTTAATTTAAATATTTCGTCATTAATTATTGGGACATTTATAATAAAATATAAACCTCATTTCCTTTTTTTTGGAGATCACAACAAAATTAAATAACTCTTCAACATATGATAACTTTGCCCAAATTTTTGAACTCTACCTACTTCTCGCAATCTTTTGCTTTTTATAAGTCATCTATTCCCAGAAAAGATTTCTGATACACTTAGGCAATCTAGAAAGACCTTATTTTCTCTTTTACTTTTTTTCAACAATCTTCAGAAATACCAAGAGAAAAAAATTCACCTGCAGGCAATGTCATAAGCCAGCATTTAATATTCTGAAAATCATAGGATACATTTCTAAACTCATATATAGATGACTGAGTTTCAGCAATACTTTCTATACAAAGGCTTGCAACAACATAAATAAGAATTACTTGGCAAGGAATAGCTAAATTCCTCTAGTTGTTTGATGTTCATGCTGATTTTAAGTTAACAAGGACATCATAAAATAAGTGTCATGATGGCACTGGTGAAAGAAAAAAAGAGTGTAAATTAATAGGTAAAGTTTAGGTACAATTAAATGTATTCTGTTTCCATCCATCACCTGCTGACTTCTCCCATCTCATTTATGGTGCCATTTATAGGCAATAGCATTTTATGTTCCTGATCACAATGTCATCTTTGAATCAAATTTTCTCTTTAGGAACCACACCACCCTTGTAGTTAAGATTTTACTGCTCCATTTCAGAAATTTAGAAAAAATTATGATCTTGACTCTCCTGGTGAAGAGCTGAATCTTTGTTGAGTTATTTAGCATTCTAAACCTAAGACTGTGTTTCTGAGGTTCCTCCTGTGCCAAGTTCTCCACGAAGGACATTCAGTGGACAATGAGAGCCTGAAAACGGGCTTTCTCTTATATTCAAGCAGTTGAAAAATTACAGTCTTTGTTATTTCAAAATGGATATTAAAACACTTTTTTTTCAGTTCCTTCCCATTAAAGAGCAATTTTGTTGTACTTCATGTTACTAATGGGTGAACTCTTAACATATTAGTAAATTCTTTGTGATTTCTTTGGTAGACAAAGGAAAAATAAATAATATATTTAAAACAACTGTTCTTTCTGTTTCTATGCAAGTCTTTAACAAGATAGAACTTTCTTATATATTATTAAATTTCAGCATTGGACTACACATCCAAAACAATGGAATTCAATGTATTCTGAGATGAGAGAGAGTGCACGAAGACTAGCATACAGTGTAAATCCACCATGTAAACATCATGCTGGACGTATCAGAAAAAAAGACAGAATACTTGCAATGTGGTCAAAGTAATCCACAGATTTATTGCTTCATATGGGATCTACTACCAGTAGTTCATACAATCCATGTCATGATTCCTTCTTGAGATATTTCCAGTTATTATATTTTTCTGGGGAGCTACTAAGTCTGACTGGAGAAATACCAACGGTTTTGTTTTTGTTAGAAAATACTAGTTTGACAAAAACAAAACTTTCATTAAAAAAGAATAACTTATCTTCAAATGAAAATATAAGACCATAAAATTTTCTTTTTATCAGCTTTAACTGAAATTAATACCTGAACAAAAGGTATTATCTGATTAGGCCTGTAGGTGAGAGAAACATACATAAAAATATTCACTCCACAGGTTTATTTTTGTTTCGTTTTTTTACTTTTCTTCAATTATGTTATTTCTTACCGATGACTTTCCCTTCAGTTACCTCAGTACAAAGAAGTAAATGAACACATGAATCTCTTGATCTCTACAGATAATTAAAAACATAATGTCAAATGAAGTTTATAACAAAATACACACATTTAGGTTCCAATTTGTTAAAAAACAATAACTGTTTTTTACTATTTTTTTTGTTGAATATGAAAGAACTTTAAATCTATTTGAACTGAATTTTCCAACCTATGAATATTGCAAAATACTGGCAATTTTGTGCAGTAGTATTTTTCCTCCTTCTCTTTTTTTTTTAACCTGAAGTGACTTTTTTCAATATGAATTGACTGATTGATTGTTATCTAGTTTGAAGATTATTCTATAGACCACATATGTACTTAACTGAAAGTGTTACGACTTCCCCAGAGAAAACATAAATCTCAAAATGGAGCAGTACAGAGCAAAACAGATTCTGAAGAAATATAAACCAATCTCTACTCTGTCCTTAATATCCCCTCTGAGAGCCATTCTTTATACGGGTTTAGTTTGCTCTCACTGCAATTCTATTATATTTCTGTTTAGTTAGTGCACAATATTTTCTTTCCCTAATTCAGAAACTAATGAATAGCAATGGATGATAAATTTGGACACGTGCCAGAAAGAAGCTTAGGAGAAATAAAAGAAGTAAAGCATCAGTGAAAAACTCGGTTAAATATCATAATCCTATCCCACTTTACGTACCTGTCCCCAGAGGAACAAGTCCAAATCAAAACACATACCCAGACCGATTTCAGCACTCTCTGTGTTTTGCAGTCCGATGTTAAGGGTCATTCAACCTCAAATTTTCCTCTAGTTGGCTTATAGAAATATCATTAAGGCATTGTTTCTAGAAGTCTTGCTTCAGTGACAGAAAAGTTAGTTGTTTCTTTTTTGTGGTGTCTTCTGTACATTCCCACTAATGGGACCCATCACTGAAAATGCATATCTATACTGATGATTAGTATGTCTAGAGGCACAACTTACCTAAGGACATACAGAAGTTAATTAATCATTGAAACTGTAGACAAATCTTGAGTTTCCTCAGTGGCAAATGTTGGTTTTAATTAGCGTTTTATTGCATTTCTTGGAAAGGAATAGAGAGAATGCAAATACTAAATAATGCAAATTTAATATACCATAGAGCATATATGATATTGCTACAGTTCAGTGAAGACTATTAAAAGTTCATGAATTTTTAAATATTATTTTTGTGTTTGTTAAACAGTCAGTTAAAAAGTAAGATGGAGTTGCTCCATAACTTCAACTGATCTTGGTAGGAATTCAAACTCCCTTCCTGTGCTTTGAAACCTACGTAAGACAATAACCGGTCTGAAGAACTCGTATCACATTACCATTCTGTGCAGCATCTCAAAGGTACTCCTGAATATGTACTACTTCTTTCACAGCTGATAGCTCCAGAGGAGGGATGTCACAATCCCCAAACAATAATATCTCTAAATACATTAATGTCTCAGTCTTCCCCAAAAGATACAGAAGTTCTTGTAACAAATGCTACTAATAAACTCTGCAATACTTGCGTCAGTTACAAGCTGTGGTAAGCCTAGACCTCTTTAATGGAATTTTAAATCATGATGAGGCAGAAAGTTATGACAGCTTCTAAGAAGCAATTCCACAACTTCCATGAGAGCATAGGCAGAAAATATTTAATGTCATCCTAATTTGGATATCACTGAAATATGGAAAGATGCAATAGTGGTGGAGTGGTAATAGGAAATTATAAATCAGCCTTATATAAAAAAGTAAATTATTGGAAACAAACTTTTATATGTTATAACTAAAGTGTTATGGTTAAACAGATGGCTATGACAAAGATTTAAGCTGTTGCCTTTTAGATGAGCTATAGACCAGAAATGCCAAGATGTGAAATGTGTGATAATCTAACCCTGAAGTAACAAATCTGTTTATCAGTCTTTCCAAATCGTTCACATTGAGCAAGGATCTCAACCTGGCAATATTTCTTAGATAATAAGAAATATTCCATTAACAGATTGAAAAATGTGTCCATAGGCAAAGCAGAGCACAGTGTATATAGATCTTCCATTCAGTCAGCAAATGTTTGAAGGAAAAAAACCAAAACTCTAATTTAGGATGATTTTTGTGTAACTGTTAATTTTTCAATCAGTATCATATAAATCATGACTGGAGTCTAGCTAAATGCCTTTGCACAAATAATAGACAAATAGACAAGGCAATTTATCAATTTAACAATAAATGACATCTGTACAGTCACAAAAAGCAGATAATACTATTAAAAAAATCAGTGGCAGCACTTTATCAGGAAAGACCTGTTTCTTTCTATCATTTCTCATTCCTATTCTGTTAATGTACTTTAACATCTGAGTTAAACTTCGTGTAAACATTATTTTTGGTTTTAATATACTTGACATTTCGAACTATAAAAAGGGAATGCAAAATGGCTACAATTTCAAAATATTTTAAATATACCATTTATTTTAAATACCTATTAAAATACAGACAAATGCACAACTTGTGCTGAATATCAGGCGTTAAATATACTTTAGGTCCATTAACATTTTACATTGTTCTTTATCACTTTAGATTTCCTTTCAAAGCTTCTATCTGTTTTGATGCTTAAATATATTATGAAATGCACTCATTATTTCAGGAGCAAGTCCACTTTCATTGGAGTTACATTAGGATGCTCAGCTGTGACAGTACTTTGATGCTGAAGCTATGATACTTGGAAATGTAACACAGGAAAATATCAGGAAAATGCCTTTGAGAAAGGTGGTATCTTATTTCCTTCACTTGTACTGGTATTCCTACTGTTTGGGGGCTTTTTCTGCTTCTAATTCAGTTAACCAGTCTATTGCTAAAGACAAAGGGAGTTCCATCATTTCCAGGTAAGAATCCTTTCATTAGAATTCATTTAAATCTTTTGAGAATTATATGTGACATACACATTTTAAGATCTGTGTTGATGAGACAGTAAAAGAACACACAGATTAAAGTCTATGGAAAATATTCTTACAATGCCAGTATTGAATTGCATGCAGAATTTGGTTGTGTTTCTTTTCTATAGGTCACAAATCCAAATTAATATAGTAAAGCTAGAAGAAATGTAATGTTTCAAATACCAATATCTTACATGGAGCTAATGGTATCTGCTAAACAGGCACACCAAGAATTAAATTAATAGCTGGAATTTGTCTGGTTTCATTTTTCTGAAAAATCATTTGCAGTATGTGGCACCTGGCAATCTGCCTGATTCCTTTGAACCTGCAGTCATTCATTACATATGGTTAGTTTCCTAACGGTGCCTATTCAGTCAGAATCTGTATTTCTGAAATGCTTTACATTCCTCAGGACAAATGAGATACAGTGCCTGTAATACATATTTCTTTACTCACACTTAGTCAAAACTGTCTGCTTTTACTTGGATACAATTTTGTGAAGGGTTCTTCCCTCCCTTTCCTTCCATCATATAGCCCCTGCCCTTAAGCAGTGAGGGTCCATCAACCTAATTCTTTTCTAGAGCATACCTCTGCTTTCTATTACTGCATGTGTTCTTAAAGATTTTCTTCTTAAAGTCCAGCACTTCCAAGGTCTTCCTGCTGCTTGTTAAGTAAGAAATCCGTTTGTGTAATAACTGGTAAAATCAAATTAAGGAGGTAGAAAACAGAATTACATTTCTTTTCTGTTTCTTTTCAGAACTAATTACTCAGTGCAGTTTGCCTCTATGTCCATTTTGGTTATTCTGAGTTATACAGGGTAGTAGAAGTACCAACCACTTTTCTAATGTATATCTAAATGCATGCAAATATTATTCTCATTAATAGATGATCTCAACAGTTTTATTTTTAGCCTTTATTATACTTTTTTATCCATTTATTTCTCAAAGGAATTATAAGGACTTCTTCCTTAGCTCAAAAAAATAAAGGTGTACTTTTAGTTCTTTGGGATCCAGCTGTGATGTTTAATGTCAAATTAACCAAGAGCAATGTCCAAAAGAAAGTATATGTATGTACATTTTCCATGTATACTTCCATGATTTTATCTCAGTGAAAGTTGTTGAGCAACTTGTAAGGAAGATGATGGACCTACCACTTTTGATGTTGATCACAGAATTGTATTTATGTTGGAAGGGCTCTCTGGAGATCTTCTAGTCCAACCTTCTGCTCAAAGCAGCGCTAATTTCAAAGTTAGATCAGGTTGCTCAGGGCCATAGCCACTTGCCTTTTGAAAATCTGTAAAGATGAAGATTCCCTAGCGTCTCTGGACAACCTGCTCCAATACTTCATCACCATTACTGTGAAGTGCTTTTTCCTTCAACCAGACTTTCCTGTGCTGCAAATTGTTACCATTGCCTCTTGACTTTTTGCCACGCACTTCGGTGTCTGGTTCCAGCTTTTTGATATGATCCCCTGCTTCCTTTTTGGACCACTGTAGTTAGTTTGCTCTCCCTTAGTTATCCCTGCAGGATAAATAAACTCAGCTCCTTCAGCTTCTTCCCATATTACATGTGATCCAGGTCCCTGGCAAATTTAGTGGCACTCCACTGGACTAGTGTTTGTTTACGTGTCTCCTACGGGGAACCCCGAATTGCGACAGGGTTTCAGATTTGGCCTCATGAATGCTGAGTAGAAGGAAATAAGTATTTCCCTTCAGCTGTTGTTTGTGCCCTTGTTAACACAGCCCAGTAGGCAATTATCTTAAGCATGCATTGCTGACTTGTTTCTTGTCCACCAGGTCTCGTAGGTACTTTCCTGAAGAGCTGTTTTATAACCAGTCTGCAGCCTTCTTTAATGCATGGAGTTGTTCTGTCCCAGATGCAAGACTTTCACACGTCTGCGGAATTTCATGAAGATCCTGTTGACTCCTTCCTCCATCTTGCTGAGATACTTCTACAGGGCAGCCTTGCTATCCCATGTATTAATGCCTCACCTCAATTAGGTGTCACATGCAAATGTGCTGTGTGCATTCTGTCCCATGGATCAAGTGCTCAGTCAGACAAAAGCGAGTATATACTAAGGGTACAATTCTCTACATTTTTAGGTTTTAAAGAATAAGACCTTCATCTCTTATAGCTAGATGAACTTTATGTACGTTTCTAACATTGCAAGTGTATCCCCTGCAATCACCGTTGAAGTCCTGGACAAGCATATACCTAATCATCACTTTGGTTTGACAGGACTTCCTAAATCCTAAGAGAGGATCCTGCTAGTAAGAACACTCTACTTTCTTCATCTAAGCAGAGTGATCCTTGTGGTGCTGTCAGAGGTAATGCCTGATGAGGGAACATCTCTCACACTGAGCAAGTAACATCCAAGTTGCCACCAGTCAACCTCCCCCTCTATTAGTTTTTGGTGCAACAGCTTAATCCTCCCAGCAACAAATAGTAATCAGCAAACACTCCCTTAATGTTTTGGATGAGTTTCTGTCTTGCTCATTCATTTGGTAGCTACCACCCTCTCAACATACTGTTGCCATAAGTAATTGGTCTTAGGAGTGTGGTGACCCCATCTATTCTTCCTTAGTAATAAGTCTTGTGGAAATGTTGTGGAAAGGGGTCTTATCTCACCATATATCAGTATTTGTACTGGTTTTCCAAAAAGTATTTTCAGTAGAGTTGAACAGATATGCCAAGTTATTTCAGAACCACAGTGCTACCCTTGACATTCCAAAATTAAAAAATAGCTGTGTTTTTTAAAGAATTGTGTCATAATTTATACAAAACGAAAGTCTGACTAACTTCTGAAACATGCAGCCTTTGCAACTATCATTCAGTCTCTGAAATTAATATGACCATTTTTTATTAGCGATGACAATGACAGATGTAAGGGTGTGTAATTTCAATGAGAAAATAAAATCATATTTTGAATATAATAAAGCATGTTATTAACAGCTTTTTCAAATTCGCTAGAATAGATCTTAAAGTGTTTTAGAATTTAAATTCTAGATTGCGGGAAGTTATAAATAAATGGATGAATAATGCCCATTTATCCAAACAATGGGTAGACTCTTCAATAACTGGAATTGGTAAGACCTTCTCTGGTTAACTCAATCAAGTTGGTAGTCTTAACCTAAGAACAATATATTAAAATCTTCCTATTTTACACTTTATTTTTCTTACTGAGTTTAATAAGTTCCGTACAACCCATCAGGTCAAAGGGGAAAGTGATTTTTAAACTAAAACGTTAAGAATCTACTGTAGCTGTCACTGCACACATTATGGAAATATCTAAGCACTTTGGGGCAAAAACACTGTATCTGATGGAAAAGGAGGGAGTCAAAAAGTCAAACCAGGCAGACACAAACAGCTAAGCTTAATTTAACACTATATGTGAACTGAGAAATAGTGATTCGCATGTCATGAAAAGAAAATGCCTGAGGAAGTCTCTTTGAATAGAAGTCACTTTACTTACCAGTAGTGACTCATCCACAAGAGTTTCATGAGGTTTTTGCTTCATTATCTTCACGCTGAAGGATTTACAAAGTTTGTTGGTCTTAATATGCTATATACTTAATACAATAAAATTTCTAAATTATGGAAATTCTGTATTCTGGATTCTTCTGTGCATGACTCATCTCCCACCTGAAAACAGTCTAGTGAAATCCTCATCCTGCTTTTGTGTAGGTAAGGTGAAATCTAAATATATTTTTTCAAGATGACTAAATTGTCATACTCTATGGGAAATTTTCTATGCTTTTTACTATTCTTTGCAAATCCTGCATGAAAATGGGCACAAATGGTCAGCAAGACACCTTACAGGAACATTATTACTACTATGGGCATTACATAGTATAGCTTGTTCTTATGCCTTTCTTCCTAATAATTCTTTTGAGGAAGACATATCAGAGATATGTAGTTAAGATCCTTGTGCTGTGATTATTTCTCATTTGTATATTTACTGTAATTTTTCAAGTGTCAAAGTTCCTGACATTTCAATGTAGACTTTTAGTCTTTTCTCTGTTATCAAGAGAGGGAAGTATAAGAATAAAGCATGCAAATGACTGTTATCAATGTCTCCTTTCTTTCCTCTCTTCTCAGCAAGTGTGATGCCTCCTCAAAATGACTAGGAAGCAGCTTGCTTCCAGAAAATGTTCTACGCATCTTCAGCTTGAAAAGGCTGTTAGGTGCAGAATCTCCTGATGGATATTCTGCTTTGAATATACCAGTTATTTGGTCTTTCTTTTCACAAAAAAACACTGGATCTTTGATGCAGTTAAGGCCACATATTGTCCATATTAAGAAACAGTATTTCTTGAGGATTATTTTTAAAAATATCACAGATGAAAAACTAGGTCCCCATCTTAGACAGTTAAAAAGATGTTCAAGTATTCTGAGCAGACTTTATCATGCAACTCTTCTTGTATTTGTCTGTAGTCTGGTATTTACATTCTAGTCACGAGATGGCTGTTGTTTGTTTTATAGAAGTCAGATAACTATGTGATTAAAAACACATCCTATTCCAGTGTGAACTACGATAAACAACTTTGCTTACCAATGCTTAACCAATGAATGGCACTTACAGCCAGAACGTTTATCAGATATGCTGAGGGGAAAAAAAACTTTGTTAAGAAGAAGAGATTGTCAACAAAATAAAACACTTGGAGAATTCAATGAAAATGTCCTCATGAAATGATCCTTAAATTAAACCTTGTGAATATAATACAACTCTTTTTATAGTGTTGCTTTAAAATGCAAAAGGTGGAGTACTTCAGGGGTTAGCCATTTGCATTCAAGATTCCAGTAAACAGGTTTTATTCTTTTCAAATTGGAAGGAGAGGAAAGGTAGCCTGATATACATCCAGTCTCATGGTTCTATTTCTGACATATGGGAAGTCTACCCAGCTAACATGCAACCCACAGGAGACTTTACTGCTACATCTTTCTGAATTATTTCATCAGATAAAATTATAATAGAAGTTAAGCACACATATTTTCATAGGCTGTTATGAAAATACTTTGTCGTCTGTGCAATTAATGATACACATATTTTGTCACTGACTTTTGTCAATGGCTTAGATCTAGCAGCATCAGTATCATAGTTATGAACAGTCTAGAATATTTTTGAAGTTAAACTATAACTTTATGTTTACATTTAAAATGGTTATTTCTCTCAGCCAGAGCTAACCAAAACATATTTCTAATGAACATGAAAATGTGTCACTACTTGTAAGGCGGGGGGCACCTTAAAGGAGGCTGAAGTGCTGAGGAAGGTGAGAGTGAAGAAAAAAATTATTTGGGTCTTTTATATCAAACTTCATATACAATTCTTCTTAAGGAGACTTCTAATAGAACTTATTTTCTCGAGCTGTGTCTTATGGGAAATCCTGATGCTTTTTCCTCAGAGACTGAGAATAACATTGGAAACAAAAATTGCAGTTTCCCACCGCTACCATCATCAAGCATTTACTTCACTGCTTGTGTTATGCCAGGAGAAAACATTTTATTTCATCACCAAACCATATCTATGATGTCTTCATCAAACACTTTCATTTCATTGTGCGGAAGTCCATTTTGAGAAACATCTTTATTCTGTGAATAACAAATAAGATTTTTTTAAAAAATCTTACTCATTTCTATGAAGGACTTGTCCTTTCTGTTTCATAGAATCATAGAATCATAGAATTCTTTAGGTTGGAAGAGACCTTTAAGATCATCAATTCCAACCGTTAACCTAGCACTGCCAAGTTACCACTAAACCATGCCCCTAAGCACCACACCTACACGTCTTTTAAATACCTCCAGGGATAGTGACTCAATCACTTCCCTGGGCAGCCTGTTCCAATGCTTGCTAACACTTTCAGTGAAGAAATTTTTCATAATATCCAATCAAAACCTCCCCTGGTGCAACTGAAGGCCATTTCTTCTTGTCCTGTCACTTATTACTTGGGAGAAGAGACCAACCCCCATGTCTCTACAACCTCCTTTCAGGTAGTTGTAAAGAAAAATAAGGTCTTCCCTGAGCCTCCTTTTCTCCAGGCTAAACAACCCCAGTTCCCTCAGACGCTCCTCATAAGACTTGTGCTCTAGACCCCTCACCAGCTTCGTAGCCTTTCTTTGGACACACTCCAGAGCCTCAATGTCTTTCTTGTAGCGAGGAGCCCAAAAGTGAACACAGTATTAAAGGTGGGGCCTCACCAGTGCCGAGTACAGGGGGACGATCACTTCCCTAGTCTGGCCTACGACACTATTCCTGATACAGGCCAGGATGCTGTTGACTTTCTCGGCCACCTGTGCACACTGCTGGTTCATATTCATCCGGCTGTCAACCAACACCCCTAGGTCCTTCCCTGCTGAGCAGCTTTCCAGCCACTCTTCCCCAAGCCTGTAACACTGCATGGGGTTGTTGTGACACAAGGACAGGACCTGGCTCTTGGCTTTGCTGAATCTCATACCATTGGCTTCGGCCCATCAATCCAGCCTGTCCAGATCCCTCTGTAGGACCACCCCACCCTCAAGTAGGTCAACACTCCTGCCCAACATGACGTCTGCAAACTTACTCAATGCCCTTGTCCAGATCGTTGATAAAGATATTAAAGAGAAGAGGCCCCTATACTGAGCCCTGGGGAACACCACCTGTGACTGGCTGCTAACTGGATTTAACTTAGTTCATCGCAACTCTTTGGGTTGAAATTTTGAAAATGTTTTAAAGTATTTCTAACATTTTCTTTAACCGATCAAAAAAATCTATAAATTATATTATCTTTTCCTCTAGTGTTATCTTTTTCAACTAATTTCTGCAGACAGAATGTAATATTTTTCAACAATTTATTTACTGTTTAGACGGTTTCACTTTATTTTTGGACATAGTTTACAAATGGCATGAGAGATGTAAAAGACCTGAATCAAAAAAACCCCAAAACAGCCAGTTACTTCATTCATACCTTACCTAAGTCATTTTACTAAACTTGTCGGGGGGGGGGGGGGGGACCGAGAA